>OX336392.1:22581481-23003981 GCA_946902985.2 Meconema thalassinum
GGAGTTTGAAACCTTCTATCCGGTTGGAAAGGTTTTCAATCAGATGTGCATTGAATACTGATGATTCATCCCACATAGTTTTCCATGCTTCTGAGATGTTAAATTAAGAGTCTTCAAGAAGTACTGCAGAGCGCCAAGGTGGTTCAGTTCCCGAAAAAAACTGTTCCGAGTGCAGCCCAAGCAACAAGTAAAGCATTTCATTTACATTGAGGAGAATTTCGTGCGATTCGAATTACTTTGAAAGATGAATATTAATTAACTAATTAAGTAACTAAGTTCTGTGATGTGGTTTGTTGCTTGGGTTGCACTCGGAACAGTTTTTTTTGGGGAACTGAACCACCTTTGCGCTCTGCAGTACTTCTTGAAGACTCTTCATTTAACATCTCAGAAGCATGGAAAACTATGTGGGAAGAATCATCAGTATTCAATGCACATCTGATTGAAAACCTTTCCAACCGGATAGAAGGTTTCAAACTCCCCAGACGCCAATGGAGAATCATTAACCGGATCCGTACAGGACAAGGCAAATGTGGATTCCTGCCTCACAAATGGGGTTGGGTTACTTCTGCTAACTGCGATTGTGGAGCTACCCTGCAAACCATCGAATATATTGTTGTTGAATGTCCGCAACGAGCGTTCCAAGGATCAGTATGTTACATTCATCATGCAACTTCTGAGGCACTTCAGTGGATTGATGGCCTGGATTTAGAAGTTTAAAGCAAGAACTTGTGTTTATGACTATGTATATAACTGTATATATAACTTTACATATAGTGTACATAACTTTTATTTTAACTCTGTATCATCATACGATAATACTTAAGGAATACACTCTAAACTACTACAGAATTGTGAACTTATGTGCGGAAATGACTACAAGTACTCAGCTGTGATGATGGTAAAAAGCTATAACTAAAACATACGATATATTGTTTGTCTAATGTTATTGATGGCCTGTTTGCCATCTCTTGATGAATGCAGTACATTTGCATTTGTCTGTTGGCACAGGCTAGAGTATCACCGATGTCTCAGTCTCACTCATGGCTGTGATAATATGGAAGCTACTGAGGTATGGGTGGTGCTTAGTAATGACATTCAGGACACAGTCAGTGTCTGTTGGCACAGGCTAGAGTATCACCGATGTCTCAGTCTCACTCATGGCTGTGATAATATGGAAGCTACTGAGGTATGGGTGGTGCTTAGTAATGACATTCAGGACACAGTCAGTGTCTGTTGGCACAGACTAGAGTATCACCGATGTCTCAGTCTCACTCATGGCTGTGATTATATGGAAGCTACTGAGGTATGGGTGGTGCTTAGTAATGACATTCAGGGCACAGTCAGGGTCTGTGTGTACTTTGAATGGTCCTACTCATCGGGTTAGTACTGCTGGAAAGCAATGGCAAATTCACTCCTCATCTGGCCTAGTACGCCTCAATATAGGTCTGCCTTGGGTTTTTGTAGGTATCTACCCATATAACCTAACGGCAGTTCTTTTCGAGGATCCGACCAGCCTTCGGGCTGACTACCTAACAGACTGTTATTGAGTTGAAACTGCGTATGTCGCAGCCTCTAAACTAAGGAACCAACCAATGTGTTGAAACATCTGATGTGTAACTCATATGAAATAGGAGCCTCCGTGGCTTAGGCGGTAGCACGCTGGCCTCTCATCGCTGGGTCCGTTGTTCAAATCCTGGTCACTCCATGTGAGATTTTTGCTGGACAAAGTGGAGGCAGCCAGGTTCTTCTCCGACAACTCCGGTTTCCCCTGTCACAATGTCATTCTAGCAACATGCTCCACTATCATTTCATTTTATCCTCGATTCATTTAATCATTGCACGAGGGGAGTACGACTGGCTTCGGCAGTCGACACAGTTCATATCCTAGCCGCTAGATGGGGGTTTCATTCATTCTATTCTCTGACCCGGTAGGTCAACTGGAAGCAGGCTGTGGATTTTCAACTTATCTGAAATGTGGATTGTCCACGTGCGTCTCAGACAATCACTTTTACTCTGAAGATTCATTCTTTGAATTTGAGTAGCTTTTATAAAAGCAGTTATATTTTGAAAAGTTTTCAAGTTCAAGTTTTAACTCTCTCCTTCAATAGTCCGTAACAATATACCGTATATAATCACACGTAATTTAATTTCACGTTGCAATATCTAAGGTATGCACTGCAATTTTAGGATCAGCGTTTAACCCTTTATGGTATAGTAGTCTCTACATTGCTTCCACTTACTTGTGCCGGGCTCCTCTCCGTCTTCTTTGCTGTCGACCTCACTTGGTCAACTCTTGTACTCTTCCGACCCCGACGGTATTAGGGTATCCGAGGCCTAGGGAGTCTCTTCCTTTCCCGCCTTAATTGGCCCTTGTCTCATCTTTTCTGATACCCTCCTTCTGCGAGGGGTCAGCCTTCTTTTTCTTTTCATGTTATCTCCTGCCTTCTGCTCGAGGCCCTCAAGGAGGCAGGGTGTATGTAGCCCCACCACTTCTGGTGCACCCTGGTTATTGCTACACCCTCAGGGGCTCACGGCTGGTGAGTTCGGAAGTTGGCGATCCGAAGGATTCCTGAGCTGGGTCTACTTTTTCCCCCGTTTTTCCAATGACTTTTGGGCGGGCCCTCTCCTCTTTCCCCTTTCCTATCTGCCTTTCATGGCTCTCCTTCCTTCAAAGTCGCTCAATCCGCATTCTTCGAGGGTTGAGGGCATTTCTTTTCCTCCTGTCCTTTATTTGCCTTATTCTCCTTTTATTTTCCATTTCTTCTTCTAGTATATAAGTTAGTAGTTAGTTTTAGTTAT
Source organism: Meconema thalassinum (assembly GCA_946902985.2). Taxonomy (NCBI): domain Eukaryota; kingdom Metazoa; phylum Arthropoda; class Insecta; order Orthoptera; family Tettigoniidae; genus Meconema; species Meconema thalassinum. The sequence goes on from OX336392.1 coordinate 22,584,281, forward strand.
AGTTTACATTTAATTATCATCTTCACGATCACCCAAACCATTAGGGGCCGATAACCTAGATGTTAGGCCCCTTAACTCTTTAAGGGATATTGGGGCGTGGTGGCTCAGCGGTCTAGCTGTATGCCTCTCACCAAGGCGGTCCGGGTTCGATTCCCGGTCAATGCATGTGAGATTTTCGAAGTGAAATGCCATGTCCTGTGGTTCGGATTCCACGTAAAAAGGAGGTCCCGTGGCTCATAATCACAAGATTCACGGTCACGTAAAACTACAATCTTCCTTTTTCTTTAAGGGATAGTGGTCTCTATATTAACCACCTGTCACAAGGACAGTTTATGCTTTCAAAGATGCTGATAGTTGAATCTTTAAGCCAAATGCGGAAGTGCTAGTATTTCTAAAAATCAAATATTATATACCTATCCACTTGACGTAATGTGTTGGATAAAATTAAATAAAGAAAAACAAAAATAACAATATATCACGAGTGGTTTCATTTGGGGATGTGATACTTGGCATATAAACTAATCATTAACAAGAAGTTCCGTGAAGAACTATACAGCCTACTTTTCATGCCAATGATTATTCTACAGAATATGAACCTATCTAGAATAATGACGAAATTAAGTTGGTAATATCGAAATATCTAATTAGTTCAAAATATACCTGGTATAATGTAGCCTAATAGAGCACTACAGTTGACAGCCCTGGTGACTGAATATATTCTTAGTTCCACCTCTTAAGGTACAGAATACAAAATTTGGTTGAAGTCCAATGGACGTTACATGCAGTTAGACACTGGATCTATCAGCACGCGTAAAAGCATGTTGCCAACAATACCATGCGTGTGCTGGTCAGAAATAATCTGAAATATTATGATATCTTGTGCCAATTTTGGATGAAATCCATTTGTTAGTATAGAAGTTACATGTATTTTAAAATTGGACATATCAGCAGGCATAGAATCATGTTGGCAGCACTGCCTTGTATTAATTACTCCAAATTAATCTAGAATGTCAGGTGCTATACGTGTGCAAAGTATAGAGCTGTTGGCTTGCATACTTTCTGATATATTGATATTAGGGTAAAAAGAATATAGACAGCATTTATTAACAGTTGGCAGCCCTGATTGCTCTTAACAATACTTATAGTCATATCTGTTATGGTACACATAGCACATACGAAATTTGGTTGAAATCCAACTGATAGTATAGACGTTACATGTATTTAAAAATTGGTACTATCAGCTGGCTTATAATCATGTTGGTAGAACTGACGTATATAAGTTACTCCAAATTAATCTAAAATGTCAGAATATACGTGTGCATAGTTTAAAGCTGTTGGCTAGCATACTCTCTGATATATTGGTATTTGGATAAAAAATAGAGAGAGAGGGCAATTATTAACAGTTGGCAGCCCTGGTGGCTCTTAAGAATACGCTCAGTCATATCTCTTTATGTACGGATATTACATACAAAATTTGGTTGAAATCCAATTGATAGTGTAGAAGTTATATGCATTTAAACATTGGACCTATCACAAGGCTAAAAATTATTTTGGCAACACTGTCATGGTTGGCCTTCTGGAAATTAAACTGAAATAGTATTATCTACATGTGTGCCAATTTTGGAATAGCTCCCATGCATACCTTGCAAGATATCCAACATGGAGCTCAAATTTCTAGTGCGTTTTATCAGCAGTTGGTAGCACTGACATCATTTTCAAATATGGACGTGAGATATTCCGGTGCACATCTTTACTCATACTAAATTTGGTTTTGATTGCTGCAGCCGTTTAGGAGTTGATAGGTAAAGGGGGGGGGGGGGGGGGGGCACACACACAGCCAGCCAGACAGACAGACAGACAGACACACATTTTCCCGGATCGATCTCGTAAGTCTACTTTTTCCTCATTTTTGCAAAATGTGAAAAGTAGGCTAAAAATTATGAATATAATTGTAAAATCAATTGGTTAATTATTTAATTAAAGAGAAAAATATCAAAATTAAATCTTTAAAAAATACATTGAAAATTAAAAATAAATATATAAGCAATTAAATTAGAGAAACAAAAGGGAAACATTAATAATAATAATAATAATAATAATAATAAAAATTAATTAAAATGTAAAAACACACGAAAATTAAAAATAGTTTCCCCCCACACAGAGGTAGAAGGTACACATTTTCGAATAAGGAGTCTCTTTAAGCTATGACCTACTTTTGCTTAAGATAAGACCTGAATAAACAATAAAATATCTAGGTGCTTAAAAGGTTCTGTAATTTGAAATAGACACTGAGTCAAAATTGAACATTGCTAACTGACTGTTATAATTTTAACGCAGTTAGCACACTGTTTGCATAACATGTTTAGGTAATAAGTAACTTATTTAAAATAACAGAATGTATATCACGCATCTATTTTAGCCTACTTTCGATTTTTGCAAAAAATGAAAGTAGACTTATGAGATCAACACAGGGCGAAAAAAGTGTGTCTGTCTGTGTGTGTGTATGTGTGTGTGTGAGTCTGTGTGTGTGTGTGTGTATGTGTGTGTGTGAGTCTGTGTGTGTGTGTGTGTGTCTGTGTGTGTGAGTGTGTGTACTCTGAATGTCTGTCCCCCCCTATCAATTCGAACACGGTGAATGCGAATTGAACGAAATTTGGTACAAAGGTAGCACTAGCAAAGGACACCTCAGTGTCATGTTTTATATCGCCGCCATCTTTACTAAAACTGAATGGCGGCCACTCAAACGTTCAAAACGTAAAATCATATAACGACTAACCAAATCATCCGATCTCTACCAAATTTGGTAACAACATACCTTCGTATAGGATGCGTCTTGTGACCAAACTACAAGGTCGTCCGCCATACCATTTCAGGATGGCGGCCGTGCGAATTATGCTAACTTTATAATCCATATCATGGGACCCACCAGTTTCGATTATCGAGCCGAGAATCGTTTTAACTGTTCTAAAGGAAGAGGCACGTTCGAAATTAAAAGTTTATTTTGTAATACTATAGTGCAGACGTGATTTTAAAAAGCTGAGCTGATTCAGTAATAAGACAAGATGGCAGCGGATATCTTGTGCCTGACTTATATTTCACTAATTTGAGTATTGAATGCAATATAGCGTACTGATACAAAATAAATAAACTTTGTATGAAATGCTTTATATATAAATAATATACTCCAGTGATGAAATCGTTTAGTATAAATCATTATTTGCTAACAAGTTCTATGTAAGTCATTTTATATAGAACGATATTCGTTGACACAATTAGCTCAGTGGTAGAGCGTTAGCCTATCTCTCAAATGCCTATGGTTCAAACCCGATCAGAGCTAGATTTTTTGCTTGAAATGTTATATGTTTATTGTTTTGTAATGACTCAGATGTTTTAAAATTAAGCGTTATATTGTGCATATTATGGTGTAAAATATATATTTAATTAAAACATAATTCGCCAGCAGATTTACTCGAGACATCTAGCTGCCAAAAAGGTAACTGCACGCCGACCTACTTATTAACTTCCAGATTTTATTGAAAAGTTTCTTCTTCTGGCCGCTAGAATGCACTCGCTCTGTTAGGATTATATTGTTCGATATTTCACCACTAGAAGTCACGACTAGTCTACGTGGGGCTCCATTGATTAATATACCATTGGCATTCTATGCGCATCGAATTTGAAGAATGACAAGATGATACTACGATACATTTTTACTTTTTATTTTAAAGGGTTTGTAACAGCCTATTTTGCGTTACTAGAAAATGTTATTTGAAGTAAAGAACAAAACGATTTCACATAGTAACTGAGTTCAAGCCATTGGTGTTAGTTCAGGTATTAATTACTACTTTTATTTCAGGCAAATAGCAATCGAAAATATCCACATAGTTTGTATACACACGTCTCTGTAGGGTCATGGAAAGATTTGTTAATTCAATTAGGGTTTTCGATTCCCGGTCAATGCATGTGAGATTTTTGAAGTGAAATGCCATGTCCTGTGGTTCGGATTCCACGTAAAAAGGAGGTCCCGTGGCTCATAATCACAAGATTCACGGCCACGTAAAACTACAATCTTCCTTCCTTTTTTTTCAATTAGGGTTGTGAAAGCCCTGCACAACCAGACGTGTAAAGACATGCCTCAACTCAAAGTTGGATGTTGCCCACGGCAGGTCGTATATGTAATAATAATAATAATAATAATAATAATAATAATAATAATAATAATAATAATAATAATAATAATAATAATATATATATATATATATATATATATTTTTAGGGGAAGAAATGCATTTACGCACAGAGTGTCGGGCTCCTGCTGCTGAGCAACAGACTACCGACTAAAACTCCCCCTTTACTTCTGAACACTAGCCTGGAACCGTTTAGCACATTAAAACAATAATAATAATAATAATAATAATGTTATTGGTTTTACATCCCTTTTAACTACTGCTGCTTTTAGAGACACCGGGGTGCCGGAATTTTGGCCCGAAGGGGATCTTTAACGTGCCAGTAAATGTACTGACACGGCTCCCTCGCATTTGTGCACCCTCAAATGCCAGCTGACTGCGCCAGGATACGAACCTGCAACCTAGGGCCCAGCAAGCGAGAACGTTACCGCCGAGCCACGCAGCCAGTCCGGTCGATTATGTCTCCAGATCCATAACATTCTTGAGATACTTCTTATCTTTCTTTCTTCAATGATGGTAGCAGTTTTTATCTAGATTGTGGCGTTTGGTAGAGGTAAATCGTTTCTATGGCCTTCAACAAAGAATTGTTCTATTATACTCTTTGATAATAACAACGAGTTATAACTATACTCATACATTTAGGAGAAAGTAGGCTATATGTTCTTTACTGAACATCTTGTTTTAGAATTGAATGATGTTTGTGAGATAGTAGGATAGGATATATTTCAATTTCCCACATTGCACCCGTGAAGGCTAACATTGTGTTTGTATCGAGGTGAAAATTACATCTGCTGGTTGAACTGGAGGCCTCAGAGAGATGAAGTAGGAGACTTCTGTTACTTAGGAAGCAAAATAACCAGTGATGGACGAAGCAAAGAGGATATAAGAAGTAGGTTAGCTTAGGCAAGGAAAGCATTTATACAGAAAAGGTACCTGTTGACATCGAATATAGATTTAGGTATTAGGAAGTCATTTTTGAAAGTCGTTGTCTGGAGCGTGGTGCTCTATGGAAGAGAAACTTGGACTGTTGGTGCAGCAGAAATGAGGAGAATTGAAGCGTTTGAAATGTGGTGTTACAGGAGAATGATGAAGATCAGATGGGTGGATATGGTTACAAACGAAGAGGTATTAAGACGAGTGGGAGAGGAGAGATGTTTCTGGCGACTGCTAATGAAGAGAATAGATAGGTTGGTAGGACACATACTAAGACACCCAGGAATAGCAAGCTTAGTTAAGGAAGGATGGGTCGAGAACAAGAACTGTAGGGGTGGACCAAGGTTAGAATATGTTAAAAATATTGCCTCGGATGGAAGCCTCCGTGGCTTAGGCGGCAGCACGCCAGCCTCTCACCGCTGGGTCCGTGGTTCAAATCCCGGTCGCTCCATGTGAGATCTGTGCTGGACAAAACGGAGGCAGACAGGGTTTTCTCCGGGTACTCCGGTTTTCCCTGTCAAAAATTTCATTGCAGCAACACTCTCCACTATCATTTCATTTCATCTGTCATTCATTTAATCATTGCCCCAAAGGAGTGCATCAGGCCTCGGCAGCCGGCACAGTTCATATCCTCGCCGCTAGATGGGGGCTTCATTCATTCCATTCCTGACCCGGTCGGAGACTGGAAGCAGGCTGTGGATTTTCATTTCATTGCCTCGGATGTAGGGTGTGTTAGTGATGAAACGAGTCGCTCAGGACAGGGAGCCGTGGAGGGCTGCATCAAACCAGTCAAAAGTCTGAAGAATCAAACAAAAACAACAACATGAGGGATGAGACGGGATGAAAAGAATGGGAGGGATAGACAAGGAAGAGGGAAGGAGGCGGCCGTGGCCTGACGGTAGAAACCGTATGATTGAGTATTTAATAAGAGCAATGTGCATAGGCTCTTACTTGATTGGTGCTTAAGTCACGGTGGGAAGTCACAGGCAGCAGCATAATGCTACAAGGTAATGTCGTTCGTTTTCTTGCGAGTGTTCAGTTTCGATTTACTGGACATCTGTAGGCTTCGCCTAAAACAAGGACCAATTAAAGTAAGGAGTGAGTTAGTAGGTGGTCATGCGTATGGTGGGTTGCATGTCGGTCCTGCGCTAGGGGTAGTGGGGTTGACGCGCAGGTCCTAGGAGTGCTCGGGGTAGAGGTGCAAGAGCCTCTAGGGGCGTGGTGGGGCCACAGTCTCTCTGCCGTCGCCCAGCACGCCATTCAGTCACGTGCCAGCCCACAGTGCGGCGTGTGCGACCGACAGCAACACACACGTCACTTCGTGGCCCACGCCGGTGAGTACTCACTTCCATACATTCCCTCAAACTGATGGCAAGACATTCTTGTCTTCCTCATTGATTCACTTCAGCCTGTTATTCTTGGCCGGACCAAGGCTTAACTATCATTGGAATGCTTTGTTTTTAGAGTTAAACAATAATCACGTGACTATTTTATAACTTCACTATAAATAAATATTTACTTTTTAACATCGACAGATAAGGTCATTCATTGGGAAAATACACATCTCGATTCATACCTTCAAGAAGAAATGCTGGAGACATTGCGATAGTAAATGCTAGTACATAAGTAAGAACTTTTCATAATCGACAGCTGAGATGAATAGCTTGGGAAATGCACAATATATTATACTTCCCTTCAAACGAGAATATATTGCAATATTTAAACATTACGTACAAAAATTAGAATGGTTAATTCATATTGTATTTTGGCGGAATTACTATATTCTCTCATAGTTTCCGTGCGATCAATTTATTTTTATCTATTTCCTTAATATCTAATACAAAAATAGTTTATTAACCGACGTTTCTTTAAAACATTCTCTTATTCAACCTATTGACTCTTCTTTAACATTTTATTATTTTCAATATAAGTTAAATTTGAATTATGCTTATCACATTTAAAATTAATTTACGTATAGCTTATTTACAAGAATATCTCTGTTATCTCACAATATTCGAGATAGTCATACTATATCTACTACTTAGACGACTGACATTCTTCAAATGAACAATTTGAATTCATACTATATTCAATACTTTTTATGCAATATAAATATATTTGATAATTTTTAGTTAAAATATTTTCTTTTCGCCATGCATGAAAACATGGGATTACGAAGAAACATGAAATGAAAATATATAGCCATTCCATCGTGGCAAGTTAACCAGCCGGCAAATGTAAACAGAAGCGTTGAGTTCCTCTTAATCAATTTATATCGACGGATACGAACCGTGAAAGCTAATATTGTTTTTGTATCGAGGCGAAAATTACATCAGCTGATTAAATGTAGATGACCTCTCAAATATTCCTATATAGAGTTTAGGTAATCATTTCTGTCTCCTTTCATGTTTAACAATAGGATTTTAGAATAACAAGTTACGTAAACATTGTATTACAATCTCTAGGTTTTTTGGAATGTTAGCTTTAAAAAAAAGAGACAAATACGATTGTTGAAAAGTGTTTCGGGGAAGTAATGTAAGAATAATGCGAGCAAACACTAAACTCCGCGTGATACGGTCTCTCATGTGTATCCTAGGAAAACAATATTATATTTTAAATGTCAATGTTATATCCCATACCTAATGGACTTAAAAGATTTGAAATGTGGGGATCTTACCATAAATTCAACAAGAAACAGTTAGATTGTAATTAATTTCAATATACGAAAGAATATATAAGTGTTACAATGTTTCTAATTGCTATTTATATTGAGGAACAGATCATATGTTACTTCCACGTTCAGGATGCGATTCACGGGACAGCATGCTATCAGGGGCAGGGAGGCTAGTCTTCTGTCAGTCTGAATACACGTGGTGGCACGGTGAGAAATGCACAGGACAGGCTGCGTGAATAGTGCTGTTTCCATTAACGATAATCGTACGTTAATACACGATTCTAATCTTAAAATTCACATAATCATTACTTCTTCTTCATCATCTTATCCCACTTCAAGTGGGGTCGATGTTTCTGGCAAGTCTTTTCCATTTTATTCTGTACCACACATCGTTTCCCCTAACTGCTTCTCCATTAGGTCTTCATGGATATTGTCAGTCCATCTCCTTCGAGGTCTGCCTCTATTCCTCTTGCCATCCACAAACAGAGACATCGCTCTCCTTCCTACATAGTTATTATCTCGACGCATAACATGCCCATAATCATTACTATCCTGGTATTTTCTAAGGGAGGGGGGATGTGGGAAATCAGGGAGAACAATCATTCTCATGATTGACGCGGTCATCACCGGAATTCAAAAATACGATCTCCGGACTTGCTGCAGCTCCCTGTCATGAATGCGATGCACAATTTGATGTGGGATATTTAATTTTACACTTAGCCACATATGTTTTATGCAGCCCAACAAGGCAGCCTCAGTTCTATGGGGAGTGTTGTAATACATACAACTCTAGTTAAGTGGTAATATGAACATCTTCATAATTATAATTTTATGGCATACAATAATGAGAAACGTCTGGTAAGAGTGGGAGAAATTGAAGTGAAGTTAATGGTATGATTGTTGAGCTCAAACATTTTGTAGTACCGACTGAGATGAGGAAGGGATATCTATCACGGGATTGTATAAATAATGATATAGACATATTGACTACTTTATTGACGACTTCAGTATCACGTACGTATAAAAGATGTAAATGAAGTACAGGAGGGGCAGTTAATTGCAACGCAAATAGTTTGAGACATACTGACAGTTATGCTGTTGACACTTTCAGGGTCGTCATTATTATTAAAATTCCTTCCACAGCATAGATTAAGAGTTAGATAATTGTCAAAGAGTTATCTACAATTCAATTGCAATAAGTAACATAATACTGTCAAAAATCTGAATTTTTATAATGATTTATACATATTTATCATTGTTCAATGCCGTATATATTTGAAGTATTCCAAAGACCAAATTAAGGATTGTCGAAGAATGGAACTTTTTATTGCTTGTCTTTGTGGTTTCAGGGGAGACACTCCCTTATTAAAAATTGTTTCATGACTTCCCATTAAAATATAATTTAGACGTTATAACTTCTGAAAGAGGTAGTTAAAACAAAGCGAAATATGTCTGCTATTAACGCTCAATTCGAGAATGATGTTTAAAAAAATGGAGTGGAAATTAGTTTCAGACACAGCGTCGTTGTTAGTAGAACCCACCAAATACAACTGAAATATTCCATGTGTGGGAAAACTGTTTTGCTGTTTCTAGTAAAGATGATAATACTATGCTTCTTCACAACAGAGAAATGACTTCTTGAAGAAACGGTCTTCCTTGTACAGCGGGACAGTATACCCATACACTGCCGGGAGTTGGTTTCTTTTGCGATAAGCGGAAATATACAACGAATCGTCTCCAACGTTTTGTGTACTGATAACAATGAAATTTACTACGATAAATACATTCTATCTTACATTTAAGTGTAAATCTTAATGTTGACTGTGGGTTCAAGTAATATGTTTTTAAGTTTTTATAAAATATGTCTGGTTATTTTGTTCTTGGTGGGTTATGTAACACTGACACATTTCCTGCAATGGCAAGGAAAACTACGGTCATACATTTGATACTCTTATTTTCTTTCTAATGAAATTATGAATATCTTTGGAAAGTTATGTTATTTGATTATTAATTCAAATTCTTTGGAAATCAATTCTTCATTGCGTGGAAAATTGATGGTTTTTAAAGCATGATATGGAATTAATTAAAAGTGAACAAAATACACAAACTGTGTAATACCATTACTATGCATTAACGGAAGAACAGGAATCGGACAAGAACTTTAAGAAGCTCAAGGGAAATTACAAAAATATATACAGTAGTTTAATTCTGTAACATAAGTACAAGTTAATAACTACCATACTCTGAGAATCCAAATGTGTGAACGATATGAAATTGTTAAGGGTGACATTACTTTTCCTCTATCACTGCATAGGGCATACTTTGCGATGGGTGAAGAAGCAACATTCACTATAACAAGTACATAAGTTCAGAAACATGAACAAGCGTCAAGTAGATTCACACAATCAATTATAATTCACTAGGAAATGTAATCACGTTTCTGTCAGAAGCCAGATAACTCTGTCAGCGAATGTTCTGAATGGGAAGATATTGGGAAAACAATTCTTAGTCGCTTACAAGATCTCATTGTAGAAGCCACATATGCTCATTCTAAGTTACATATTTCATGTAAACACATTGTCTTTGCGTTTGTAACTGCGGTATAGATTTGAACATAAAATTAGACCTGTTGTACGAAATCCCATAATTGTAAGTTTTTTTTTTCTGAAGATCAAAATTAAGATGTTTTATAAACGATCAAAATGATTTTCATCTACGGTTAATTACAGTGGTGGAGTCGACGTTCAGTTCAATGCTTGTCTTTGACAAGAGATTTATTCAATTATAACTATACATTAAGGTTACTGTGGTTGGTGGATTATTTATTCAATGTTATATTGCTTGATTTCCCTCGTTTCGTCTACCAACAATATACAGTATAATATGCTCCTTAGTTACCAATATATTCACTTTACAATAGAGCAGGGCTTACCGACTCAATTTCTGCAAAATGATCAGAGGAGTGAAAATAAAGCTAGAGAATGGTTGCTTGCTCATCTGTTGGTCTCAGCACAAGATACATTATGTTTTAATATTAAGGCGTCTCATATACCACCAGTGGGAATTTTGACACAAAGTTACGAGTCATATCATAGCTTCATTAATATGTAACATAGAGTTATGAAAACTGTCATATGTATAGTAAATATATAGAGTTTTTTAAAACTCCGCGAATCACAAAAAATACGATTTAACAAGAAATACCAGTCTGAATGGAATGATTTTTTTCATGTAAAGTAAACAAATAAATACCGACGATGAACCACCATAAATGTTAGCCTATATTGTAAATAGTATATTAAAAAAAAATTAAATTTGTCTTCCAAAAAATGAACACCTATTTGTTTAATTTTCCAAGTAAATCTCAATTACTTACTAAGATAATTTCATGAATGAGGTTCATCCTCTAGGGATCATAGGTCGGAATGTATCTGCCGAGGTTCATCCAGTTTCATCACATAGTTCACGAGATATTGTGTTTTTCCTACCAAAAGAACAAACTTTTGGGAAAACAGCTTTGAATATTAAACACTCGATTGACATGGTCTCAAGTAACACGCTATATCTCTGCCTAAACGCTGAATTTAGTTGTAAAACTTAACAGATATGTTGAGAAGGTACTGTCTTTAATTTAAATGTAAAATAAACTTGAAACTTTGACATCCGACGGTGCTTGAGCCCCCCTTAAAACGATAAGTCTCTCATCATTAACCTTTATACTGTATTATAAAATAAAAATGTTCTATAAACAAACTTCCGAACATTTAAATTTCAAAATTTCGCTCGGTTACATAGAATTGTATCCTGTATAATTCAGAATCTTGAGTAAAAATATGTTTAACTGATTTCTGATACGAAATTGGGGAAAAAATTTAATTTATCATCATTGTTTGAAGATTAGGATACAACCATCAAGTATTTTATCTATCACTGTGCTATTTTTACTCGCTATACTTCTGTAGATAGCATAAATATAATATTGAAATACTTTGGAAAACAATAATTGTAATTCTCGTGACTATTATACAGCTGTGACAAATATATGTGTGTTACTAATTATGGGGAATGTGTGCCACGAATACATTTCAGCTAAATAATTTACAGAGTTATTCAGACTGAATAAATTCGCAGTTCATCAACAGTTTATAGCTCTGTTGTTCCTGTCTGTGGCTAGGCTTTATAAAATCATTACACAAATCAAATTAAGGAAATATTATGAAAACCGGAGAGCTTCAATTCAATCGCGATTCAATCTTCCACTGAGGGTAAGAAGTATCTTCGTGAGAAAAAACAAGAATATTGGAATGATCTAATTACGTTAATTTAACGCAAAAATTAGTTATATTAAAATTTTGAATCAGGGTTACAATTTAAGTTATCATTAGCCAAGGGCTAAATATTGTTATGAATTAGGCTATATTATCGTGCTGGAAGCCATTTTTCAGTGTTCCCTTAGTAAACGAAATTAGGAATTCTTTTCAGTCCGTCAACACGATTGTACCCGATTTTTATGGGTGTAATTCCCTAAACCTGAAAAGATTACATGAGGCTAAGAAATTCATTATAAACCTTGGATTATTAGTTTCTATCGTCAAGCGATATTGATTTTAAATCCTGAGTGTAAAGGATTTGACGATGATCGCTTGATGATCGAAACTAGTTTATAGTAAAGATAATAGCACCCACAATTTGGTAAAATTAGGTTGACCAACTGAAAACCATTTCAAATGTCGTAATCAATTATATATTTGAAGCACACTAATTCTTAATTTGTTGAGTGAAAATTGTGGTTGTGAAAGTTTGTTCAGTTCAGTGTAAGCGATATATCATCAACAAAAAAAAATGAAAGAGCAATGATTACATGTGCAATAATTGTGAAGTAATGACATTTACAATGTGGAGTATGTAATACGTATTTTTAAATAGATAACGTGACACCGTCTAGCAAGAACCAGGCTGAAACCCACTGACCCTGTTTTCGTAAACAGTATCTATGTATCAGTGTACTCCTCCGAAAAGCACGACCGCATATAGATATACATAATTGCTTGAAAAGGCATTAACATTTCCTTGAAACCAATAATTATGAGTTTTTTAAAATCAGTGAATCAACAAGGTGGCAGGCTTTGGACAAAACTTTCACAATTAAATGACAAGAACTTGTGCGCTTGGAGAGCGTATTCGTACCGCTGTTTTATCAATATCAGACATCTTCATTCTATTGTCCCAGCATTGCTCTACGGACAGAGTCGTTATTGGCACATCTTCTAATATATGTGAACTTTTTGGTGTGTTAAGTAACTCTCAACATTCATTCAGGAAATGTTTAACAAATTGCATTTTTAATCTCCTTTAATGTAAAGTAATACTGTGATAATAAACTACAACCCTAATATACTATGTAAAATAGGGCTCCATACTGTACTGGCTATTCAATAATAATAATAATAATAATAATAATAATAATAATAATAATAATAATAATAATATAGATATCGAGAAGATCAACATGATTATGATCTGTATATTAGGTCATAATGAAATATCAATCAATCGATAAATAATTAATCAATCAATGATAATTATGTCTATTTATCTTATACTAGACTGTCTAAAATATGTATGGCAACATTCTGCAAGGTATCGGTACGCATTGCCCCAATTTTCCGATTGACCTAGTTAGCAGGCACATTTTACTGATCGAGAAAAGTAATATTTCGATTTACCTCCGTTTTACATTGAAGAGTTTTATAATTGCTTCAAAAGCCATTAATATTTCCTTAAATGAGTTTGTATCAGTGAATCAAATTCAGAAAACACTATGCTATTTTAATAACTAAATAGGAGAGGTCAAAATAGCATAAGTTTAGCATTAATTAATTCATCAAAATATGTCTTGTTACGTTATAAGTTACTGTACTGCACTGTCTAAAATATTCTTCTTTTTCTTCTCTTCATGTGCCATATCCTCAGTGGACGTTGGCTGTCATTAAGGAGATCTGTTCTTTATTTTTAGTAACTTGGAATAGTGTAGGAGTGTTGAGTCCATACCATTCACGTAGGTTCCTTAGCCAGGATATGCTCCTCCTTCCTTCAATAATGATCTGAAGGAGAGTATATTTATCATTAAAATATTATGCTATAACACATTGTATAGCCTAGTAACATTCTGCAAGGTACTGGTACAAATAGCCTCAATTTTCCGATTGACCCAGTTACGCAGAATATTATACTAATCTCCGAACGTAATATTTAATTTTACCTCTAGTTTAAATTGAAGAGCGTTATAATTACTTAATAATGGCATTAACATTTTCTTGAAATCAAGAATTATGAGTTTGTGTCAGTGAATCAAATTCAGAAAACACTGCACGCTGTTCTAATAATTAAATAAAATAAGTCGAAATAGCATCATTTTAGTATTGCGCTGTGCTCATATGCAATTTAAAACATGTGTAATTTTATTTATCATAGATAATGTTGAACGTTTGCATTATAGACTTATCACGGATTTTCAAAAATATCTGTTACTATAAAATAACATATTCTTTTAGGCAAACTCTATAAAACATCTAATGAAATCAGAAAATACAGAGCCTCAATCATATTCTACTGATCATAGGAAATAATACGGAGTATTACTTCGACTCTACTGTGGATGGCTGCAAAATAGTGTAGTTTTATGAGGGTTTGAATAATCAAGAAGGCTTTCCACAATAGATCGTATCGTGCATATTGGTTTCAAACATTAAATAGTTGTTGTGAATATCCAATTCTTAGGGATTACATGCTTGAAAACAAATATTAAAAATCCTTCTTTACTTGAATTACATGGCACATCAGAAATACATTTCGTTAAATGATCCAGCTATTGAAATTGTCTCGCAGGGAGTTATGGAACATATTAAGCAAATTAATTAGGATATTTACCTAAACACAGTTATTAATATTCAGAAGTATTTTATTGTTCTAAGACAGATTGAGAATTGCTCTTATCTTCAGTTTGAGGTCGGTACTATATACTACTTACTACAATGTATCAATGATCTTTGAGGAGGGTCATAACAGTCGCCTACACCACACATTTCTCGTAGCAATGAACTTTAGACGAAATATTAACTGTATCAATGTAAGTAGAATTTAACTTTTGAGTGAAAAGGCTCAAATAAGAAAGGAGGATGAGAATATAATTAATTTTAATTAATTTAACTCATTAGTGTTCACAAGGAAATCCGGGATAAGACCCATTTGCCACACAGGAGCTGATATCGCCTTATCCCCGATCCCGTAAAAGCAGGAATAGTAAGGGATAAGTCTACATTTTGGTCTGCTAAAGGACTATCTGTATGAAATATAAATAAATCCTGTGTGAAGAATCAGTAAGCAAAGGAGAACAGTTTATATTAATTAATCATCAACAAGAGGCGTTCTCTTAAATAGCAATATGTGAGCAACAAAATATATCACACTTCTGTAAGTTAGTTATTAGTCATTGTTGTTTTAAGGGGTGGAACTACGAGGTCATCTGCCCCTGTAACCTATGTAAGAAAACTGATAGAGGTTAATAATAATAATAATAAAGCAAAATTTAGACACTATAACACTGTAATCAAACCTGAAGCGTTACATGCATCGGAAATCTTAAACATTGGTGACGGATCTTCAACCAATGACATAGAGAAAAAAGAAAGGACATTTTTACGAAATATTTTTGGGCCAGTTTGTATAGAGGGAATATGGAGGAGAAAATCGTCCCAGGAAATATATTGTCAATCTGAAAATATCTCTCACACTTTTCGCAAAAGACGATTGAATTTTTTTGAACACATTATCACAATGAACAATATCAGTCTAACTAAGAGAATTCTCACCCTGAACCTTTCATTAAACCCAAGAACAGTGACTTCGTGAAATTGAAACGGATCTCCAGCAAATGAACATCTCAGAAGACATTGTACAGGACATATGTAAATTCAGAACCAAAATCGACAATCACCAATTCGGAGATAAACCCAACACCAGACAGAGCCACTGTAACTTGGACAGAAGAACGAAGGAGGAAGCTCAGCGAGACTATGATGAGATTTCTGGGACGAAAAGAAGGCTGACACATTAGTTAAGCACGGATGCAAATAATAACAACAGAGGTAATGTTCTTTCAAATATTTCTAAGTCTAGCTTAGAATTCAAATATAATCCGTACAGTCGATTTTCTCATTGATTCTTCCACGTTAGAGCTTGCATATTCTGTATCAGCAAGACGAAATCGACAACAAGAATAGTATAGTCTCCTACTACCTTTGGAGAATGATAGGTCGTGTAGGGGTCGGGCATAGAAGTAATTTGAGATAGGAAACTTGGGGTCGGAGCGGCCTCCTTAACCCCTAAAATAAGGGTTGATTCAGACCCTCCATCCTGTAAATTGGGCAACAGACCCAAGCCTCAATTACCTTTCTCAATCCTTGAACTCTTCACCAGGTGGCGCTGGCGTAATAAAATGACATAATATAAAATAACGTAAAAAATTGCCCAAGCCCGGAATCGAACCCGGGACTACCGGCCTTTCACACCGCAACGCTATCCATTACGCCAGTGCTACCAACTGCTGAAAAATCGCAATTAAAATTTGAGCTCTATGTTGGACATCTCAGAAGTTATGCATGCGAAGTATTCCAAAATTGGCACCACAATTCACCACACGAATTAATTTTTAGAAGTCAATACATGCCAGTGTTGCCAACATGATTCTAAGCCTGCCTATACCAATTACTAGATACAACTAACTTCTATACTATCCATTGGATTTCAACCAAATTTCGTATTTACTATGTGTACTCCTACAGCTACGACTGTGCTTATTCTAAAGAGCAACCAGGGCTGACAACTGTTAATAAACGCTCTCTCTATGCAAGCAAACAGCTCTAAACATTGCACACGTATAGTATCTGACATTCTACCTTGGTTTTGTGTAACTTATCTACATGAGTGCTGCCAACACGATTCTAAGCCTGCTGGTAGGTCACATTTTTAAATGCATATAACTTCCATACTAACAACTGGATTCAACCAAATGTTATATGTGCGTTGTGTACCATAACAGTTGTGACTATTCGTAAGAACCAGCAGGGCTGCTACCGGTTAATAAATGCTCTCTCTATTTGTTTAATCCTAATATCAATGTATCAGGAAGTATGCAAGCCATCAGCTCTAAACTTTGCACACGTATAGTACCTGTCATTCTAGATTAATTTGGAGTATCTAATATACCTCAGTGCTGCCGACATGATTCTAATCTTTGTGAAAGTTTCAATTTTTAATTTCTTGTAACTTCTATACTAACAAATGGATTTTATCCAAAATTGGCACTATACTAGATCGTAATATTTCAGATTAATTCTGAGCCTCACATACATGACATTGTTCTCAACATGATTTTATGGGCACTGTTGGTGTATTTCAAACTACAGTACTTAGAAACGTTAGTATTACCAAATTGATTTCGTCATTATTCTAGATAGGTCTATATAGATTAGCATGAATCTTAAATTTTAAGAAAAGTAGGCTCTTTAGTTCATCACGGAACTACTTGTTATTTTTGGAAACGTATTAACAATGTATGGTTGGTTGGTTCCTTAGTTTAGGGGCTGCGACAACGCAGTTATGTAGACCCGTGTACTTTGGGTGTGTGTAGAATCTGTCTGATAACCGGTGTTAATTGTGATGGATGTATTAGTGTGTGTTATCTGAGATTCAGGTAGATGGACTGGAGAAAATTAATTTTTTCAAGTAGTTCCTACTTTTGCTACCAAATGCTACCACCTAGCTACGGATGTGGCTACTAAATGCCGTCACATTCAGCACATGGCAGCGAACGTTAGAATTAATAAAGCGTTATCAATCTAAACTACAAATTTTAGCTTCCACAAGTGTAGTTATTGCAAGGTCCTTTTACATGCCATAAATCTATGACATGGGACCGCTGACTTTACTTCCCCCCCAAAGGAAGGCATACTGAGGGATTTTTAATGCTCTTAAGAAATCCGACGACTTCGGTCGGGTTTGAAACCGCGATCTTGGGCATAGAATGTCATCATGCTGCCAACTACGCCACTGAAGCCGATCAACAATGTATGAAGGCCAGTATAGTATTTGGTTTTCAGTTGTTGCAATTAGTCATCAGTGATAACTAGGGCTCGGATTCGAGCACATTTGTATATTTTTTCCTGAATAGTACACAATGAAAGAAGCCTTTCGGTGGTATTTTCACCTCTCTGGGACCAACAGAATTGAAATTTATCGAGCATATAAATGCATAAAACCGCGGTTTTCAGAAGAGAAGCATATAAACGCATATTCTTGTGGTTTTCGTCTAAATAGTTTGTTTTTCTTCGAATTCTCCCCCGAATTCGGGCCCTGACAATCCTTAAGGTTCGAAAAGAGAAATAATTATTGAAAAGCCTATCTGGTGCGAATAATTGAACCGCAGGTTTTTAACCTTTAGTGAGGTCGTTATGGTCATTGAAAATTTTATTGACTGATTTAAGAAAATTATTCATAACAGAAAGCATACAAAAATTCTTGTTGTACCAACCAATGCAGATCTACTTCATTGACTCGCCAAATTCAGAACACTTTGTAAATGAACTTTTAAACCGTAACTTTTATAAGAAAACTTCTCTTATATATAGGCTACTTGAAACTTGAATGCGAGTATATCGCAGTGTATCTTACATACAATTAGAAAATAAAGCTCGCATATAAAGATATGTTATTATTTTTAGCCTATTTTCAATTTTGAAGAAATAGGCTTATGAGATCACCTTTTGTCCGTGTGTGTGTGTGTGCGTGTGTGTGTGTGTGAGGTGTGTGTGTGTGTGTCCCTAATAAAATCAAAACGGCTGGAGCGATTTCAATGAAACTCGGTAAGTTCATAGTACTATACCGGGCGACCTCGACCGTGCCCTTCAAATTTTGTTACATCTCACTAATCCAACATGGCGGCTGTGCGAAATATTTCACCACCATTCAATAACTCCGAAACTATTCCCGATATCACCCTGGAATTTATTATGGTGATAAAGGGAACTGCTAGAGGTTCACCTATGTAACTTTTGAAAAACTGGTAACTACAAAACCAACATGGCGGCCACGCGAATTAGCGACTTTTAAATAGACGTTTCTCGCGATTTAACCAACCAAACGCAATAAAACTTGGTACAGTATATGTTTATACACATTGTAATGCACCGACGTCTAACTTCGTACAATTGTTTACATAACCATAAGATGGCGGATGTGCGAAATATTTAACTGGCATTCTATATCTCTGAAACTATTAGCGGTATCACCCTGAAATTTTGTACGGAGATAAAGGGCACTACTAGAAGTTCATCTATAAGACTTTCAGAAAACGGTTAACTACAAAACGAACATGGCGGCCAAGCGAATTTGAAAATTTTAAATAGACCTTTCTAGGGATTTAATGTTCCAAACGCAATTAAATATGGTACAGGAAATGTCTATACACATTGTAATGCACTGGTATCTAATTGAGTTCAATTGTTTACATAACCTCAAGATGGCGGCTGTGCGAATTTCGAAAATTAAGTTTTTATTTCTTGTGTCGTAATCATGCGATCGAAGTGAAAGTTTGAATAATAAACCTACGCAATAATTTTCCTTTATTGGTACGTAACTCTATGGCCTATACATTTAACAATCCAACATGGCGACCATCCGTAATATTTAGACAGCTCTGAATATCTGCGAATCTATTACAGCAATTAAACTGATTCTTTTTATGTTCATAGGGGCTACGAACTTAAGTTCGCCTATAGGACTTTAAATAACCTGGTGATCACAATTCCAACATGGCGGCGACGCGAAGTATAAATATTCACATGGACGTTTCTTGAAATTTAGCCATCCGAGTGCAGTGAAACTTGGTACAGTAACTCCTTATACGAATGTTAATCCACTGGCATCTAATTTATTTCAATTGTTTCCATAACCACAAGATGGCTGCAGTGCGAAATTTTAAAAACTCGTTTTTACTTCTTGTGTCCTAATCATGCGATTGAAGTTTGAATGCTACACGTACACAATAATCTTCCTGTAACAGTACATAACTCTATGGACCTAGATATGTAAAATCCAACATGGCGACCATCCGAAATATTTAGTCGGTTCTCAATATCTACGAATCTATTACAGCAATCAAACTGAAATTTTGTATGTTGATAATGGCAGTTAACATAAGTAGGATATATGAAAATAGGCTGTATAGTTCTTCACGGAACTACTTGTTTCGTTTCACTTTCCTTTCTATAGTTTTAACGGTGGTTTTCGGGCATATTCTGCAAATCTAACCACATATATTTTTTTCGTGCATAAAACACATGGTTTTCGAGCATATCGATCCGAGCCCTAGTGATAACATTAACATATTGTCCTCATGGTATGCAGACCACTAAAACTCCCCCATTGGCACGAGAACTAACATAAAAAAATTAAAACTATAAACATTAACAATTAAAGTGAAAAATGAAATATAAATATAGAAATAAAATTACCATAATAAAATAAATATAAAAATTAAGATAACGCACATAACTATTGTAAAAATCAATTCGAAATTAGCAAATTAATTAATTCAATAAAAATGTCAAAATTAAATTTATGTTCGACGATGTCGAAATGTAAACATTATGATGGCAGAAAACTGTATCATAATGAGGCTCATTATGACACTATTCTTCATTATGAAACAGTTTCTCCCACCAATCAGAGCTCAAGAAACAGTTGTGTGACCAATTAGGTAAGGATACCTTCGCGCATGCGCCAAAAATCCAACATGTCTATATAAATTACCGAAAGTTCACCGTCCATATGTTCGCGTAAATAAACTGGCAAATATGAGACAAGAAATAGCACTGTACCTTAATATCCCCAAAACCAATTTCTACACAGGACATTGCTTTCAAACGACTTCGGTGACAGTTTTACTGAATACTGGTGCACAATCTGAACATATGGCATTGAAGCACACAGAGCGCATGCGTCAGTCGGCCAGAGAGCTTGGAAAACAGAGATATCCTACCCAGCGCTGCACTTCGATCACAAAATTCGAGTGACTGAATCTCAACAGATATTTATGAATATTTATGTTAAAACATATAATAAAGTTATAATTATCGTCGAACATAAACAGTCGTATGCCTAGAATGCTAATTAAGACACTCGTTTTTATAAACATACTCGTGTCTTAATTATTGCCATTATAGGCTCGTTGCATAATGTACTATTCTAAGAACAAAAAATTAAAAATAAATATATAAACATTAACATTAGATAAAAAAACATTTTTATAAATGAATTAAAATGTGACAGCACATAAAATACAAAACAGTTTTGCCCTATAAAGGGTTAGGAAGTGGAGCGGGGCGAGTGAGCGAGCTGCCACCACAATTGACCACACGAATCTAACCCGCGGCGGTCGCTGAGGGGCAGCGCGGTGCGCGTTCCCGATATCGGGAGTAGCATAGCAGCTTAGCCGCAAATGAATCTTCACTCACAAATATAACGCGGAAGGTTGTAGGGTTCGCATGAAGCACTGCTACTACTTGTTTGTTTGTATTAATATTTTTAGCCTACTTTTCACATTTTGCAAAATTGAGGAAAAAGTAGACTTTTGAGATCGATCCGGGAAAATGTGTGTCTGTCTGTCTGTCTGGCTGTGTGTGTGTCCCCCCCCTATCAACTCCTAAACGGCTGCAGCAATCAAATCCAAATTTAGTATGAGTAAAGATGTCCACCGCAATAGCACACGTCCATATTTGAAAATGATGTCAGTGCTACCAACTGCTTAAAAAACGCACTAGAAATTTGAGCTCCATGTTGGATATCATGCAAGGTATGCATGGGAGCTATTACAAAATTGGCACACATGCAGTTAATACTATTTCAGTTTAATTTCCAGGAGGCCAACCATGACAGTGTTGCCAAAATAATTTTAAGCCTTCTGATAGGTCCAATGTTTAAATGCATATAACTTCTACACTATCAATTGGATTTCAACCAAATTTTGTATGTAATATCTGTTCATAAACAGATATGCCTGAGCGTATTATTAAGAGCCACCAGGGCTGCCAACTGCTAATAAATGCTCTCATGTTTTAATCCAAATACCCATATATCAGAAAGTATGCAAGCCAACAGCTTTAAACTATGCACTCGTATATTCTGACATTTTAGATTAATTTGGAGTAACTTATATACGCCAGTTCTACCAACATGATTATAAGCCTGCTGATAGTACCAATTTTTAAATACATGTAACTTCTATGCTAATAGACCCAGTGTCTAACTACATGTAACGTCCATTGGACTTCAACCAAATTTTGTCTTCTGTACCTTAAGAGGTGGAACTAACAATATATTCAGTCACCAGGGCTGCCAACTGTAGTGCTCTATTAGGCTACATTATACCAGGTATATTTTGAACTAATTAGATATGTCGATATTACCAATTTAATTTCGTCATTATTCTAGATAGGTTCATATACTGTAGAATAATTGGCATGAAAAGTAGGCTGTATAGTTCTTCACGGAACTACTTGTTTACTTATTCAAATCAATTTATTTCATTGTTATGAGATAATTGAGTACTTTTGTGAGTTTTTGTTAGCGACACTTTTTGGAATCCTTCATAGGGTGGTTATGACAGCTTGAAATTTTAGTTATCGCAGCAAATAGGCGGAGTTCGCTACTCCTGTGGGGGACCGGCGGAGACACCAAGAGCCCGCTGATGAGCCAGCTTGGTGTTCTAGGCGAAACTCCACACAAGACACGGCACAAACCTAGAACAATTGCTGAGATTTATTATCAATATTATCCCTCCCTATATTATTCTGCAAGGTTCCATTCCAGTTTTCTACCGAAAATAAGGTCCCATTAACACCAACCTACACATATGGGGTACCTACAGGTTCAGCATAACACACTCACTTACTTCTTTAAATGCCTCACAATTAAATAAATACCTTAAAACATGGATATTTACAATGAAATAATGAAAGAATGCAACACGGTAACCATGGTAACAGAATCTCACAGGTCCATCTATTTCTGTAAGACGAAATGCAATTCCAATTATTACATTACTGTGAAAGTTTCCATACGGTTATAAGGTTATCACTGAACCAAATTAAGCTGAAAATTCATAAATACATACAGTATAATGCGCTTAAGGGGGACTAGATTTTTTCACGCAATTTTCACGTGTGAGTGAGGTACGAAAAGTCATTTTCACCCGACTATAAAGGAACTCCGAAAACCACATTTAAAGGCCCTTAATTTAACAGTGTCTGTGATATTCCCAGAAAACTAACTTCTCTCTGATATACCTATGAAGGTATGACAAACCCCTAACCATTGCTCCAGTAGCTGAATTGAAAAAATCTGATTATTCATACCAAGGATAAATCAGTCATAGCATTCATCATTGAGATTTTGCTAAGAATACTCTTCACAACTAGAATATTCGTGGGCGAAGCCGCGACGGGTAATGCTAGTTATTATTATTATTATTATTATTGTTATTATTATTTTTAACTATTAAACGCTTTTCAAGAAAGTGCAATTTCTTTTAATGAATATCCAAACATTTTCACTCGGAGATTGTAATGACCTCATCCATCATCGTGTTTGTTTAATTTCAAGATTGAAGGAATACGCTAGCAGTATTTGATTGCTTTATTCTCACCTGTCAAGATGAATTTAAATTTCTATTCGTCCTAGAAGCTGCACTATCTAGTAGAGGTTATTCATACAATATCAAGTGTCAACAGGTTGAAGCATCAGGTTGTTGAAGTAGCCTGATTAATCTTATTTTTGCTGAACGTTAGCCTCTGTAACACTGTGACTATTATGCTGCGTGTCTAAAACATGGTGCCAGCCCCAGGCTCATGGTTTTGGGGTAGTGCGCCTGCCACGCATACGAAGGCCCCTGGTTGGATTCTCGGCTAGAAACTGACTGAGGGTTGGAACGGGGTGCACTCAGGCTTGTGAGGACAATTGAGTAGGTACCTGATAGTGAGGCAGCATCCCGGTTATGGAGACCAATATTAACGGCCGAGGGAACCCGACGCGCTGATCACGCGTCACCCCATAGTCTGCAAATGAAATGAAAATCCACAGCCTGCTTCCAGTCTCCGACCGGGTCAGGAATGGAATGAATGAAGCCCCCAACTAGCGGCGAGGATATGAACTGTGCCGGCTGCCGAAGCCTGTCGCACTCCTCTGGGGCAATGATGAAATGAATGACAGATGAAATGAAATGATAGGGGAGACTGTTGCTGGAATCAAATTTTGACAGGGAAAACCCGAGTACCCGGAGAAAAACCTGTCTGCCTCCGTTTTGTCCAGCACAGATCTCACATGGAGTGACCGGGATTTGAACCACGGACCCAGCGGTGAGAGGCCGGCGTGCTGCCGCCTAAGCCACGGAGGCTCAGTGTGCAAATATAATTTGTAATTTAAATGTGTTTTAAGTCGCTCAACATGACTCTATCCTAATTGTAACGGGAGTTATTCTCTACACCTGAAAATACTTACATGGGATTGGTTTCCTCAGTTTAGGGGCTGCGACAACGCGGTCATGTAGCCCCGTGTACTTTGGGTGTCTGATAACCGGTGTTAATTGTGATGGCTGCATTAGTGTGTGTTATCAGTTTTAATTCAAGTAAGGACCGCAGACAGTAATTTCAAGTTGTTCCTACTAGCACGCGGACTTGGCTACTAGCTTCTGGCGAACGTTGGAACTAATAGAGCGTTATCAAATCTAACCTACAAATTTTGCCTTCACACAAGTGTAGTTAGTTTAATGTTCTCTTTCATACCATAAATCCATGACATGGGACCGCCGGCTTAATTCCCCTCCGAAAGAAGGCATACTGAGTTATTTTTAATGTTCGTAAAAAATCCGACGACTTCAGCTGGGTTTGAACCCGTGACCTTGGGCATAGAAGCCACTTATCATGGGATTGCCTAATACATTGGATTTATAAATAAATTAATTTTTCTTGGATTAATTAAACTCATGTAATTTAATTTATATTCCTGGATTGCTACATCTCATGTCATTTGATTAATACACTTGGATTATATAATCTGATGTAATATTTTTCTGCTATAAGGAATAACACCCATTCCGACTGAAAATCATTGGTGTTTCATTTACTAATGCAACACTGAAAAATTGCTTTCATTGTGATAATGATTTGGTAAATTTGGTTCTGATAATGCTCGCTTGACGAACGAAACGTATCATTCTTGTAATCCCCAACCTTTGGTAATTTGTACACAGTAATTAAATATATGTAGAGTTTTATATTTCTCGTCTAATATGCTGACATTAATGCAAAATATTTTATTTCTTTGAGTGTGTAAATGTAAGCATATTTGTTAAGTTCTTGAGGATGGGCAGATTACCTCGCTGTTCCGCCCCTTAAAGCAACAATAACTAAGTTCTTAGGGAATGGTCACCTACATCAACGCAGTCTATTACACAAATTACGTCCATACTGTTATTACAAGACGAAATTTATTAAATACTAGCAACCCGCCCCGGTTTCGACGGGGAACAGTTCTGAATTCATTACGTGATAAGCGCTTTTCTTTCAATGTCAATGAACTACGACCTAAATCCGTTTTATGTCTCGGCATGATGGGTTAAAACACTGACTGGACTCACAGGCCTACAAAAAGAAAAAAAATTGGTGCCGGGGATTTTGTAACTGTTTTTAGGTATACTTGGATCGCTGAATCTATGAAATCAATTTTACTCTAAGAACTCTATTTTTAGCCTACTTTTCACATTTTGCAAAAATGAGGAAAAAGTAGACTTATGAGATCGATCCGGGAAAATGTGTGTCTGTCTGTCTGTCTGTCCTTCTGTCTGTCTGTCTGTCTGGCTGTGTGTGTGTTCCCCTATCAACTCCTAAACGGCTGCTGAAATCAAAACCAAATTTAGTATGAGTAAGGATGTGCACCGGAATATCTCACGTCCATATTTGAAAATGATGTCAGTGCTACCAACTGCTGAAAAAACGCACTAGAAATTTGAGCTCCATGTTGGATATCGTGCAAGGTATGCATGGGAGCTATTCCAAAATTGGCACACATGTAGATAATGCTATTTCAGTTTAATTTCCAGGAGACCAACCATGACAGTGTTGCCAAAATAATTTTAAGCCTTCTGATAAGTCCAATGTTTAAATCCATATAACTTTTACACCATCAATTGAATTTCAACCAAATTTTGTATGTAATATCTGTACATAAACAGATATGACTGAGCGTATTCTTAAGAGCCACCAGGGCTGCCAACTGTTAATAATCTCTCTCTATTTTTTTATCCAAATACCAATATATCAGAAAGTATGCAAGCCAACAGCTTTAAACTATGCACACGTATATTCTGACATTTTAGATTAATTTGGAGTAACTTATATACGTCAGTTCTACCAACATGATTGTAAGCCTGCTGATAGTACCCATTTTTAAATACATGTAACTTCTATACTATCAGTTGGATTTCAACCAAATTTCGTATGTGCTATGTGTACCATAACAGATATGCCTATAAGTATTGTTAAAAGCAATCAGGGCTGCCAACTGTTAATAAATGCTGTCTATATTCTTTTAAACCCTAATATCAATATATCATAAAATATGCAAGCCAACAGCTCTATACTTTGCACACGTATAGCACCTGACATTCTAGATTAATTTGGAGTAATTAATACAAGGCAGTGCTGCCAACATGATTCTATGCCTGCTGATATGTCCAATTTTAAAATACATGTAACTTTTATACTATCAAACGGATTTCATCCAAAATTGGCACAACAAGATATTATAATATTTCAGATTATTTCTGACCAGCACACGCATGGTATTGTTGGCAACATGCTTTTACGCGTGCTGATAGATCCAGTGTCTAACTTCATGTAACGTCCATTGTACTTCAACCAAATTTTGTATTCTGTACCTTAAGAGATGGAACTAAGAATATATTCAGTCACCATGGCTGCCAACTGTAGTGCTCTATTAGGCAGTCACCATGGCTGCCAACTGTAGTGCTCTATTAGGCTATATTATACCAGGTATATTTTGAACTAATTAGATATTTCGATATTACCAACTTAATTTCGTCATTATTCTAGATAGGTTCATATACTGTAGAATAATCATTGGCATGAAAAGTAGGCTGTATAGTTCTTCACGGAACTTCTTGTTTAGATATCAGTTTTCCTCGATCACCTCTATTTGTTTAGATCTGTGTTGTTTTTATGTGCATTTCTAACTCCATTTTGTGCAATTCTCAATCATAATATACATGGATTGGGTCAAATATATTGTGTCGTATCGTCAGTCCGATGTCCTCGCTTCTTGTGACTATGGGATAGCAGAGGCAAAACACACCACTGGGTTAGAAAAGAGTGGCCTAAGAGAGAAATCATGGATGTTGGGGAAAACAATGTTGAACGAGAGAAAATCATCTTTCCTCCACTGCATATCAAGCTGGGTCTTATGAAACAGTTTGTGAAGGCTCCTGATAAGAAAGGATCATGCTTTGAATTTATAGGAAATACAATGCCTCACTTGAGTATGGAAAAACTTAAAGAAGGGATATTTAATGGCCCACAAATAAGACAACTCATTAAGGATCCTGACTTCGTAAATTCAATGAATGGATCTGAGCTAAAAGCCTGGACTTCATTTGTGTCAGTTGTAAAATATTTTCTAGGCAAACGCAAAGCTGAAAACTATGTTCAACTGGTAAACGAGATGCTTAACAGTTTCAAATCTCTCTGGTGCAACATAGGTGCACTATTTACACAGCCAATTAGACCGTTTTCCTGAAAATTTAGCAGACACTAGTGAGGAACAAGGTGAACGATTTCACCAGGATATTAAAACTGTGGAGGACCGCTACCAAGGACGATGGGACATGCACATGATGCCAGATTACTGCTGGAGCTTAAAAAGGGACTGTTCCAAAATACATTCAAGAATGCCACGGAAAAGGAGCTTCCAAAGTGTCCAGTGACTGGTTGGTTTCATTCACAACTTTTCCCTCTATGTTTTTATATAATAATATTTCTTCAATATAATGAAGGAAATTCCGTGTTTAGTTTTTATTACCATGCGATAGTGTAATGTATATTTCACAAAGAGTTCATATCACAGAAACTAGAGCTGCTAGGCAAAAACTAATGGCATATTTGAATTCAGGGCATCAAATTCATATAAAATCAGATTAAAAATCCCCGGCACCAAAATCACTGTTAACCAGTGTTATATTATCATGGAGATGCATGTGCAACGAATTCTTGTCAGACGTAATTTAAGAATGACGAAGTCCATGAAACACAAATCCTCCTTCCGTCCAATCTTAACCTGACTGTGTAGTTTGCGGAACGAAAACTTCACAGGCGAATTGAAGAAAAGCTGAGTTGCACTTCCAGGGAAACTCCAAACACAACCACTCTTCTCTGAAGTCTTAACTCAACAGGACTCGACAGGTTGCTGCTGGCTGCATCTGGGGTAATTGGCTCGCTCGCTAGCTAGGCTGTAACTGGGGTGATAGGCTCGCCCCTAGCTAGCTCATAAACTGTCGCCTCAGTAATTGAACGGAGATTGTTGGAAGGAAGGCATACTGAGGGATTTTTAACGCTCTTAAAGAATCTGACGACTTCGACCGGGTTTGAACCCGCGTCCTTGGGCATACAAGCTCAGCATGCTACCAACTACGTCACGGAAGCCACCCTCACAGTCGTGATTCTTGATGAAACGAGTACGGCTACGCCGCGGGTTAGTCCACCATTCAAGCTTACTGCAATGCGCACTGGGTAATAAGATGCCCTACCGTGACTTCACCTTGTCAATGTGCGGTTACCTTTGATTAGCGGTCTTACATTGTCCCATATTAAACTAGCCACTTAAACCATTGATACTGTTGTGAGCGTAATTTCCTCTGCTTGGGGCAAGCGCAATATTAGAATATCACAAATACACTCGGGCCCGTCTAAAGACTTAATAGACCGGCTGACTTTGTGCTAAAGGGAGATCGCTTGTGTGACGAGGAAATTGCGAGCGAAGCGGTGCGACAGAGAAATGCGAACAAGAAGCTATCACGGAACATAAACTTTGTCAATGGATAACGCCAGCCTGTTTGATTTTATCTCGTAGTGGGAACATCACAGGAAATGGATTTCACTTGTCTTCGATACTGTTCCGACCAATCAAACACGACAACATATCGTATGTATCACCTGACAAGCGACTTTTACTACATGTTATAGTGAACTGTGATACGTCTAAAGAACGAGACACAGGGTGTTTCATAAACAATGATGCTTCTCATCAACCTTAAAAGCTTGCCACGGTAGGTGAGTGGATAGAGTGTCGGTCTACTAACCCCAAGATTGCAAGTTCGCTCCAGGCCACGGTAAGTAATTTTTGAAAGGCGGCAAAATACGACACGCATGTCATACGATGTTGGCATGTCAAAGAACCCATTTGAATTCAATAGGCCGTGTTCATAATGGCAAAATTAATCTCGGAAGTTTCCGCCAACAAAAGTTCCTCATTTCTCTACTAGAAAGCGCTATAGTGTTCAAGGAGCTTAGATATCTAACCTCCTTGACTTTCATAGTGCTTCAAGGAACAACGAAATTCGACAAGCAAGCTACCTTCTGGGTGTCAAATTACAAAGCTTGCACCTGGCACCCGAGGCCATACGATATTATTATTATTATTATTATTATTATTATTATTATCTACCTTATAATAGTACATTAACAACGAGCCTATAATGAAAATAATTAAGACACGAGTATGTTTATAAAACGAGCGCAGGAAGTTATATAATTTCCATACGAGTGTCCTATAACCATTATCGTCGAGTTGCATACGACATTCGACGATAATTATAACTTTATTATATGTTATCTCACTGCTTGAAGGGAAAATGGAAGGCAAGGCAGGAAGAGGACGACCAAGAGCAGAGTTCTATGATGACATAGGAGGAAGATGTCCGTACCACCTGATCAAACAGCGGGCTCAGGATAGAAGACCTTTGGACGAAGACATTCATGCTACCCACCAACCGCCAGAGCAAGAAGTTATGTTATCTGTCGGGATTCTGTCGGTTGACTTCTTCTTCTTGGGAATTGTGTGGGCTCAGCATTTGACCTCTACCCAATAACGATCCCCAAAGTTATGAAACATTGTTTATCCTGAAGTAGCACCAACAGATAGCGCACAAGTGCTATGTTTGGTCAAATAACACAAAATAAGCTGTTACAAACGCTTTAAAATTAAAATGTATCGTATTATCAACTAAGTTAGTTATTCTTCAAATTCGATGCGTATAGAATGTCAACGGAAGGCAAATCAATTGAGTCTCAAATAGAACAGTTATCACATCTGGCGTAAGAAATCCATTTACTGAACAGGGAGCTGGATTATAATTTCCGTGGAACTAATTACATTATTTAAATGACTCATGGTGGTCCCGTATTGATATGCTAGAATAGTTATTAGCAAGAAAAGTACATCCGCCTGAATCAATGAAAATGAAAATCCACAGCCTGCTTCCAGTCTCCGACTGGGTCAGGAATGGAATGAATGAAGCCCCCATCTAGCGGCGAGGATATGAATTGTGCCGGCTGCCGAGGCCTGACGCTCTCCTCTGGGGCAATGATTTAATGAATGACAGATGAAATGAAATGATAGTGGAGAGTGTTGCTGGAATGAAATTTTGACAGGAAAAACCGGAGTACCCGGAGAAAAACCTGTCTGCCTCCGTTTTGTCCAGCACAGAACTCACATGGAGTGACCGGGATTTGAACCACGGACTCAGCGGTGAGAGGCTGGCGTGCTGCCGCCTAAGCCACGGAGGCTTCGCCTGAATCAATACTAGTCTATAAATAAAAAAATGATTATTTAACCTGTTTTCAATACATGTTTCGAGGATTAATTACATTTCATCCCCTTCATCAGCTATTGAAAAAAAAGCGGAGCACAGTAATAAGACACGTATTTAAACCTAATATGGTGCACCATAAAATTTAGGTTATAAGAACTAATGTCATACGCCTGCTTCCTCCATGACGTTCTGGTGTGTTTATGTCAACATCAGCATTCAGTAAAATTGTCGGCGAAATCCTACGAATGTGTAGAAATTGGAGTTGCGGATATTAAGGTACAGTGCTATTTCTTTAGCAATATTGCCCAGTTTGTTTATGCAATGTAACTACAATGGTTGATCCAATATAGGCTACATTGTCAACTTTCAAATCATGTAATTCATGTCCGACATGTTGGATTTTGAGTGCATGTCAGAAGCTATCCTCACCTAATTGGTCATTGGATGAAACTACTGAGCTCTGATTGTTTGGAAAAACTGTCTTATAATGAAAAGTAGTAATTTAATTACCTCCATTATGATACAGTTTTCTGACATATAATATTTATATATCAACATCGTCGAACATAAAGGAATTAAAACTATTTTTTCCTCCTTAGTCAATACCGGTAGACTACTTGTCAGTTAACCCGAAATAAATATTACCCAAGATATTTATCACGCATTGGACAGGCATCTCTTCCACCAAGATAAGTGACGAACGGGCTTAACTGAGTATTACAGTACGACCTGCCTAAACCGGACTTTGTATATACCGGAAACCTGGACAAACGGAATACAAAATTCGGAACGGAGGTATTTCCCATGTAAAATGACACTTTAAATCGGAAAACCGCCTAACGGGGAAACGGAATGAAAATCCGGAACTTTAGGCGTAAAAAACCTGAGTTAGACGGATTGTCTCATCCATAATTCAAAGCTACTGGTATGTACTAAATTTTGGGCGTGACTGTACTTGCACCAAAGTCCTAGGGAACTTGAACTCTAATTTTCCCTCAAGGATACAGCAGTATGCTACAGTTCACAGGATCTGTACCATTACTTCCTCCAACCCTCTTGTGATGCACACAGTCTCCTTCTGACAAATGACAGTAGAAGAAAACAGTGAACTGGAGTAATCTTTATGTTCGTTCCTGGCGAAATGTAAATATTATATGTCAGAAAACTGTACTATAATGAGGCTCATTATAGGACAAGTTTTCATTATGATACAGTTTCTCCCTCCAATCAGAGCTCAAGAAATAGTTGTGTGGCCAATTAGGTGAGCATAGCATCGCACCTGCGCTCACTTCTATGGACCCCAATTTTAAATTTCACTGCGTGGCGAGTGTCATAGTGAGGTATTCCAGGCGGCCATGGTCAAATACAAGGCATTCTCTGCATCCCATGCGCTCTGTTCAGTACATAAAACTGGCGAAATCTGGACAGATATTTATGAATATTTATGTTCGAACATAAAATAGTCATAATAATTATCGTCGAACCTAAACAGTCGTATGCAACTCGCCTATAAAGGTAATTTAGACACTCGTATCTTAATTATTGCCATTATAGGCTCGTTGCATATCTTAAAGGTGATCTCTTTACTGTGTACTGCATTTATTTATGAACTGTAATTCAGTGACAATGACTTCTGAACATAAGACACTTATACTGGAGGAGAAAGTTAAAGTTATTGAAGAACATGAGGAAAACAAACAATTGTGTTGTTTAAAGTGGGAAAAACTCAAATTATTTCATAATAATCCTATGCGATAATACAGTATTTCTTCGTAGTGTATTTTGTCATATTATAACTCAACCATTTGTAAAACGGAAACCTGCGAAAACTAAATCCGATTGTGTTCCGCTTTAGGAAGGGTTTTCTGTACAACCAAAAGGGAAACATGGCGCCCCTTGGACAGAGGGACGCAAGCAGGAACATTCCCAAAGGATGAGGGAATTCTGGGCGCAAAAGACAGCCAAGTGTGACAATTCTTAACGTGGCTCTATCGAATGATACCGGGTAATCAGCTGCCCCTAATAATATTGTTATATGCAGCCCAACTAACGCGTGTTGTCAAAAAGGTGGATATTTCTCTGCTTACATCCCGTATAGTACTACAAATGCACTAGTAGAAAATCCCGCAAACGATACTGAACGCAATTCTTTTCCCTTCTGCTGCTAGAGGGGCATGATAACTCAGTGGTCGAGCTGCTTGCCTCTCCTCAAAGTGGACCGGATTCGATTCTTGGTTACTGAGTGTAAGAATTCTAAAGGTAAATATCACCGATGCTAGACTTTGATAAAGAAAGCAAAAACGCAGTGTACAGAACGGCTTCGGTGGCGCAGTTGGTAGCATGCTGAGCTTCTATGGCCAAGATCGCGGGTTCAAACCCGAAGTCGTCGGAGTTTCTAAGAGCGTTAAAATCCCTCAGTATTCTTCCTTCGGAGGAGAAGTAAAGCCGGCGGTCCCAAATCATCGATTTATGGCTAAATTATAGGTTAGATTTGACTAACGCTCTTACGTTCCATCTAGTAACCAAGTTCAGAGCTAGTAGTCGTTGACGGTGGCGTTTGGTAACAACAGTAGTAACTACTTGAAAATTGAATGTCTGCAATCCTTACTTGAATTAAAACAGATAGGCCTAACACACACTAATGCAGTCATCACAATTAACACCGGTTATCAGACAGATTCTACACACACCCAAAGCACACGGGGCTACATGACCGCTTTGTCCCAGCTTCTAAACTGAGGCCAACCAACCAGTGTACAGAACGCTAAAGCCAGTAACATTGTGGAACGGAATCAATTGATGTTTGAATTCATGTAAAATTAATTAAGCTAGAAACAAGAAGCGAGAGAATAGACGTCTTGTTTCGACATAATTATATGATGAGTATTCATTCTCTAAGTTTGAGCGCTCTGCATGCAAGGGCGGAGTGACAGCTCATTTGTCCGTGTGTAACTGTCACCCTGTAATTCTAACAGATGATGATGGATACGCTTCTGTAGCGTTAAAGGTTATTTATCCCACATTACTGTCACAATGTATTGTATTGATGTATATGTAAATTCATAAATCAGGTGTCCTCTATGTTTGGGAACTAGACTATATTTCATTTGTTCAAACATTCTACTTTCATCAGTCATTAAATGTGACTACAATACCATTGTTGTTGCTTTATTTCCTGTCGAAGCTTAACACTTCATTCTCCATTAGCTACTATAGATAACTACAGGGTCTTTCATATAAAGTAAGAACGGCAAGCGGCGGTTTTGTTATTCGCTACCCCGGTGGCCTTGGCCAAGCTTGAGGCGCGCCACGGCCCCCTGCTTAAAGCGTGTGTACAATCCTATATGATATATTTTCTTATCAAAGATGCTGGCAGTGTCGTCCTTTCTGAGTTATACAGGCATTGTATCTGGCAACCACATTCTGGCTGACGGGAGTGAGTTCTGCCACTGTAATGTTTCTGAATTTTAATTTTATTGAGCACTTAGTCAGTAGTGTCAAACTTATTTACAATTACGTTATTATTATTATTATTCTCGTATCAGAAACATACATTTTAAACATAGAACACAGTTATTATATTATCTTTGCCCAAAACTTGGCCACTTCCAGTGCACTCTGTGCTCCCCGACGAAGATCTTCTTCCGGGCAGGATGCTGGGCACAGTCGACACTCAGTCATATGTTGAACAGTGTGGTCTTCTCCACAATCACATTGAATATCATCCTGGTCAATGTAACCCCATCTTGCCATATTAACCCTTTATCTGCCTACTCTAGAGCGCAGTCTATTCAGGGACTTCCAAGTCGTCCATTCCTCGTCATAGCCAGGAGGTAGAGTTTCAGAAACATTTTCCCAACCAGGTTGGTCGTAGCCCTCCACATTTGCAACCTAGCATTTTCAGCAGTGGTTCTAAGTTCCTTTGATATTCTAAGGAAACTCTTCCTCGACTTCAGTCGTTGCGGTTGCGGTTCGTGTCCATATGGAGGATGAATCTGTGCTAATGAAGGTGGCACTTCATCGGGAAATTACTGAAGAAATGCATCACGTACCCGCCGAGTCGACTTGTACGATACTTAAAATAAGTTTTACATACAAACACACGATGTTGTAGGCTAATGATAACTGTCTCATATTAACATCTGAGGTTCAGACTGGCGACTGAACACCTGCACGTTTATTGTGAGGTAAAGTACAGTATATATTATGCGAGCGCTTTCAATACTACAGCAGGGGCCATGAAACGCCACACGCTCGGCCAGGACCACTGCAGCAGCGGATAACAAAGCCGCCGCTCACCGTTCTTACTGTATATGAAAGACCCTGAACATAATAATTCGTGAGCTACACGGAATACAGTAAAACCCCGATATTTCGTTCTTGAAGGGACTGTGGTTTAAACGCATAATAAGCGGGACAGCGTTAAAGACCGGAAATACACCCTCTGTCTGAAAAGTTGGCTTACTTGAAACAGCCGTTACTGTCCTTCGAAGTAATCCCTGTGGATGGTTATGCACTTCTGAGAACGACTGAACAAGACCTGGCATAGTCTTCCTGAGGGATAGCCTTCAGTTGGGTCGTCACATTACGTTGGATGTCCGAAATGTCCGAAAACCTCCGGCCCTTCAGGGCTTTTTGGCGACCCTGGACCCCGATACTCCATACTTTGACGCTTGCCTTCGATGTCGTACCTCAGGCACCAGGTCTCGTCACCCGTGATGATGGTTTTCAGGACAATTCCTTTCCACGGAACATTCACCCTTCTCACTCCCACCCGTCGAACAGGTGTGCCGTTAGGTTGCATAAACTCACCCTTCTCACTGCCGCCCGTCTGTCAGATGTGCAAGGCAGGTTGCATAAATTCACGTTTCTCTCTTGCTTTCAATTTAGTGTTCTGACTACCCAAATAATATCTCAGTATTTCATTATTACTGTATCTTATTTTACTGTGTTATAATAATATATTATTACTAAAACATCTCAAATAAATATAACGGAATTATCCCTCTTTTTTAGCCTATTTTCATTTATGAAAAAAAAAATAGGCTTATGAGATCACCTTTTGTCCGTGTGTGTGTGTGTGTGTGTGTCCCACTAATAAAATCTAAATGGCTGGAGTTTTTTTTCTTTTTTTTTCGTGTGATCTCCTCAGAGACCTAGTGCAGGTCTTTCTATTCGAAGCCCGTGGGCGACCTGCGCGTCGGGATGAGAGATGGAATTGATTAAGGTGAATGAAATTGGAGAAGGATGTGGAAGGAAGCGGCCGTGGCCTGTCAGAAGGTACCGTCCCTGCATTTGCATGGTGTTGAAAATGGGAAACCACGGAAAACCATTTCAAGGACGGCCGACGGTGGGGCTCGAACCCACGCGTCTACCGAGTCAGCAGAGAGCTTGGCCCCATGACCTAATGCTGCGCTTTAGACAGCGTAGCCACTACTGTCGGTAATGGCTGGAGTGATTTCAATGAAACTCGGTAATTTCATAGCACTATTCCTGACGACTTCCACCGTGCCCTTCGTTACGTCTCACCAATCCAACATGGCGGCTGTGCGAAATAGTTCACCAACATTCAATATCTTCGAAACTATTACAGATATCACCCTGGAATTTTGTACGGTGATAAAGGGAACTACTAGAAGTTCACCTATGTGACCTTTGAAAACCTGGTAGCTACAAAACCAAAATGGCGGCCAAGTGAAGTTGCGACTTTTAAATAGACGTTTCTCGGGATTTAACCAACCGAGTGCAGTGAAACTTGGTACAGTAAATCCTGATACTGACATATAATTTATTTCAATTGTTTCCATAACCACAAGATGGCATCTGTGCGAAATTTTAAAATCTCGTTTTTCCTTGTTGTGTCCTAATCATGCGATTGAAGTTTGAATGCTCACGTACACAATAATCTTCATGTAACAGCACATAACTCTAAGACCTACATATATAAAAATCCAACATAGCGACCATCCGCAATATTTATACGGTTCTTAATATCTACGAATCTATTACAGCATTCAAACTGAAATTTGGTATGTTGATAGTGGCAATTAACATAAGTAGGATATATGAAAAAAGGCTTTAGTTCTTAACGGAACTACTTGTTTCGTTATGAGAAAAGCGCTATAAACGGGATTTAGAATAGGGTAAATTTATGCAGTATTATATAAATTCTCAGGGTCGTTAAAAGAGAGCGTAATGAGCGAGCTCGTAACAACGACATTTTACTGTATTCAATATTCCTCTTCTCGCCACGTGGGCTGAGCACTATTCACTGCTCATGAGCAGCTCGCATTAATATCTGTAATAATTATTACCAAGGAGAATTACAGAGTTATTTAGAAACTAGAATAGCTGCTGGAGATTTAGTTGTTGTTGTTGTTGTTTGTCTTATGATTAGTTTGTTGCAACACTCCATCCCTCCCTGTCCTGATATAAACATCCGAGACAATCTGTTTTAAGACATTCTAACCTTAGTTAGAAATCAAAAGAAGAATTGGGCAAGCATGGACAGAATTCTGGTCCTTGAAATTCATTTTAGGAGATAAATCTCAGAAACTAAGTCTGAAAACACAAGTTCTTGAGAAATGTGTAATCACTGTAATATTGTATGGATGCTAAACATGGTCACTAACTTCGCAGCAAAGAAAAACGCTCCACATAGTCCAAATCCTCAATATCACCCTGAAAGACAGAATAAGGAACGTGGAGATACGTATAAGAACCAGTATTAAAGACGTCATCAACACAGCAGACAGACTAAAATGGAAATGGGGAGGCCACGTAGCGAGGATGGAGCATAGGAGGTGGTCGCACAGACTAACGATGTGGGACCCCAGAACCGGCAGGAGAAACGTAGGAAGACAGAAGACACGCTAGGCTGACACATTCAAGAAATTTGCTGGACCACAACGGACAAGAAGAGCAAGAGACAGACAAGAGTGGAAGACCCTGGAAAAGCTCCTTTTCAAAACATAGTATTATATATGCGAGGAAAGAAAAGGAGCAACTCAGTGCAACATAGTGAACCCTTAAATACAATAGCGATAATGTATTGAGGGCAGTTAAAATTCCACTAAAAATAAATTGAACGTGCTAGAAACATTAACAATTTTACACATATTAGATATAAGAACAAGAATACATAACATAGAGAATACTGTAACTAGGTTAGGAATAGATATATCAATAGTTATAAGAACAGAGACTAACTAGCCAATAGGCGCCTCACTACTCTTTAGGACTGCTCACCTAATGAGTGTAATGGAGCGAAATCCCTGCCTAGACAGGAGGCCATTGCCCTCAAGGGGATTAAAGGGCTGTATTTATTATTATTATTATTAACCTTAGTCTAACCCTACAGTTCTTGTCGTCGAACTTTCCTTCCATAACTAAATGTATTATTCCTGGGTATCTTAGGATATGTCCTGCTTACCTCAGTGGGTGAGTGGTTATCGTGTCGGACTACCAACCCCAAGCTTGCAGGTTCACTCCTGGCCGTGGTAAGTGATTTTTGAAAGGCGGAAAAAATCACGATACGCATTTCATATGATGTTGGCATGTTAAAGGACCCATTTGAATTGAGTAGGCCGTGTTCATAATAGCAAAATTAATCTCCGGATTTTCCGCCAACACAATGTTCCTCATTTCTCTGCTAGAAAGCGCTATGGTGTCAATGAGCTTAGATATTTAACCTCCTTGACTTTCACAGTGCTTCAAGGAACAACAAACTTCGACTTGAAAGCTGCCCTCTGGGTGTCAAATAACAAAGCTTGCACCCGGCCTCCGAGGCCATACGATATTATTATTATTATTATTATTATTTTATTATTATTATAATAATTATTATTTTTATTACTATTATTATTATTATTATTATTATTATTATTATTATTATTATAGTATATGTCCTACTAACACGTCTGTTCTCTTCATTTGCAGTCACCAGAAACATCTCTCCTCTCCCAGTCGTCTTAATACCCCTTCATATGTTACTCAGTTCTTCATCATTCTCCTGTAACACCATATTTCAAAACGCTTCTATTCTTGATTTTTCTGCTGTGCCAACAGTCCAGATTTCACTTCCATAGAGCGCCTTGCTCCAGACAATGTCTTTCAAAAATCATTTACTAATATCTAAATCTATATTTGATGTCAACATGTTCTTCTCTGTAGAAATGTTTTCCTCTGCTGAAACAACCTACTTTTTATATCCACCTTCCTTCTGTCATAACTGGTTATTTTGCTTCCTAAGCAGCAAAATTCTCCTACTTTCCGTAATTTTTTACCTGTCAATTTGACGTCCATAGGGGTTTCTGATATAAATCAATTCAGCTGCATTCCATTATAATTATTTTAGTTTTTTTGACTTTTAATTTCTCAGTAGAGACGGGAATCGATCCCGGACCTCCAAGGCCGACAGCCAAGTATGCTAGCTGATAACCAGATTTAGAGCGTACAATATACAGTATATATATATATGAATATATGCTGTTCATTCGCATTACATCTCTCGGCTCAAAACTAATCACATATTATAAACAAATATATGTACTGTACACAACCATGGCAACAACGTTACAAACAAAAATATATCTGGCGGCTTCGGTGGCGTAGTTGGTAGCATGCTGAGCTTCTATGCCCGAGATTGCATGTTTTAACCCAGCCGAAGTCGTTAAATCCCTCAGTATGCCTTCCTTCGGAGGGAAAGTAAAGCCAGCGGGCATCTAGTAACCAAGTTCAGAACTAGTTGATCGTTGACGGTGGTGTTTGGTAACAAAAGTTCGAACTACTTGAAAATCGAATGTCTGCAGTCCTTACTTGAATTTAAAAAAAGTCCTCTCGGCACGCCGGAAGGCGGAGGTAGATTTCATCGGGCAAACTTGGGGATAGGCGAAAATAAGCAGAATATGCAGGTTTTCGTAGAAGGATCAGATCTCATTTATTGAGAGAAAGTATTTTATAATTGGAGATTAATTAACTTTGTTTTTCGTCATTTTATGCATATTATAAACATTTTATTGTCTTATGATGACGGTAACCTTCTTGTCATTTGGAGTCCATTTTTATAATTGTGGTCACACTGTCCTTATGCAAGGTTTCGACACTGATGTGTAACTATGTAACGGTCTGTTACTTCTTCACGCAAAATTATATCTCCCGCAGAGATTTTGGTTGGTTCCTCAGTTTAGGGACTGCGACAACGCGGTCATGTAACCCCGTGTACTTTGGGTGAGTATAGAATCTGTCTGATAAACGGTGTGAATTGTGATGGCTGTATTAGTCTGTAATTCAGGTAAGGACTACAGACGGTCAATTTCAAGCTGTAGTTCCTAATGTTGCTACCAGATACTACCGTCAACGACACCTAGCTCTGAACTTGGCTACGAGATGCCACCGCAACCAGCAACTCGCAACGAACGTTGGATCTTCCCCTCCAAAGGCAAGCATACAGAGAGATTTTTAGCGCTCTTAGAAAATCCGACGACTTCGGCCGGCTTTGAACCCGCGACCTTGGGCTTAGAAGTTCAGCATACTACCAGTTACGTCACCGAGGCCGCTTCTCACTTAGATGGAAAACTGAATGTAATCGCGTGCAAGTGCGTTGACATGGCAACGTCTGATGGCTCATCCCTCATCAATTTAGTAGGGTTGTCATGGCAACCTCTGATAGCTCTTGGCATTTTCTTATAATTCCGAAACCATTTTTCTCATCCCTTGACGTAATGGAGGGTCATATCAAAAATTCTTTCAGACAAAAGTTTTAGGTAATTATTAGGGGAATATTGTCCATTTTGTACGGTTTTGATATTGTGCCTATTAAGAGAGATGTGATTAATGTTTCCCGAAAAACCCACTTTTTCCCACCCCTTTGGTCAATGGTTGGGGCTATCAAAAATCTCTTCAAACAGAAATTTTTGGTCCTTATTCGACACATAGTATGAACTTTGAATGGATTCGATATTTCAAATATTAAGAGAGTTATAGCGATATTTTTTTTTTTCGAAATATGACCTCCATTTTCACCACCGTCGACCGATTGTGCCCATTAACGAACTCGACCGAGATTTTATAGGGATACATATTATGTAAAAAAATCAAATTGATTGGTGCAAAATTGCGGTAGTTATCGTGTCCACAAGAAAGTGATATATGTATATATATATACATATATATATACAGTGTGGTCCACCCGCCCCTTATTTTTTTTTGGAGGAAGGCAACCCAACTAACGCGTATATCACAGTCATCCTAAAAACATTAGTACGTCCATTGTACAACTTTACTGTTGAGTACATCCTCGCGAATATAGTAGAAATCAATAGTGGCAGTGTTCTTTCAATGACCTCAAATATAATGCATGATTGAAACGATCAGAGCTCCGAATAACACCTTCTTACGTTTGGACAGGAAGTGTCTACGAATAGATTCAATACATGCCAGCAATACACTATGGTTCTCGGTAGCTATGGTAGCTAAATCAAGAATTGCTAGATTAGCGTCGACGAAGTCTCATTGTAGTAGGTCCGAACCTTGAACTAGTACATTTTTTTGCTTAATGTCGTTTATTGTGGATGTATTATGGACGCATATCTATCTGTTCCAAGGAGTGATTTTTATTTGGTCCTCAAAAGGACCGTACTTTTCCGATGGTACGCAGCCAGATTGGACGACGACATAACGATCAGTAGAACGAAAGCAAGGTATCCTGTATATTCAAGGTATTAAGTGTTCGAAATTTTGACCACCTTTGTTTAAATGAAAACTCCGACTAAATCAGACGACCCACATAACAAATAGATTTGTTATGTGGGTAGGCTCACGAATAAATACATCAGACCGAAACTATAATTTCTTTCAACGGCTTCTGTGCGAAAAGCGATTGCTATACACTTACAGTAATAGTTAGTTAGTGAGGTTTTAAGGGGCGGAACTACGAGGTCATCTGCCCCAAACATACAGTAAATACAGATAATTATAATGTTATTGGTTTTACGTCCCTTTTAACCACTCTGGCTTTTAGAGACGTCGGGGTGCCGGAATTTTGCTCCGAAGGGTATCTTCAACGTGCCAGTAAATCTACTGACACGGCTCCCTCGCATTTGTGCACCCTCAAAAGCCAGCTGACTGCACCAGGATACGAACCTGAAACCTTGGGCACAGCAAGCGAGAACGTTACCGCTGAGCCTCGCAGCAAGCCAGTAATTACAGAACGTGTCATATTATTATACATATTAAACTATTAAAATTCTAATTATCACGAATAGAGTCGCCTCCGTTGCGTAGTAGTCAGCGTGATTAGCTGCCACCCCAGACGTCCTGGGTTCGATTCCCGGCTCTGCCACGAAATTTGAAAAGTGGTATGAGGACTGGGACGGGGTCTGCTCAGCCTCGGGTGGTCCAAATAAGTAGAGGGGTTCAATTCCCACCTCACCCATCCTCAAAGTGGTTTTCCGTGGTTTCCCACTTGGCTTTCGGGCAAATACTGGGATGTTACCTACCGTATGGCCACGGCCGCCTCCTTCCCTCTTCCTTGCCTGTCCCTCCCGATCTTCCCCTCCCTTCCCATCCGTCAAGAGGACCCTGTTTGCTTTGCAGGTGAGGCCACCTGGGCGAGGTGCTGATCCCACCTCCCCAGTTGTATCCCCCAGAAGAGATGTTTCAAGCTCCAGGACACTGCCCGTAGAGGCGGTAATGATGGGATCCCTCGCCGAGTCCGTGGGAAAACCTAACATAGAGGGTAAAATCGACTAAAAATATAATAATTATAACGAATACTATCCATCCATGGTTTTGAACAGTATTTAGGGAAAATAGCCATTTAAATGAGACAAGAAAATAACTTTCCCTATCGTCTTCGTAGATAATGTGAACAAAACCAAGTTGAAATCTTGCTGTACGAGGGAGGGAGGGTATAATAAAATAGTTAAAAAGAATTTTAAAAGTCTGCCGTTGGATAGTCTTGAACCCGGGATCTTCGAAAGAGCGAGCGGGCGCAATAACACTTGCACACATTTTCAACACACTCTGGAGGTTTTTGTTGCGCTTCTTATTAACGCGTATGGTAAAACATAAAATTATTACAGTTAGATCTTAAATATTGATTGGAATGCATTCAGTACCAAGCATGTTTTCTAATTTACTTAAAGCAAGTTTCGCGACCGTTTTGCGTTATTTAGGCGAATTAACTACAAATAATGCCCTCAACGACAACCCTTCGGTTCTATTTCATACAACTTAGCGTACAAAATGCTAGCGTGCGATACACTTCGGTAATACAAGCGAGTATACTGACGAAGAGAACAGAATCATACAGGATTTTGTACCAGCGATCACAGCAGCTTCCTTGTCAGCGAGTGTCGTGTGATACAGGCCTAAAGATTTGCTAAGACTATTTGTTAAAATTTAATAACAAAACAAGATGTTCGGTAAAGAACGTATAGCCTACTTTCTCCTAAATGAATGGGTATTGTTATAATTCGTTATCCTTTTCAAGGAGTATAATTGAATGTTAGTTGTAGTAGCTTCTTGAAATACAACGTGCTATACGGATATTATACATGAATATGATGTGCCCTTTGCTAGTGCTACCTCTGTAAAAAAAATCATTCAATTCGGTTTCACCGTGTTTGAATTGATATGGGGAATCGATTTGCACACATACATGGCCGCTATCTG
This sequence comes from Meconema thalassinum, assembly GCA_946902985.2. NCBI lineage: Eukaryota > Metazoa > Arthropoda > Insecta > Orthoptera > Tettigoniidae > Meconema > Meconema thalassinum. Next base: position 22,627,746 of record OX336392.1, read on the forward strand.
CGAAGTATTGGGTTGATGACCTCGTAGTTCAGTCAAGAGATGCTTCCCACAAAAAGGTATGTTGTTGACAAATTGGGTAGAGATCAAATGATTAGGTTGGTCGTAATTTGATTTAAGCTTTTAACATTTCGGTGGCCGCCATTCCGTTTCGGTCAAGATGGCGGCGATATACAACATGACACTGAGGTGGCCTTTGCTAGTGCTACCTCTTTACCAAACTTCGTTCCATTAGGTTTCATCGTGTTTGAAAAGATAGGGGGAATCGATTTGCACACATACATGGCCGCCATCCGCACATTATTGGCCTGATGACCTTGTAGTGTGGCCAAAAGATTTTCTATACATAAAGGTATGTTGTTGTAAAATTTGGTAGAGATCAGATTATTAGGTTGGTCGTATTTTGATTCAAGCTTTTAACATTAGGATGGCCGCCATTACGTTTTCGTCAAGATGGCGGCAATATAAAACATGGCACTGGAGTGCCCTTCACTAGTGCTATCTCTGTAAAAAATTTCGTTCAATTCGGTTTCACCGTGTTTGAATTGATTGGGGGAATCAATTTGCACACATACATGGCCGCCATCTGCACACTAATTGGATGATGACCTTGTAGTTCAAACAAACGACGCTCGCCATATAAGTATATGTTGTTGCAAAATTTGGTGGAGATCGGATGATTAGGTTAGTCGTAATTTGATTTAAGCTTTGAACATTTTGGAGGCCGCCATTACGTTTTCGTCAAGATGGTGGCGATATAAAACATAACACTGAGGTGTCCTTCGCTAGTGCTACCCCTGTACCAAATATCGTTCAATTCGGTTTCACCGTGTTTGAATTGATAGGGGGAATCGATTTGCACGCATACATGGCCGCCATCTGAAACTATTGGGCTGATTACCTTGTAATTTAGTCAAAAGACGCCCGCCATATAAATATATGTTGTTGCAAAATTTGGTAGAGATCGGATGATTAGGTCATTCGTAATTTGATTTAAGCTTTGAACATTTGGGTGGCCGCCATTACGTTTCCGTCAAGATGGCGGCGATATAAAACATGACACTGAGGTGCCCTTTGCTAGTTCTACCTCTGTACCAAATTTCGTTCAATTAGGTTTCACCGTGTTCGAATTGATAGGGTGGGGGCAGACATTCAGAGTACATACACTCACACACACACAGACACACAGTCTCACACACACACACTCACACACAGACACACAATTTTTGGCCCTGTGTAGATCTCATGTCTTCTTTCATTTTTTGCAAAAATCGAAAGTATGCTAATAATACCATGGGGAATTCTAAGGAATATGTATACTTCGATGCAAGCACTGGCGATCAGAATATTCTTCGATATGTTGTTGTTTTGTTTCATGTGAGGGGCTAGAACATCGCGGTCATTTAGCCCCGTTTACTTGGGAGTGTGTGTAGAATTTGTCTGATAACCTGAGTTATTGCGGGCTTATAATGATGTGTGTATTTGCAATTAAGGATTGGGAAGGAGGCGGCCGTGGCCTTAAGATAGAATCCGTCCCGGAATTTGGCCGGAGTAGAAGTGGGAAACCACGGAAAACCATTTACAGGGTGGCTGAGGTGGGAATCGAACCCACTGCTTCTCATATTTGCTTCACGAGGCTACGTGTACCCAATTTCAGCCCTCAGACAAATATTACATTTCTTGGCAAAGCTGGGAATCGAACCCGGACCTCCGGAGCGACACTTCGATATGTTATATTAATATTCATGCCAGTTTTTAAATTTTCTGCCATTACAGGTCACGTGGCATAACGTACCAGTTCGATCGTATTCTCGTAAATAAATCACCAAAATTCAACGTATTCGTCACAAAAATACGTCGTAAGGCAATAAATGTGGCAATGTAGTTACATCCCCACTAAAATGGAATGTGGGCTTTCGTTCAAAAAAGTATGCCTACTACTGGATTCGAAGCAGAATTCAACCCGCTCGCGCCCATCATGTACGGTCAGGCTTTGAACCTCTCAGCCACCAACACATGGTAGATACAGCTCGCTAAACGTGGTGTAGTTACAGTAGCCGTCCCACCTCAAACGTTTAAGTCCAGCTCAAAGTCTTCAATCACGATTTATGGTGTTGATTTAACTTTCTACTATTACAGATCACGTGGCGTAAGCTATTAATTCGATCGAATTGCGTGTATGTGTGTTATTTCAAGGAGCAGTGAGTCATATGTTAGTAGAATGGGCCATAGTATTTGGCGGGGAAAAGTTTAAGGTCGGTTTTTCTTTGCTAGACCCTTGGCCCAATTACATTGCTGTCGCACAGTCAGAGCGCAGAGCAATATCGACCATCGGGAGAAATGCCGTGTTAGTTGGGTTTCATAAAACTAAATAATAAGGGGCGGGTGGACCACGCTGTATATATACATATTATATACATATATATATATACATAAATTATATATAAACTTTTCAACTGACGGTGGTTTTGGGGTCTAGGGGATGTGAAACGTGAAGATATGTCGAAATTTTCCGGAAGTCGAAACATGGTACCCATTGCAATAGTTAGCTTTCTAATGAAATCTACCTAACAGATAACACCCACTAATACAGCCATCACAATTAACACCGGTAATCAGACAGATTCTACACACACCCAAAGTACACGGGGCTACATGACCGCGTTGTGGCAGTCCCTAAACTAAGGAACCAACCAACCAAAAATATATCTCCACACACAGGAAATCCGGGGTATTGTTTTACCGAGCAAAGCTGCGTGCATAATTTAATAATGTAGACTATGTATTTGGGAGAAGATTGGCAAGGCTTTGTCTGCCAGAGTTTGGAAGCGAGCGGGTCAACAACAAGCTGAGGAGTCGGATCAACTCAACAACGTATCGCTGAATGTATTGTTAATGAGGATAATGAGCTTAATGAGCTTAACTAAATAGCAAGCAACACTTGGAGAATTTAGATCACGAGTAGGAAACAGTCCTGAGACATTATGTAATCTAACCTGTGTGGAAAGAGGATTTGTATGTATGGGATATGCGTGTGTACCTACAAACTGTATCATTAGTGGGAACGGATTAGTACAGGTTGTTCTCAACCAATGGGAGGTGGTGTTGATGATGGTTGTTTTAATGGGGGGGGGGGGCTCACCACGAACACTCTCAGGACGTGACTCTGCCCAACCAGTTGTCCCCCTAGACCAGACAAAGGCAACTTTTTAGGGGCAGGGAGTACGGGAGTGATGAGAGTTCTATTACACTTGGCGTGACTCCTATTACTCCACTACTACCAGTTTTAGTCCTAGAGGCTTGAAATTTATTTTGGGTTTATAGGGGGCCAGGTCCACTCATTTATGTCAAACAAACTTTTTTATAAACTCTTTAGTTTCCAACATATAGGAATTTCAAAATTACACCTTTTTCAAAAAATGTAAAAAAATTAAAACGTTTTATTATAAAAAATAAAGTATATAGAGAGCATTCTTTTATGCTCATAAAACACTTTTTAGAATGTTTTGTTTTAATAAAATCGCCTACATTCCCAATTGAACTTTTTCATTTTTATCCTACAGACCTGCGACTTGGTTTACAGGTAGAGAGGATAGAGACTTTTCATTTATGTTAAACAAACTTTTTTGTAGAATTCCCAGTTTCCAAAATAGTGACCATTTTTCAAAATTATTTTTCTTTTGTTCTAGAAACTTGAAATTCGGTATGGTGCTAGAGGAGGCAAAGACAATTGATTTATGTCAAACTTTTTTGTAACATTCCTAATTTTGGAAATATAGCCTATTTTCAAAATGTTATTTTTGTTGTCTTCGAGACCTGGGACTTGGTACGGTGGTAGAGAAGGCAAAGGCCATTCATTTATGTCAAACAAAATTTTTGTAAAATTTCTAATTTTGGAAATATAACCCATTTTGGAAATATGTTTTGGAGAATTAGAAAAGTACACTATTTTTGGACTGAGAGTGGTATAGAGGTAGGTGTTGGAGTTAACATATGTCTTTTCAGGATTTTTAGTTTAAACATATAGCCTATTTTCCCAATTCAACTTTTTAGGAAAAGTTAAAAATTATATTGTTTTTGACTAGGCGTGAGATAGAGGTAAGAGTAAGAGTTGAGAGTCAATCATTAACCTTAGAAAACTTTTGATTTTTAGAATGTTAGTGTGTCGTTGTTGTTGTTGTTGTTGTTGTTGTTGTTGTTGTTGTTGTTGTTGTTGTTGCTTACAAACATGGTGGTAAACATTATGCTGTCATAAAAGGGCTCAGATAATTTCTAAGACCAAATAAGCCTACAAGTAAGAGCAAATATGAGGGAGCTAATATAAAAGCCAACATATGGGGCCAAAACAAAAGCCAATACAAAAAGCCAACATAAAATGCCAACAAAAGCCATCAAAACGCCAACAAATGCCAACAAAAAGCCAACAAAAGCTAACAAAAACCCAACATAAAAGCCAATACACAAGCTGATTGTAAAATGTTAAACACTTGCATAGTATTACACTTTAGGTAAATCAACATTCCCATACAATTACGTCATTTAACTTTTTGTTACGTCATGTGACAAGTTAAATCTTGTTCGAGTTCCAATCGTTAAACTTCGGCAGTCTCCGGCAATGTTCGAGAGATTGTGTATTTATGTGTGTACTGCTTTCTGCCGACAAGCGTTGTCAGTTACGTCATAATCTAAAAATAGAATTGATTAATGGTATATATAAGATACACTACAAATGCATTCGATCAGTGCTTCGTGGTAGTGGAGAGTGTGAAAATGTCTCTCTCTAAAGTGTTTAGTGTCCCCCACTTATGGGGAACAGAATAAAGCCTACCAACGAGCGGTTTGGGTTGTGGTTGTTGTTGGAAAACCTGGACCATCTGGTTACAGACATTGGTAATATAAACTACACAGAAAACAAAACGCTCCTAAGTGATAAAAATGTTAATCTACTTACACCGATTACGGATCCGTTTTGTGATAACATTATGGTGGTTAGGATATGTGACCAAGTGGACTGCCAAGAACAATTGGAAAATAGTAAGTCCGTGCTGCTAAAGAAAGAAGTGTGTGGTGCTTTCAACCTCTATTTACGTGGTAAATTCTCCAAGTTCATTTCTGCTAAACATGGTGTTAAGGCAAAGCTACCATTTCCTCTACTCAACAACGAGCGTGCAATGGTTCGGGGACTCAGGGCACAACTTGGGGAGAAAGGAATGGTTAACTTTATGGAAAAGTATAAAAATTCTGTGGCTATACCATACAAAGTGGAGCTAGCTGATGTTAAATTAGACGTTCTGTTAGCCGAACTTCCAGAGATATTGCAACAGCTTCGTGCTGAGAAGTTTTATCTTATGGATTTGGACATAACCCAAGATTTGGCTGGTGTTTTTAACAAGGCGGAGATGTGTGATTATCTAACATCGAACCACAACTTTTGTGTGCAAGGAGAGTATCGAGAATAGTGTAATGTGATTGGGAACAATGATAAAACGGTTGGTATAGACTGTTTAACATGGATGAACTCTAATTCTAGAATAAAAATGTATAACAAATGTATATGTCAAATTACAAGTCCTGGTGTAAACAAAGTAATTGGAAACCATATTATAGACTTTATCCGATGTCCAGACACCCATCTAAGGGAAACGTTTACGTCTTCCTTAGCTAAGGAACAAGGTATTACAAGACTAGAGGCAACAATTTACAACTACAAAATGGATGGCGTATTTGACCCACTCGAAGATTGTGTATTAAACGCCAACAAACATTACTTAAAAGAAGCGCCCCTGTACTCGGTGCCGATCGCGTCCATGTGGACCAAACTATCGGATAACCTACAAAATAGTTGTTGTGTGGTGTTTAACAAAGTTTTGCAATTAGTGTATTGGGGTAATAAAAAATACTCGGAAATTGACTGGTGTGCAAATCGAACTGCGCGATGGACAAGATCGGGAAACAAGTAGTTCCGTGAAGAACTATACAGCCTATTTTCATATATCCTACTTATGTTAATTGCCACTATCAACATACACAATTTCAGTTTGATTGCTGTAATAGATTCGTAGATATTGAGAACCGACTAAATATTTCGGATGGTCGCCATGTTGGATTTTATATATGTAGGTCCTAGAGTTTACTGTTACATGCAGATTATTGTGAACGTGTAGTATTCAAACTTCAATCGCATAATTAGGACACAAGAAAAAACAAGGAGATTTAAAAAAATTCACAGCTACCATCTTGAGGTTATGGAAACAATTGAAATAAATTAGATGCCAGTGGATTAACATTCGGATAAAGATTTACTATACCAAGTTTCACTGCACTCGGATGGTTAAATTGCGAGGAACGTCCATGTGAATATTTATACTTCGCGTCGCAGACATGTTGGATTTGTGATCACCAGGTTATTTGAAGTCCTATAGGTGAACTTAAGTTCATAGCCCCTATGAACATAAAAAAATTAAGTATGATTGCTATAATAGATTCGTAGATATTCAGAGCCGTCTAAATATTTCGGATGGTCGCCATGTTGGATTGTTAAATGTATAGGCCATAGAGTCGTCTAACATTAAAGGAAAATTATTGCGTAGGTTCATTATTCAAACTTTCACTTCGTTCGCATGATTAGGACAAATGAAATAAAAACTTAATTTTAAAATTCGCACAGCCGCCATCTTGAGGTTATATAAACAATTGAACTAAATTAGATACCAGTGCATTACAATGTGTATAAACATTTCCTGTACCAGATTTCATTGCGTTTGGAACATTAAATCGCGAGTAAGGTCTATTTAAAATTTTCAAATTCGCTTGGCCGCCATGTTCGATTTGCAGTTAACCGGTTTTTGAAAATCTTAGAGATGGACTTCCAGTAGTGCCCTTTATCTCCGTACAAACTTTTAGGGAGATACCGCTAATAGTTTCAGAGATATAGAATGCCAGTGAAATATTTCGCACATCCGCCATCTTGTGATTATGTAAACAATTGAACGAAGTTAGATGTCGGTGCATTACAATGTATATAAACATATACTGTACCAAGTTTCATTGCGTTTGGTTGGTCAAATCGCGAGAAACGTCTATTTAAAAGTCGCAAATTCGCTTGGCCGCCATGTTGGTTTTGTAGTTACCAGGTTTTCAAAGGTCACATAAGTGAACTTATAGTAGTTCCCTCTATCACCATAGAAAATGTCAGGGTAATATCGGTAATAGTTTCGGAGATATTGAATGCTGGTGAAATATTTCGCACAGCCGCCATGTTGGATTGGTGAGTCGTAACAAAATTTGAAGTGCACGGTCGAGGTCGCCGGGAATAGTGCTATGATCTTTCCGAGTTTCATTGAAATCGCTCCTGCCGTTTAGATTTTATTGGGGGGGGGGGGGGGGTGGACACACACACACACGCACACACACACGGACAAAAGGTGATCTCATAAGCCTATTTTTTTCAAAATTGAAAATTGGCTAAAAATGATAAACTATGCTCTCTCTGCCAATAGTTTTAATTACATACCCGTAAACTTGATATAAATTGTTAACGATAATTCTGGAAACAACAATGTTCGCATTATACAGAAATGCTACATTAAAGCTGGGGAAACATTATTTTCTCAATCCAGGACATTGTTTTCCACAATTCCCGCAAACAGAAACATTAGCGAATTAGGATTGACTCCTACAAATAATATTCTCCCCCAGGTGTTGAGAAAAAGAACCAATAAAACTAACAGACTTAAACCATACCCTCTTAAGGAAATTATCCCATTGAGTACAGTTAATGTGCTATGTGTAAGGAAACGAAAATTGGAGTTGGAGGAAAATGAGATCAAAAAAGGTAAATGGAGTATGTTGCAGAGACTACTGCCCTAAAGGAAGAGTACGAAGCAGTGTTGCAGAAAGAACAGGTGAGTGTGGATGCAAGAAACAGGTTTACAGTTTACTTTAAACAAAGTCCCTGGCAAAATCTAGATGTGAGTGGGAAATATAAACTCTCAGCATTTACTGTTAATTACAAAGGAACTTATCCACGCGTTAGAGTGCTTGTAGAAAGTGAAAAATGTAAACATGTGTGCTACTTAGAGGATATTTAAAATCTATGTTTTTAAAGAGTCATGGTAATTTAGAATTGCTTAAAAAGGATGGATTTATTGTAACTCCATGTGGTGGATTGGACATTGTGCATCTGAAAACTGAAAAACCGTTTGCAGAATTCAACACCACTGGAATGACTACATTTAATGGCAACTCGTTTGCTAAAATCGAGAATTTTAAGTGTTTCACAAGCATCCAAACAGACTATAGAGTCGACAACGTATACGCAAAGAGACGTTGATCTACTTAATAACATTACCATGCAGGAAATCAAAGGCCAAATAAAAATCCGAAAGTGCTCCCGGTTAGAAAGTTTGGAAAAAGGAACAGAACTAATTATTAAGGCAATAAAACCCATAGTATATAGACATAAAGTTAGATGTGTGTCGGAAATGGAGAATATTGACTCTCTGTTTATATCCAATTATTGGCTGGAAAAGGAACTAGAAGTTTTGGATACAGATTTGAATTATCGGATCAAAATTAAGCTGGATGCTCTTAAACTACACCAAGCAAAAATAAGGAAAGAGTTGTGTTCTGTGTGTAAATATGCACGACAAATCAAGAATTTGGGCTGCCCTGTTCGTATTAAACTAATGGATACAAAAGGGACCAAAGAGATTTAAGCAAAAATTTAAGTTAAAATGTAGAAAAATGAAAATGAATGTTATTACTAAAATAAAGAAAAGAGTGTATTATTTGTAAAAATTGTAGATATATATAATTAATAAAACTATTGCATGGGTACCGCTTGTGTTTCTTGTTACCCGCCTGACACTCTTAATCCAATCGTTAACCTTCGGCAGTCTCCGGCAATGCTCGGTGAGCGTGGCCTTGAAAAGTAGTTGAAACTAGTGTAGTTGAAAGTATAGTATGACCCGTTTCTTACCTATATGAAAGGATTGAATTAACAAAATGTTAATTTGCAAGTGATGAATTTTGTCTAAGGCAAGGCCACTGGGTCCTTGTTGTAGTTTATCAAATTTAGTCAGCAAGGCATTGACCACTCTTCCAAATTATGGGCTATGAATAGCTCTTGCATTTTACTGCAAATATAAAATGTCTCTTTATGTTCCACGTCCTTTTTATATATATATATATATATATATATATATATATATATATATAAACTCGCACACCAGTTCTGTATTCACCTTTAGAGCTGTATGCAGCCGTTGTGCTGTACAAATTTCAATTTAAAAAATTTCAAAACAAGATCCTAAAAATTCTTTTGGGACTAAACTTTCTCTAACATTGACCTGGCGACCAGAGGACACACGTGATTTAAAACAACTGTTTAGGAGTTCCCAAGTTAACATATCCGCAGCAGTAACATACATTATTTTGAAAGAACACTCTCACCTGAGTTTAGAAATGTAGACTGTCTGACAATGGTCGCACACTAGAGCCTCTTGGATTTTAGCTGTATTTTCTATAGCGGTAAAGCTTTTTTTTTCCAAATATCTAAAAACAAATAAAATAAACCACCATAAGTATATATTCCATATAGTTTATGCACGTCATAAACAAAACAAATGAAACAGGTTATACATACATTTATATATATATATAAAAACAAATCTCACATTGACTTGTAATGCTTTGCCTTATTCCCGTTTCGTGGGCTAGTATGGTAATGGTTTCCTTTTCTAGCTGTCTGTCTTTCTCTATTTTTCAATCTCATTCCTACAGACACATAACAGGTAGGCTATACACGTTATCTGCAAACAAATAAATAAATATTTATTTTATAACTTGAACAATCAATAAAAAATTGCTTGTAAATATATATAAATCAATAAATATATAAATAAATAAATTTATAAATAAATACCTACCCCACAACAAGGTTAAGTATTTTCCACCAACACTAAAACTGTTAAACAAGACCATGTGTTTCACGCAACGCAGTGTGTTCAAAGGCAGTCACATAAGTGAGAGTGGAAATGATAACGACATGTCTTTATATATGTTACGTTGCATGTATAATCATTTTTTCTCACGCTTGAACATTCTTTTATCGTGCACGTGGACAGCTAACGTCCAAGGTAAACACCTGTGCCAGGTCATATTACACGTCAACTTACATTTTGTCACGTACGAAGCAAACAGGATGTGACTTGTTTAGCTTACATGTCATCTCACACGTGTATGCATGCATTTCGCACTCCCCTGCCATCACGGTTGTCAGATTATTTAACCTTCAAGCGTCCTCTGCGTCTTTGTAATTTTCCATTGCAACTGTTGTCAAGTCAGATCAGCGCATTCCAATAAGCTCAAATGACATTCACATCCTGCTAGTCTGTCCCCCTCTCCAGCAAGTTTGTTTTCTGTACTCGCTTCAACCAACATAGAACCAAGTTCTCATAACCGTTTACACGTTAAAGATCCCCTTCGGGGGTAAAATATCAGAAAAATCGAACCCTCGCTCTGTCATAAACCGACCCATCGAAATATCGATTGTTCTATTGAGCACAGCCACCGCGGTCAGCGACAGGTTCATTGAAACAAACACACACCCAGCAGTATCGTCTCTCTCAACAACCACGCTTCATGAACATTTTAAACAGGTAAGGACTTTTTTTTCAACAAAAGTGTCGTTAGGCCCTTTGTCAAAATTTCAAAAATAGTTTCAAAAGGGGGCGTTAGCCCGAGTCCTATGACACCACGTACACGTCTCTAGCGTTATTGGTTTGCGAGATATAGCAAAAAGTCTAAAATCACGGTTTTACCTCAAAATGTTTTTTTTTTCATTCCTGCTCAACACGAACATCCTCGGCAAGAGGACAACGCGACGAAAAAAATGACACCTCGTACAAGTCTCTAGCCTTATTGTTTCGTGAAATATCAGCAAAAATCACAAGAAACAATTGTTTACCCCAAAATCGAGTTTCCAAATTTTTTAAAAAAATATAATGAGTGGTCCATAGCAAAGCCCCCATCAGCTCGAGTCCAACGACACCTCATTCGTGATACTCCGACCATGGGTTCGCGATATATGAATAAGCAAAAAGTGTGTACTAACTTTTTGAGCACCTTGTGCGTTAGAATCGGCCTTACCTCCTACTGCAGTTTTAGTCCTAGAGGCTTGAAATTTATTTTGGTGGCAGATGGGGTCAGGACCATTCATTTATGTCAAACAAACATTTTTGTAGAATTCCTAGTTTCCGAAATATAGGAATTTCAAAATTGGACTGTTTAAAAAAACATAAAAATAAAAAAGTTTCATTATAAAAATAAAGATCATAGAGACCGTTCGTTTGAGCCATTGCACAACATTCTATCATGTTTGGTTTTCAAACTATCACCTACTTTCAAAAACAAAAATTTTTCGGGACTACTATACATTGCGATACGGCCGCGTATGAAATTCTCCCAAAACAAAATGGCGGCTTCCGTGACGTCATCAACGACGTCACGAAATACTCCTCTGGGAAGCCTACGGGAAAAGCCTGGGTAATAGGGTTTTTTTTTGGGTGGGGAAACACAAAAACCGTCAATTTTTTATGTATCAAAATCTATAATTGAGCTATATAGTTCAATTAAAGATTCCGATACATAAAAAAATCGCAAATTCACGTAATAGGAGTTTTTTGGGTGGGAAAACACAAAAACCGTCAATTGTTTTATGTATCGAAATCTATAATTGAGCTAAGTAGTTCAAATATAGATTCCGAAACATTAAAAAATCGCAAATTCACGTAATAGGAGTTTTTTGGGTGGGAAAACAAAAAAACCGTCAATTTTTTTTATGTATCGAAATCTATAATTGAGCTAAATAGTTCAAATAAAGATTCCGATACATATAAAAAATTCGCAAATTCACGTAATAGTTTTTTGGATGGGAAAACACACAAAAACCGTCAATTTTTTATGTATCGAATTCTATAATTGAGCTATATAGATCAATTAAAGATTCCGATACATTAAAAAAATCGCAAATTCACGTAATAGGAGATCTTTGGATGGGAAAACACAAAAACCGTCAATTTTTTAATGTATCGAAATCTATAATTGAGTTGTATAGTTCAATTAAAGATTCCGATACATAAAAAAATATTAAATTCACGTAATAAGAGTTCTTTGGATGGGAAAACACAAAAACCGTCAATTTTTTTATGTATCGAAATCTATAATTGAGCTATGTATATCAATTAAAGATTCCGATATATAAAACAATCGCAAATTCACGTCATATATATCCGGGAAAGGCCTGGGTAATACGGGTTTTTTGGGCGGGGAAACACAAAAACCGTCAATTTTTTATGTTTCGAAATCTATAAATGAGCTATATAGTTCTATTAAAGATTCCGATACATTAAGAAAAACGCGAATTCACGTCATATATATCCGAAAAGGCCTGGGTAATAGTTTTTTTTGGATGGGCAAACCCAAAAACCGTCAAATCGACCAATGAATCGAAATCTATAATTGAGCTATATAGTTCAATTAATGATTCCGATTCATTAAAAATATCGCAAATTCACGTCATATATTATAAATTTCCGTATCGAAATATATAATTGGCCTAAGTAGATCAATTACAGATTCCGATACACATGATAAATATTTTCTTTTCGTAAATAAAAAACATTGCATCGAAATCTATAATTTACCTATATAGCTCAATTAACGATTCCAATGCTGAATATAATTTCGCAATTTAACGTTATACTTTACAGTTTCCGCATCGAATTCTTTAATTGGCCTATATATGTCAGTTACAGATTCCGATACACATCGTAATTTCAGTTGATATTTTTAATTTTACGCATCGAATTCTATAATTCGCCTATGTAGATCAATTACTGATGACGATACACATCGTAATTAGTGTAATTTCATATTAATAAAACATTGCATCGAAATCTTTAATTGAGCTATATAGGTCAATTACGGCTTTCGATACAATGTCTTATAAATATAAAATTAAATTAATTACGACGCTTAACGTCATCTGTAATTCAACTATATAGGCGAATTACATATCCCGAAACGGAATTTTAAAAATATGTCATAAATGTAACCCTAAATTAAAATATTTTCGTACGTACGGCGTGCCAAATTGAGGTAGGCCGATAAATAAATTACATGTGACGAAACACAATACGTTTCGAAGTTTTTTTTATGCTCATTTCTGTTAATGAGTTGTCACCACCCAAAATACCCTATAACCAAGGTTTTTCCCATAAACTTGCCAAGGAAGCATTTCGTCAAGTGGTTGATAACATCACAAAAACAACCAATTTATTTATATAATATATTCGTGTGCAAACGATCGCGGTCTGTAATAATCGCCGGTTGATATCAATACATTAACCTAGCTGCACATTGTAGTATTCTTATAAAACATTGTGGTCAATAATGTTATTGCGTAGTTTCGTTTTTTTTTCTTCCAAAGTTGGCTGCAAATACACCAAACACAATGCCATTATAAAACATTGTGGTCAATAATGTTGTTTTTGCTGGGGGGGGGGGGGCTGGGCTGTGCCCCCCCCCCCTCCGATAGGTTGGTATTTTATGTTTTCCAATATAGGCCGATAGGTCTAATACAAAACATTGTCATATCTATTTTGCAGGTGTTCATATACATGCCAATTTGTCTAAATTTTACCCATCCATTACTATTTTAAGAGGCGTATTCCCCAACACCGTTCCTGACATAATATTATCGTTTAGACAACTTTCATATTAAATGCAACAACCAAAATATATATATGAACAACGTAAAAACTCACCGATATATTCCAAATGCTGTATTATTCCACGTGTACAAGCAGAAGCACTGATTTTCCACCACAAGTAACGGATTTTATTTTAATGCAACAGCTTCAGGATTTAAACAATTTTAATACACATCGTCAACACACTCGAGCACACGACACTGCTAATATCAAAATCTTGTTCTACAGGTTATTCACGGGAATATTTATTTTAATATTACGCTTAGAAAACGCTAACACGTGACAATACAAAAATGGCGAATCGAAAAATCCCGAAAATCCCGCGACGAACTGACCACGGAACTGACGTAGTAATCAGCTGACAACCAATAGCGTTACGGATACCAATACGTCAGCCGAAACGTGACGCCTGACGTCATAGAGTCCCCTAAATATTCCCCAAACGCCGGTGTATCGCAAGCTATAGTTCAACCAATTTTTCTAAAAAATTTCAAAAATATACCGAGTGGTCCATAGGAAAGAGGACGTCAACCCAAGTCCAACGACATGTCTCATGTCAAAATCGGACCATGCGTTCGAGAGATATTAATTATTTAAATGTTTCACCTGCGTTTGGCCACCATTTTGGCTTGTTGGGCACAGCAACGCCAAGTGTAATAGAACTCTCATCACTCCTCTACTGCAGGGCCGGATGCTTTACAAATTAATCTTGGCGGGCCAAAATAAACAACCGCACATGTTTTATTAGCCTATTTTCAATTTTGAAAAAAATAGGCTTATGAGATCACCTTTTGTCCGTGTGTGTGTCCGTGTGTGTGTGAGGTGTGTGTGTGTCCCTAATAAATTCTAAACGGCTGGAGCGATTTCAATGAAACTCGGTAAGTTGATAGCACTATTCCGGGTGACCCCGACCGTGCTCTTCAAATTTTGTTACGTCTCACCAGTCCAACATGGCGGCTGTGCTAAATATTTCACCAGCATTCAATATCTCCGAAACTATTACCGATATCACCCTGGAATTGATTACGGTGATAAAGAGAACTACTAGAAGTCCACCTATGTGACTTTTGAAAAACTGGTAACTACAAAACCAACATGGCGGCCTCGCGAATTGCGACTTTTAAATAGACGCTTCTCGCGATTTAACCAACCAAACACAATAAAACTTGGTACAGTATATGTTTATACACATTGTAATGCACCGACATCTAACTTCGTTCAATTGTGTACATAACCACAAGATGGCGGATGTGCGAAATATTTCACCGGCATTCTATATCTCTGAAACTATTAGCGGTATCACCCTGACATTTTCTATGGTGATAGAGGGAACTACTATAAGTTCACTTATGTGACTCTTGAAAAACTGGTAACTACAAAACCAACATGGCGGCCTCGCGAATTGCGACTTTTAAATAGACGCTTCTCGCGATTTAACCAACCAAACACAATAAAACTTGGTACAGTATATGTTTATACACATTGTAATGCACCGACATCTAACTTCGTTCAATTGTGTACATAACCACAAGATGGCGGATGTGCGAAATATTTCACCGGCATTCTATATCTCTGAAACTATTAGCGGTATCACCCTGAAATGTTGTACGGAGATAAAGGGCACTACTGGAACTTCATCTATAAGACTTTCAAAATCCGTTTAACTACAAAACGAACATGGTGGCCAAGCGAATTTGAAAATTTAAATAGACCTTTCTCGCGATTTAATGTTCCAAACGCAATGAAATGTGGTACAGGAAATGTTTATACACATTGTAATGCACTGGTATCTAATTTAGTTCAACTGTTTACATAACGTCAAGATGGCGGCTGTGCGAAATTTAAAATTAAGTTTTTATTTCTTGTGTCGTAATCATGCGATCAAAGTGAAAGTTTGAATAATGAACCTACGCAATAACTTTCTTTTAATGGTACATGACTCTATGGCCTATACATTTAACAATCCAACATGGCGAGCATCCGAAATATTTAGACGGCTCTGAATATGTACGAATGTATTATATCAATCAAACTGATTTTTTTTATGTTCATAGGGGCTATGAACTTAAGTTCACCTATAGGACTTTCAATAACCTGGTGATCACAAATCCAAAATGGCGGCGACGCGAAGTATAAATATTCACATGGACGTTTCTCGCAATTTAACAATCCGAGTGCAGTGAAACTTGGTACAGTAAATCCTGATGCGAATGTTAATCCACTGGCATCTAATTTATTTCAATTGTTTCCATAACCACAAGATGGCAGCTGTGCGATAATTTTAAAATCTCCTTGTTACTTCTTGTGTCCTAATTATGCGATTGATGTTTGAATGCTACACGTACACAATAATCTGCATGTAACAGTACATAACTCTAGGACCTACATATATAAAATCCAACATGGCGACCATCCAAAATATTTAGTCGGTTTTCAATATCTACGAATCTAATACAGCAATCAAACTGAAATTTTGAATGTTGATAGTGGCAATTAACATAAGTAGGATATATGAAAATAGGCTGTATAGTTCTTCACGGAACTACTTGTTTTTGATGTGTAACATCTTTCCACTCGGTAGCTGGACATGTTTGTGGGAGTGATTTTGGAAAAGGGACGGAAATGGATGGGACGGAAGTGCATGGGTCGGAAACAATAAGCGCGCGTGGTGGCGGAGATCGGTACAACGACGTACTGTAGGTCGTGTGACCATGGAGAATGTATATCGCATACAGTTTAGTTCAAGGTTTGGAGACCCCATTTAAGATATTCCCACAATAAATCATCTTCAAGTTGTCGTTCTTTGGTGTGAAAATATTCATTTCATCATATTTGCTGAAAACAATTACGATTTATTAAATCTTCATACTTTTGCTGTACTCTTATTTAATGTAAGCACTAGATGTACTGTCGGCCATGTGGCTATGTGGTATCTATATGGCATCAACAAACACTCCAAACAACGTAGGAATTCAGTATATTAACGCCGACTACTAACGATAATTGAAACTTCGTTGGTCTAAACATATCACTGGGAGAAACACATTTAATATACTTTCCGCACACCTAATTTTTTATCGCGCCTATACTTGGCAGTGCGCTCTATCGGGTAAACGAGGTTATTTTCAATAACATCGCTGGCATGGGTTCGCTAACTGGACGGTATAGAGCGCAGCTCGCATCAAGTAGGCAGTGGATTGCTTCCGCCACGGCAAATAATAATTATGATTCATTACGGTCAGGATTTTTCACTGGAGTTATACAAGTAGTTATTTCAATGACCAACAGAGCTCGCTGTCAACAAGGGATTTGCGCTCCCGGGACACACATAGTAGGATAAAATGTCATATGTTACACATCATATGCGACTACTGTAAGGCTCGTATAATTTTTTGAATTATAAATCAAACAAAACTTATAGGCTAGTAATCTAGGGAGAAAGGAACACACCTTCATTATTTGTTAGAAGACGAAGGAGAATGTGACAAGTGAAACTGGGACTGTGCTTTTAAAAGTATTTCATAATCTGGTTGAAACTGGGATGAGCTGATTCTTAGTAGCGCAGCTAAATGGTGGTCTGTCAATCTATTTCTGACGCTGTTTCTGCGAAGCTTTATTATAGAAAGCACCTGTTCACAGATATAGGAAGATGCGAACATAGCAGTAATTTTCTGTGCATGAGATTTCAAGACTGGGAAACTTGAATTTGGTAGGGCTTTGTAGAACTCAATTTTCGAAACGTTGAGGAATAGTTGCTTTAATTGATTGTTACATTGAAACTTAATCAGTTCTAGCTGCTACTCTGTTACACAACACAATGAGATTGAAACAGTTTTTCACTTCTAGATACACAGAACAGGGAATATGACCTATGTGTAACCTTGTCGCGGGCCGGATTAAACTAGTTCAAAGGCCGCACTTGGCTCGCGAGCCGTACTTTGCCCATTACTGATTTATAGGATGAGCTAAATTTCCATCTGAATCATCTTCGAGCCTTGCTGAGCGTTCAACCAGAGTATTATCATTTTAAATGATCTTGTCGACTTCGTCGTTATGCTGAGGTCTGGCGTTACGTTACGGGACGAAATGTACCGAGAATGCACTGAGGTGTGTGACGTCATAGTACTGCTTGAGCTTCCTCGTTACCCTGCGCGCTCCGTTGAGCGTGACGTCATCCAGCCAGCTACCTCCTTCGACCTTGGTTTGCACTTGCTTTTTTGTTATTTTTTTTCTCTTTCTTTTTTTTTTGCTAACGGACGTTGTGTTCACGCAGCATTTGTAGCATTTGAAATTATATAAAGTCTAGTCTTTCAGACTGACTAACAGTGTTTTTTTCACCAAGGAACTTTCAGACAGAACTGCCTTCTGTAGTTCAATATATATCTGCGGATGCAGATTCAGTATTGATAGATTATTGTGGAGAGTTTTGGGTATAACACCAGTACACGATACAATTATTGGGATGTTAGTCACCGACTCAAGTTTCCACATCTGCCTTATCTCATTTGCCAGCTCTGTGTACTTAGATATTTTAGTAGCAGCTGTTTGGATGTTTCGAGTGTTGGGACATGCGATATCTATCAGTAATGCCTCTCTGTGTTCTTTATTGATGACAATGATATCTGGCCGGTTGTTACTGACTGCGACATCTGTCACAACTCCTCTGTCCCAATAGAGTTTGTGTGTGGCATTTTCGAGTACTGCGAATGGTGTGTATTTCCAATAGGGGACGGAGCTTTGAAGAAGTTTGTACTGCAAGGCCAGTTTATGGTGGATAATGTTGGCAACTTGATCGTCTCGATGTTTGTAGTCAGTGTTGGCAAGGTGGAAACAACCTGATATAACGTGTTGAATGGCCTCACTACATTTGCCACAGCGGCGACATTTCTCATTCTCTGTTGTTGGATCTTTTATGATACATTTCCGTTAGCTTCGAGTAGCAACAACTTGGTATTTTAGCTACAACAAATCCTTCTGTTTCCGAAAAGAGGACCGAGTGGGTCAGCCATGCGTGCAACGCTAACATGTCGATGTGAGGCTGGTCCAACTCGTGTGGATACTTCCCATGAAGCACCTTCTGTTTCCAATTCCCGATCCTGTATTCAGTAGTTTTCATTTCGTTTACTGGTGAATCAAAAGATGACAGATGGAGCGGTGTGTAATTATCATTAGCTGAAGATACAGTGCGATGGAGAGGGGATGTTTCTCCTTTGTTGTGGAAAAATGCACGCAGAGTTGTCACTTGTTTTGTGTTAATATTATTATTATTATTATTAAAATTTGTTTTTACAATCGTTTCGGTCTTCTATGTACCACGTTATTTCAACTGCCTTCTCCCTCGTTCTTTCACATTGGCCCAGTATTCGTGCATTCTTCTTCAGCAAGCTTCCTTTCGTTCTTCGGACGACTTCTTGCCGGTTTTCTATGTGGGTTTTGGTTGAAAACTCTGTATCTCCCCAAGTTTCTTCTTCAAAGAGTCACGTTCCAAGATGTCCTCATGTGATATTCCCAGTTCTTGTAGGTATTTTTCTACCTCTGTAAACCAGATACCTTTGGTTTTCTTTCCCACAAAGTAGGCACAGATTCGATTGGACTATCTTCCGGAGCTCATTCGTGTTAAATGGCCATAAAAAGAGAGTCTTCTTTTGCGAATGGTGTCCGTTATTTTCTCCACATGTAGATAAAGTTCATCGTTTTGTCATCTTCTATACTCTCCTCGTTTCTTGACCGGGCCCAAGATCTTTCTCAGAATCTTCCTCTCTTTGGTTTCGAGTTGTTCTGCCAGGCCTTTCTTATTCATCGCCAGGCATTCTGATGCATATAACGCCTCCGGGCGAATATCGGTAACGTAGTGCCTCAGTTTGGTCTTGAAGGACATTGATCATGTTTGTTAAATGACTTTGGTTAAATGGTAAGGCATTTCCATTTTGTTAATCCGTGACACGAATGCCTCCTTTTCACGAATGTTGGGCTCAATCCATTCACCCAGGTATTTGAATTTCTCTACCTGTGTTATTTGTCCTCCATTCACAATATGTTCTCTGGGTTCTGAGGTGATGTATTATTATTATTTGATGCACTGGTGCTCGGGTATTTGGTATGGCATGAGGGTGGTGGTGCTCAAAGTTGAGATTGCCTGGTCTAGTGCCATGGCCCAGCAATCCTTGGTAGAGGTGAGAATCGAACCGGGGCTTACTTGAGCAGAAAGCAGCAACGGTCAACCACTTGGGCCACAAGAGAATTAAATTGGAAGACCATGTTTTCATTTGTTAGTTTGTTTGTTTTTATCTGTATGCTTGTTACACATTCCCTTCTCGATAACTGAGTGTTTACACAATTAAAGAGAGTGCGTGCGAGTGTGTTGACCCACCCACTTACTTTGTGGCTGTCTGACCAATCAGCACCCTTGCTTTAACGTGGCACATTAATTTTCAAAGGAGTTGGTGGAACAACAAGAACACAACAATAATTACAGTAGTTTGACAAATCAAATAAAAAAAATACGAGCCTTACAGTAGTCGCATATGATGTGTAACATCTGACATGTCTTTCGAATAATTCCATATTACTTACTCGCATATTTTATGAATGAACTCATAATGCTACCTTGTGCCAGCAAACATGAAGGATTCCTTTGTGTTATTCCCATCGGTAAGTTCTCATTACTAATATTTACTTGTAAAACTCCAGTGACAAATCCTTTCAGCAAATATGATATAATAGTGCTGTATTTTGGCCGACAGTACCTCGAGTGCTCACATTACATAAGAACACAGCAAACGTAATAAGATTTAATAAATAATTATTGTTTTCAGCAAATATGATATAATGAATATTTTCACATCAAAGAACAACATTTTTGGAGATGCTTTATTGTAGGAATATCTTTAATTGGGCCTCCAAACCTTGAAGTAAACCGTATGCGATTTACATTCTACATAGCCACATGGCCGATAGTACGTCGTTGTACCAATCTCCACCACTGCGCGCGCTCATTGTTTCCGTCCCATTTTCGTCCCACTTCCATCCTTTTTTACAAAATCACCCCCACACAAAAATATCCAGCAACCGAGCGAAAAGATGTTACACATCAAATAATTACGAGCCTTACAGTAGTCGCAAATGATATGTAACATCTGACATGTTATCCTACTAAGAAAACAACCATAACAATATGCTGGGTATGATCGTATACCGTACCAGGTAAGTCAACTGCCCCTAATAATATTGTTTTATGCAGCCCAACCAGCGTTGTTATCAGGATGGTCGACATCCCGTAGGTTACTAATGCACTGCAAGCATATCCTGCAAGAGATACTGAACACGATAATATGATGACTTGCAACCCACCCCGGCTTCGCGCGGTACCTTTAACGGTTTACCCAGCGTAAGTTTAAATGACGCACGGACGGTAGGTCCCAGACGCAGTTCAGAAAAGCCGAGGTGAACAGCGAAACTACAAACATATTGACTCTTTTCAGAAGTCTTGACACGACTCGACAGTTTGATGCTGGCCGAAGCCGGGGTGATAGGCTTGCTCCCTCGCTCGTTAACTCGCTACAGAGCTAGTATTCTAAATTTCCACAGAATGGAGATTGTTGGAGAAGTGAAAACGTAAAAACACTTATAGTGGGCGATGTATTAAAGCTAGAGATATGCTGTCGTGGACGTTTTGTAGATCTTTTCATGCTTAAAAATTATTACACTCATAGTATACAGATATTTTAAACGGTTTACCCAGAGTAAGCATAAAGGCGCATGGACGGCAGATTTTTCTTGGACTCGATTCGCTGAAATCGTTCCTGCTGAGCCTTCGTTGGTTATAAATGAGCGATTCTCTACAGAAAGCTGCCTCGAGATATCCTTTACAGAATGGTGAAAACCACATCAAAATCCATTCAGTGGTTCTCGAGATTACCCGTTACATCCAATATAGGAGATTTCCTGTCCCGTTCGTACTTTCGTCACATCAATCACTCCATCCATTAATTAATTAATTAATTAATTCAACCATTCACTCACCTATTCATTCATTCACTCATTCACTCACTCATTCCTCATTCACTCACTTATTCATTCATTCATTCATTCACTCATTCACTCACCCAATCCCTCATTCATTCATTCATTCATTCACTCATTCACACATTTATACATTCACTCATTCATTCATTCATTCATTCACTCACCCAATCCCTCATTCATTCACTCATTCACACCATTCACTCATTCATTCATTCATTCATTCATTCATTCACTCATTCATTCACTCATTTACACATTCACTCATTCATTCATTCACTCACTTATTCTTTCAATCACTCATTCAATCATTCACTAATTCATTCACTCATTCATTCACTCATTTATTCATTCACTCATTTATACATTCACTCATTCATTCATTCACTCACTTATTCATTCATTCACTCATTCAGTCACTCATTCCTCATTCACTCACTTATTCATTCATTCATTCACTACCCAATCCCTCATTCATTCATTCATTCATTCATTCACTCACTCAATCCCTCATTCATTCATTCACTCATTCACACATTTATACATTCACTCACTCATTCATTCATTCATTCACTCAATCAATCCTTCACTCATTTACACATTCACTCATTCAATCATTCACTCACTTATTCTTTCACTCACTCATTCAATCATTCACTCACTCATTCAATCGTTCACTCATTCATTCATTCATGCATTCACTCATTCAATCATTCACTCATTTATACATTCATTCATTCACTCACTTATTCATTCAATCATTCATTCACTCATTCATTCACTCATTCATTCATTCATTC
The DNA here is from genome assembly GCA_946902985.2 of Meconema thalassinum. Lineage (NCBI taxonomy): Eukaryota > Metazoa > Arthropoda > Insecta > Orthoptera > Tettigoniidae > Meconema > Meconema thalassinum. The sequence goes on from OX336392.1 coordinate 22,650,340, forward strand.
ATTCACTCAATCCTTCACTCATTTACACATTCACTCATTCAATCATTCACTCACTTATTCATTCATTCATTCACTACCCAATCCCTCATTCATTCATTCATTCATTCATTCATTCATTCACACATTTATACATTCACTCATTCACTCATTCATTCATTCACTCACTCAATCCCTCATTCATTCGCTCATTCACACATTTATACATTCACTCACTCATTCATTCATTCATTCACTCATTTATACATTGACTCATTCATTCATTTACTCAGCGAGACAATCACTCACTCGTACAGAAATGTATTTAAACAATGTTTTTTTTTTATTAACGACATAAATTTGCAAAGAGGCTTGTTCTTGACGGCCACTGGCCGTGTGTTCCGTTACCGCGCAGAGCGGCCGTAGAGATCTGAGAGGTAAGCATTGCTACGAGCGAAGGGCAGAAGACAGTCGGCAAAAGAAGTCAATAGTAACGGAACCTATGATGGCTGTTTGTTGAAAACAAATCAGTTTGCTTAGCTGTTACCTCTGTTAATAGGAATTTTGATAAACAGAAAGGGGAAGGGGAATGACGAGCTATTAGCCTCTCTGCGCGGTGCTGTACACACTGCAACTTGTTCATGTTTTCTGCAGTAGTGGGATCCCAAGCAGGTAAGCCGTATGTTAAAATCGGACGGAACATGCATAGGTAGGCCGTCCTTAGAGCTCTAGATTTACAACCTTTTAGATTTCTGTACAAGAAACCTTGAACTTGTGATCTTGGATCTACTATTTTCACGTTCCAATTTAAGGTGTCTGATATTGTTACCCCTAACAACTTAAAGCTTGTGCTCTGTAGGATAACACTGTTCATTATTTTGTATTCGTTCTCAATGAAGAATGAACCAAACATAAGCAACATCTTGAGGACTCGAACGCCAATCTCAGGCATTCTGCATTGGTGCACTTTCTGATTTACACCACAGAGATCTTCCGGCGAGGGAATTTCACTGAAGAGCGATCTACTGGGGAAAAGGGCTACTAGGATCACCATTTGAAGACAAGGAGGTCACTTTTGTTTTCATTCAAATATTCACTGTAATTGATACAAAAAGGGAATATGTGAATGAATACAAAAGAGGCTTTCCCTTTCCTGCTGTCATCATCTTCAAGACTCCTGTCTTTAATGTCCTCATAAGTAAAAGTCGCCTGGTTCCTATGTTCGACATTTGCATCTGTCAACAAGTTGTGGAGTGACAACTGACTTGATACTTTGTAGAAGAGTAACGTCGTAAATAGTAATCGTTACTTTGTAGAACAGTTACGTCGTAAATAGTTACCGTTACTTTGTCTGTAAAGAAGGGGTAATGTCGTTACCTGTTAAATTATGTAACTGTAGGCTAAAGTGTAAAACTACAGCATTTAATAGTAACGAAGTACGAAAATGCTCGTTATTATTTAAGGAAGGCTGGGACTGAGATTTTGGTGAAAAAAGTACAAATTATCGATTTTTCAATTTGAGCATATTATTGTACGCCGGACTCCTGCGGATCATTTGGCGGTGGTATTTTTCGAGTTCCACCATTTTTAAAGTACTAGCGTGACATTTAAATGTCCGGTTGAGTGCTGGGGAAACGCCCCCATCCACTAGCTTCAACGCAACAGATACCGCTCTCACCAATGCCCATCTTCAAATTGCCTCCAGAGCTGCTATCTAGTGAGTTGACGAGGTAACATTACTACGGTAACTATAGAAATGCCAATTACGTAACGTGTTTCTTCTGTGTTCAGTTTTATTCACATAACTGACGTATTATTAGTATAGCCTTCAACCATGTTTTATTTACTAAAATGTGTTTTCTTCATATATACATTTTCAGGTACTTTAAAATGTTCCAGCTGAACCAATTTGGTTTCAAATTCCATGAGAATTTCATGGGTTGTTAACCCCGTTATTGCCTTGATATTAAGAGAAGGAATGTTTTATAATATTGATACTTAAAAAGATAGTAGCCTTAAAAGTGGTATTTTTAGCATAATTTGATAAAAACATGAACTCATAAAACATATTTTTTCCTCACATTCATGGAATACACATGCAAACTTTCTCTCTGTTAAAATTCTTCCCATACCTTGATGTGTCTGTACGCCAGTTTTCAATGTGATATTTCAAGAAACTGTTCAGCTGGAGCATTTTTTATGCTTATCGATTTTTTAAAAGTTTAAATTGTAAGTGTTAATTTCTCAGAAAGTTCTGTTGCTATTTTCCTGCAAATTGGTATATGGCATTATTTCACCATCAGGAGACCAAAAACCAAATTTCATTTAATTGTATCAATAATTACTATTTTTCATAAATTCAGTTCTTGCCTCCCTTAAAGATGGAGCAATACGAAGAATGTCTTGGATACATCAAAATAACAGAGTGAACACATATATACTTGAGAGATCAGTGATGAATAACCTTTAAACAAAGCCGGGCCGAGTGACTTAATGTTGTTTTATTTTGGACCTGTCGCTACTTTATAGTCAACAGCCCCGGTACTTGAATACGTGTGAAATCTACCTGATAACCTGTGTTATTGAAATGACCGTACTAGTGTGTGTGCTTGTAAATAGGGGCTACGGTTGGGGAGGAGGCGTTCACGATCTGAATTTACCTAGGTACATTGGAAAACCAACTTTACGATGCCGAGCGTAGGATACGAACCCACTACTCACCACTCTTCTCAAATGTCCTCTAGAGGCTGACCAACCTCAATTCATGACAGAGCTGGAATCGAAGCCAGGCTATCTTCGTGGAAATCTGATAGCCATTCTGTTTCTCTTTATTAGTCTACTGGAAGGTAATGTTCCTTTCAAATCAAGCATATTACAGCATTCTTGTCTGCAACCTGTTTTAAAATTTAAATTAACTTGTAAGCTATATAGTTCTTTGGCAAAAGCAAATTGTTGTCAAATAATAAAATGAGCAACTATGTATACAAAAGTGCCTATAACGCTTTATATTTCACAAAAATAAATGTAACTGTAACTGAGTTCATTTTTGGTAGACAATAGTAGCTGCAAGTTAGTTACCTTTTGGTTTTATTTATTTAGCGTATAGCTTTTAGAGCCGGGAGTGTCCGGGGACATGTTCGGCTCGCCAGAGGCTTTAGCTGCTTCAAGCGGTCACCCATAGGGTGAGCTACTAGTTCAGTTCTATTTCAAGTAGTTACAACTTTCGCCACCAAATGCCAATGATACCTAGTGGTGAACGTTGGAACTTTGATAGAGCGTACCAACGAAATATAACCTAGAAATTTAGCTTCACACAAGTTTAGTCTGTGGAAGGATATTTTACATGCCATAAATCTATGACATTGGACCGCCGACTTTACTTCCCCTCCGTAGGAAGGCATACTGAAGGTTCTTTAACGCTCTTAAAACAACCGACGACTTCGGCCAGGTTTGAACCCACTATCTTGGGCACAGCAGTTTAGCATACTACCAACTACGGCACTGATGCCGCCATACCATTTGGTAAATTAGTGTAACTATAACTTAGCTATTTTTGGGTAAATATTAGCAACTTTGTACTTAGAGTACTTTATAATGGTAGTCATGATACGCAGATTTATATTTTTCTAAACCAATAATTTTATTTTTGTTCTTGGTAACTTGAAAAATGCTTCTTTAGACGTGAAGATGTTTTTATTCAGAAAACGAACGCATTCAGTTCAGTGCTAGTTGGACTAAACGGCAGATGGTCCAAAACTTCACTCTTGAATTCTTTGAAAAAGTCTAGCGTAACGTTGGCACAGTGCGGTCGTGTGTGATTTTCACCTTTTCCGAGAATTGAAGGTCTGGTAGCGCGGCAACACCTCGCCAAAATGGGAACACTTCAGGAGACTCTCCACACGTGCCCAGCTCAGTGGCGGCAGAATATTTTGCCGAGGGCATTGGAGAGTTGGTGTAACGTTACGACAAATGTTCCAATCGTTTTGGAGATTATGTTCAGACATAAGAATAAAACAAGCAAACATTTAGCAGTAAAATCAGTTTGGTTTATCAATCTGTTATTTTATACAGTCCATCGGAACTTGAGAAAGAACGAACTGCCTTCGTACAAGAAAAGGAATGGTGCTGATTTGACTCGACTGTCCACACGTAAAAGTATCTTGTCTGGGTGATCCATGAAATGATTACGATATTATTATTATTATTATTATTATTAATAATAATAATAATACTAATATCGTATGACCTCGGTGCCGGGTGCAAGCTTTGTTATTTGACACCCAGAGGGCAGCTGGCATGTCGAATTTCGTCGTTCCTTGGAGTGCTATGAAAGTCAAGGAAGTTAGATATCTAAGCTCCTTGACACTACAGCGCTTTCTAGTAGAGAATGGAGGAACTTTGTGTGGCGGAAAATACCGAGATTAATTTTGCCATTATGAACTACGAGGTCATCTGCCCCTAAAGTGCCTCAAATGAAACAACATCTACAACAAAACAACGCACTCTCCAGTTCTGGTCTTTACAATAAACGAAGGAAGATTGTATTTCCTGTCAGGAACTGTCCGTCACTCATATCGGAGACCCTCTTTCAATTACAAATTCAATGAAGGATCAAGCTAATTCTCATAAGATGTTGTTACGCGGTTCGTTGGGCCTTTGTTTGTGAGGTTGGACACCGGTAGTATGAGGGCACCATCCATTACTCGGCGCCCACCGTCTGTCGCGTTGTGGCGATCCATAAAACATTCTTGTAGCGTTAATTAAGTGTGAGGCTAGCCGAGGCCAACTCCACCCTACATGGAGCTGCCATTCCAGACAAACACAAGCAAAATACTAATCTTATAACTTGCTTGTTGACCGACGACTATGGGAGATTATATTTATAATGAAGTTTATACAATAAGTAAAAATATTTGCCATAATAGCAAATTGTGTAAATCCGTATTGATAGAATAATTAAAAACCCTTATGTAATAAGTTATATTCGCCAAATCAATACTAATGTTATACTTTGATTTACAAAAGATGCTCGGTGAAAGCTGTCATTCGCTTGAGGGTGAGGTGAAGAGTGGAGACGAGGGGGGTAACGGTCTCCATGGCAACAGTGAGCAATGTTGCAATGTATGCCGACACAGCAGTAAGCACATGGTTGGACTCAGTGTGTCTTCACTCGTCACGATTATTAGACCGCCAGTATTTGTGTCTTCCTGCAAGCCTCTTGGAATGTTATGAGTCTTGATATGCCTCAGTGGCAACGCAGCATTTCCCCACGTGCTAGCTTTGACAGTTGTCAGCGAGCTTTATTGGTAATTCAAAGTATAGCATTGTTTTGGCGAATATATAACATAAGTGTTTTTAAGTTTATATAAGCAAAAGTATAAATAAAATAACACCTGGCAGTACAGCCCATGAAGGGCATAGGTCTACCAAGCGACCGCTGCCTGCAGATATTGGGGTGACGCGTGGTCAGCGCATCGGGTCCCCTCGGCCGTTATTCTCGGTTTTCGTGACCGGGGCGGTGCCTCACTGTCAGACAGCTACGCAATTGTCCTCACGAAGCTGAGTGGACCCCATCCCAGCCCTCACGTCAGTTTCTAAAATCCCTGACAAGGCCGGGAATCGAACCCGGGGCCTCCGTATGAGAGGCAGACACGCCACCCCAACATTGTGTAAACGTGCAAAAACATACACTTAATATAAATTCTGCCGTAACAGAAGATTCTAAATATATTCTTGTTCCAAAAGCTCACAAATTAAAATTAAACAAGTAGTTCCGTGAAGAACTATAAAGCCTATTTTCATATATCCTGCTCATGTCAATTGCCTCTATCAACATACAAAATTTCAGTTAAATTGCTGTAACAGATTCGTAGATATTGGGAACCGTCTAAATATTTCAGATGGACGTCAGGTTGGATTTTTATTTTTGTACTTTTACATTAAGATTATTGTGTACGTGTGGTATTCAAACTTCAATCGCATGATTAGAACACAAGAAGTAAAAACGAGATTTTAAAATTACGCACAGCAGCCATCTTGTGATTATGCAAACAATTGAAATAAATTAGATGCCAGTGGATCAATATTTGTACAAGCATTTAACGTGCAATGTTTCACGGCACTCGGATAGTTAATTCGCGAGAAACGTCCATTTAAATATTTATACTTCGCGTCGCCGCCATGTTGGATTTGTGCTCACCAGGTTACTGAAAGTCCTATAGGTGAACATATGTTCATAGTCTCTATGAACATAAAAAATTTCAGTTTGGTTGCTGTAAAAGATTCATAGATATTGAGAACCGTCTAAATATTTCGGAAGCTCGCCATTTAGGATTGTTATATGTATAGGCCATAGAGTTATGTACCATTCAAGGACAATTATTGGCTAGGTTCATTATTCAAACTTTCACTTCGATCGCATGATTACGACACAAGAAATAAAAACTTAATTTTAAAATTTCGCAAAGCCGCCATCTTGAGGTTATGTAAACAATTGAATTAAATTAGATGGCAGTGCATTACAATCTGCAAAATCATTTACTGTACCACATTTCACTGCGCTCAGAGAGATAAATCACGAGAAAAGTCTATTAAAATATTTCAAATTCGCTTGCAACCGTTTGCCGTTTTTAATGTCAAATTTAAAACTGTATAGCTGGTTTAGGAACATGAAACATAGCTAAATTAGAAGCCAGTATCATAAAGCAACATGGGATACCATTATCTAATTCTCGTAAATTTATGCACATAGCTGGTTTTGCAAATGGGCTACTCAATATGTACATACATATATTATGTATAAACTTTTGAACTGATGGTGGTTTTGGGGTCTGGGGGATGTGAAACGCGATGATATGTCGAAATTTTCCGGAAGTCGAAACATGGTACCCATTGCAATAGTTAGCTTTCTAATGAAATCTACCTTAAACGAGCGTAAGCGAGTTTTATGATTTCCATACGAGTGTCTTAAATATAGGCGAGTTGCATACGACTGTTTATGTTCGACGATAATTATATCTTTAATATATGTTTTAACATAACTATTCATAAATATCTGTTGAGATTCAGTCACTCGAATTTTGTGATCGGAGTGCAGCGCTGGGTAGGATATCCCTGTTTTCCAAGCTCTCTGGCCGACCGACGTATGCGCTCTGTATGCTTTAATGCCATATGTGAAGATTGTGCACCAGTATTCAGTAAAAATATCAACGAAGTCGTTTGAAAGCAATGTGCAGTGTAGAAATTGGTTTTGCGGATATTAAGGTACAGTGCTATTTCTTGTCTCATATTTGCCAGTTTAATTACGCGAACATATGGACGGTGCACTTTCGGTAATTTATATAGACATGTTGGATTTTGAGCGCATGCGTGAAGGTATCCTGACCTAATTGGTCACACAACTGTTTCTTGAGCTCTGATTGGTGGGGGAAACTGTTTCATAATGAAAACTAGTGTTATAATGACCATCATTACGATACAGTTTTCTGACATATAATGTGTACATTTCGACATCGTCGAGCATAAACTTCATTATAATTACATCCTCAATAATGAATCGTGCTATCACGGTTATTTGTATGTCTTTTAGAGATTATATGTTATTATTATACCAAGGAAGTTAGTGTAGCGATCGCTCAGTATTTAGACCGACCTTGCTGTATGGAAGTGAGGATATCTGATAATACATAAGCTAGAGGTAACTGATATGACGGTAGCACGAATGATTGCTGGGACAAATAGATGGGAACAATGGCAGGAAGGTACTCGTAATGAAGAAATACCGGCAAAGTTAGTTTCTTTCTTTCTTTCTTTCTTTCTTTCTTTCTTTCTTTGGCTTACCCCAATTACTTGGGGGTCGCCGGAGCCAACCAGCTCCATCTTTTGTTTTGGCCGGGGATTTAAGACCGGATGTCCTTCCTGACGCCTCGTGATTTTTCAGGTGAACATTTCACCCCGTTGTCACCAGGATTCGAACGCCGCCCATCCAGGTGAAAAACGATCAGCTAAGCCACAGCGTCGTCACGCTCCCCCAATGAAGAGATAAAGGCTATATTAGAAATATATATGAATTGCAGCCAATGGTCATAGCTGGGTATTTTTGATTGAACTCTCATAGGCTCCCAACAAATTTAATTTCAATTAGTTTCGACTTTATCTACCAGGTGCTACCGACACTAACATCTAGCGGCAAACGTTGGAACTTGATAGAGCGTTTCTAAATAGTCAAATATAACCTAACATTTCGCTACAAACTACGAATTGAACTCATAGGTTCTTTTACATGCCATAAGTCTATGAAGTGGGACCGCCGGCTTTACTTCCGCTCCGAAGGAACGGATACTGAAGGATTTTAACGCTCTTAATAATCCGATGACTTCGGCTGGGTTTGAACCCGTGAACTTGGGCATAGCAGTTCAGCATGCTATTGACTACGCCACCGAAGAAATCTAAATTAGAAATGAACACGTTAAATGAAGCTGTTCGTATGAGCAGACTCAGATGGTGGGGTCATGTCAGGAGAATGGGGGTGAAGAGATTATGTTCTCCGCAGTGGGTACGTGCAGGTGCGAGTGGCTGAGTCATGAGTTTAGTTGGCTGCACTGTGTCCTTGAAAGGGGACTCCCCCGTGTTGGCTGTCAGTGTGTATTGCGAAAAGCGAGCGAGCCTGCATGTCTTCAGTGTGTATTACAGTAAGCGAGCGTTCAGATAGATTATTGGAAGAGTGTAACAGTATAAAGGCGGTAATGTTTACTACTGAAGATAGAGTTTTCTTTTTTGGTGGAATACGTTTTACAGAAAATGTAAAATTAAGATTTCTGGCGCGGTTTCCTAATTCAAAGTGTCCAAACCGTGATACCGTTCGGGATTTGGTAAGTAAATTTCGTGTGACTGGCTCAGTTCACGACGTACCGGGAACAGGCAGGCCTACGCTTTTAACAGACGAAAAACTTGATGAAATCTCCGATATAATGCTGCGTATTCTAAGTAAATCAACACGAAAATTAGCTCAACAAACAGGAATCTCTAAGTCGACAGCACATAAAGCTGTAAGAGACGAGCTTCAGTTGTTCCCTTATAAAGTTACCGTGGTTCATGAATTAAAACAAACTGATTACGGAAAAAGAGTGATGCACTATGAATGGTTCCAGCTTCTGTTATGAAGTGCTGTGCTGTGGTGAGTACAAAGTTTACTGTTTATTTGTTATGATGCAAGCGGCAGCCCTGCTACCAACGTAACTGCTGTAGCTAGCTCTCGCAGACGCGTGTAGGCGCTGCGGAGAATATTCCCGGACTCACTGTATAAGAGGTTAATGAGTTCAGCCGTAGAGCGTAAGAGAAGCAGAGATAGTTCTAGGAGGTGATGGTTATATTCAGTGTTGAATGATTTCAATGCGAGAGGTGTCTAGACCACAGTGCTATCTGCTAATAGGCTAGGGGATCATGGAGGAGACTTGTTTGCTCACAGAGACTTGCAGACTAGACTGAACGCAGAAAGGCAAATCAGCCTCAATTGATGATGATAATTGTTGTTTTAAGTGGGAGTGAAGATTCAAGGAGAAATCATTTCAACTCTGAGATTTGTTGATGACATCGTCATCTTGGCCGACACGCCTGAGGATTTGAATGAGTTTTTGAATGGTATGGACTCTGTCTTGAGGAAAGAATTCATGATGAAAATTAATAAATGTAAAACAAAAATATTGGAATGCAGCCGATATAAATCAGAAACTTCTATGGACATCAAATTGGCAGGTGAAGAGCTGAAGGAAGTAGGAGACTTCTGTTACTTAGGAAGCAAGATAACCAATGATGGACGAAGCAAAGAGGATATAAAATGTAGGTCGGCTCAGGCAAGGAAAGCATTTCTAAAAAAAAAAAGGAATCTGTTGACTTCGAATATAGATTTAGGTATTAGGAAGTCATTCTGAAAGCCTTTGTCTAGAGCGTGGCACTCTACGGAAGTGAAACTTGGACTATTGGTGCAGCAGAATAGAGGAGAATTGAAGCATTTGAAATGTGGTGTTACAGGAGAATGATGAAGATGAGATGGGTAGATAGGGTTACAAACGAAGAGGTATTAAGACGAGTGGGAGAGGAGAGATGTTTCTGGAGACAGTTAATGAAGAGAAGAGATAAGTTGGTAGGACACATACTAAGACACCCAGGAATAGCAAGCTTAGTTAAGGAAGGAAGGGTCGAGGACAAGAACTGTAGGGGTAGACCAAGGTTAGAGTATGTTAAACAGATAGCCTCGGATGTAGGGTGTGGTAGCTATGTAGAGATGAAACGATTAGCTCAGGACAGGGAGGCATGGAGGCTGCATCAAACCAGTCAAAAGACTGAAGACTCAAACAACAACAAAATCTAGGTTATCGGCCCCTAATGGTTTGGGTGATAGTGAAAATTGAGATGAGAATGAAAACTATAACTAATACTAAATACAAACTTACATACTAGAAGAAGAAAGGCTAAACAAAGGCAAATAAAGGACAGGAAGAAAAGAAATGCCCTCAACCCTCGAAGAATGAGGATTGAGGGACTTGGAAGGAAGGAGAGCCATGAAAGGCAGATAGGAAAGGGAAACAGGAGAGGGCCCGTCCCAAAGCCAGTGGAAAAAAGGGGAAACCGCGGATCCAACTCAAGAATCCCTCGGGATTGCCAACTCATGAACTCACTAGCCGTGAGCCCTTGAGGGTGTAGCTCTATCCAGGGTGCACCAGAAGTGGTGGGGCTACATACACCCTGCCTCGTTGAGGGCCCAGTGCAGAAGATAACAGGTCCTCAAGGAGGCAGGGCGTATGTAGCCATGTAGTCAATAAGAGTTGACCAAGAGAGGTCGACAGGAAAGAAGACGGAGAGGAGCCCGGAACAAGTAAGTGGAAGCAATGCCACACTCAGCTGGGGTCCCGTGGTTGCCAACCCACGTCCCACTGGATGTATGCGTGTATTACACAAGAAATAAGGTGCGTTGCAGATACATATAATGAGCTCTACAGAATTCTTTATTGACAATCATCAAGAGGTTTGTTGGTTTTCCTGAGAGGGGAAAGAGGTATCGGTCCCTTTTTGAACTTCCCTCCATTTCATTCTTAAAATACACACAAGAAGAGCTTCCGAAGAACATGAAAGTTGGTCCTGTAGAACTCTAGCAAAGAACACCTCGTGATGTAGCGGCTAGCACGCCCCGGAGGTCCGAATTCAATTCCCGGCTCTGCATTCCGTTGTGCGAGACATTCTCACGTAGAAAACTCATTTCACTCCTTCCTTGACCCTATAGAAATGGGAATAATAAGGAACAGAAATATTGTACGTTTTTTATAAAAGGATATATATATCCGTATATTTGGAATATTGGCTTTCACGGCCAGTGAATTAAAACACACTTAGAATACTATTTACCAGCGGACCCATGCGAGAAATCACATAAACCACACTTTCCCCAATAGGTTTATAATGAGAGACTTAAGGAGATAGGTTGTTATGTTTTTATTTCAACCAAATGATTATGGAGCACTTAACATTTCAGTTAGAATTCTAAGTTCTACGTTCCCTAACTTAAGAAGGCAATCACTGAAAATTGGATCATCATAACGTTCACCGGTTCTTCAATATTTATGAAATTATACGATTTGAGAACTCATTCCTTTGATTTACTGTTTCTGAAATCCATGCAAAATGATAAAGGAAAGACCTCAGAATGTTAAAATGACATGAAACGGGCGTCACAGCGGACAAAATGTGAATTGGACAGAAATTATGGAGCGTATTCATCCTAAAGCCGAAATAGAGATAAAAAGAAAAGAATATCCATTGGCATGTATATTATGGAGGAATCGACCATAACATACTTCGAATTGTGGGGGCAGGAGTATGGGTAATAGTCCTGAGGTTAATCTTCTACGCTAGCAGGCACAGATTATTATAAATCAAGTCTTGAAGTATCTATTGTACATTTGGTTTTCGTGATTTCCCATTTTCACCACCAGGGAAATGTTACAAAATATCATCAGTTGCGTTGAAAAACAACCAAGGTAGAAGGTTTCGAATCGTAATCGTCCGGAGATAGCTATGAGCGATGTACTGTATGAGCCCCCTTAAATTGTCCTGTAAAATTAAATGCAGTCATTGGTTGTTGGTGGTGACAGGCGGCTTCGGTGGCGTAGTCGGTAGCATGCTGAGCTTCTATGCCCAAGGTCACGGGTTCAAACCCGTCCGAAGTCATCGGATTTTTAAGAGCGTTAAAATCCCTCAGTATGCCTTCCTTCGGAGGGGAAGTAAGGCCGGCCGTCCCATGTCATATATATTTAAGACATGAGAAAGAACCTTCCACTAACTACACTTGTGTGAAGACAAAAATTTTAGGTTAGAATTGATAACGCTCTATTGGCTTCAACGTTCGCCGCCCGGTGCTGACTGCGATGCCAAGTCCTCAAGCTAGGTCTCGTGGACGATAGCGTTTGGTAGCAAAAGTAGGAACTCCTTGAAATTATTGTCTGCAGTCCTTACTTGAATTAAACCGGGTGAGTTAGCCGTGGTGGTTGCGGCATGACTGATGGCAGTCGCTCACATCCGGTAGGCGAGGAGGTTCGAATCCCCCCGCCGGCAACCTTGTAGATGGTCTTCTGTGGTTTCCCATCTTCCTTCCAGGCAAATGCCGGGGTTGGTCCCTAACTATAGGCCACAGCCGCTACCTTCCAACTCCTCGTCCTTACATTCCAACTTCCCTCCTTCCCTCCCCAACGGTACTTGTAGCTCAACCATTGGGCGTCCGTCTCGAAGCAGCTACAAAACTGGCGAGCCGAACATGTCCTCGGACACTCCCGGCACTAACAGCCATACGCTAAAAAAAAACTTGAATTAAAACAGATAACACACACTAATACAGCCATCAAAATTAACACCGGTTATTAGACAGATTCTACACACACCCAAAGTACACGGGGCTACATGACCCTGAACTGAGGAACCAACCAACCTTGGTAATGACTGTCGACTCAAGGCAGCCAAAAGAAAGAGAAATAAAATTTGTATTTAAGTGACCATTAATCTCGGGATCATAAGCCACGGGACCTCCATTATCACGCGGAATCTGAACCACAGGACGTGATATTTAACATCGGAAATCTCAGATGGATTGACTGGGAATCAAACCCTGTCTGGCTTGGTGAGAGGCAAGCAGCTTGAGTATAATATTTTTAGCCTACTTTTCACATTTTGCAAAAATGAGGAAAAAGTAGACTTATGAGATCGGGCAAATGTGTGTCTGTCTGTCTGTCCTTCTGTCTGTCTGGCTGTGTGTCCCCCCCCCCCCCTATCAACTCCTAAACGGCTGCAGCAATCGAAACAAAATTTGATAGGAGTAAAGATCTATACCTGAATATCTCACGGCCATATTTGAAAATGATGTCAGTGCTACCAACTGATGAAAAATCGCAATTGAAATTTGAGCTCTATGTTGGATATCTCGGAAGGTATGAATGGGAGCTATTTGATTATTGGCACACGTATAGATAATAATATTGCAGTTTAATTTCCAGGAGGCCATACATGGCAGTGTTGCCAAAATGATTATAAGCCTGCTGATAGGTCCAATATTTAAATGCATATAACTTCTACACTATCAATTGAAATTCAACCAAATTTCGTATGTGCTATGTGTTCATAAACAGATATAACTGAGCGTATTCCTAAGATCCACCAGGGCTGCCAACTGTTAATAAATGCTCTCAATTTATGTTTTCAAAATACCAATATATCAGAAAGTATGCAAGCCGACAACTTCAAACTATGCACACGTATAGTACCTGACATTCTGTATTAATTTGGAGTAACTTGTATACGTCAGTGCTACCAACATGATTCTAAGCCTGCTGAGAGGTCCAACTTTAAATACATGTAGCTTCTATACTATCATTTGGATTTCAACCAAAATTTGTATGTGCTATGTGCACCATAACAGATACGACTATGCGTATTCTTAAGAGCAACCAGTGTTGCCAACTGTTAAAAATGGTGTCTCTATTTTTGTTTCCCTAATATCAATATATCATAAAATATGCAAGCCAATAGCTTTAAAATTTGCACACATATAGTCCCTGACATTCTAGATTAATTTGGAGTTATTAATATACGTCAGTGCTGCCAACATGATTCTAAGCCTGCTGATAGGTCCAATTTTAAAATGCCTGTAACTTCTATACTAACAAATTGATTTCATTCAAAATTAACACAACAAGAGATCATATTATTGCAGATTATTTCTGACCAATACATGTATGTCATTGTTGCCAACATGATTTTAAGCGCGCTGTTAGATCCAATGTTTAACTGCATGTAACGTCCATGCTATCCATTGGACTTCAACCAAATTTTGTATTCTGTACCGTAAGAAACAAGAATATATTCAGTCACCAGGGCTGCCAACTGTAGTTCTCTATTAGGCTACATTATGCCAAGTATACAGTATTTCGAACTAATTAGAAATTTCTATATTACCAATTTAATTTTGTCATTATTCTAGATAGATCCATATAGATTAAACAATGGCAGGAATTTTAAATTTTAAGAAAAGTAGGCTCTTTAGTTCGTCACGGAACTTCTTGTTAATTGTGACCACGTTCGTCACTTGGTAAATGGCCTGCACCTACTCGCAGCGAGACTCCTCCTTCGGTGTTGAAGGGTGAGTTTTGTTGTTAAAGTGTGCGATAAGTAACCCCTTTCACGTCACTTCAGATTGCTTTAATTGTGTGTCCGTTTTGTTATTCAGTACCTGAGGAGTTTCTGCAATTTATTCCAATTAATGATACAGATAAAGTCATCAAGATGGCGGATGTTGAGAGTCAATAATAATGGCAGTAGGAATACGGAGAGCAAAACATTATTTTTCTCTCACATAATATCAATATTATAAGCAACCACGTCACTATGGTCATGATGGTACCACTGCATCGTTTCAGATTTAATATTTATCTTAGTTACCGTTTCCCATATTCTTATTTTTTTTTCATTTTTTTATTGTGTCGAAAATATAATTTGGCCTAAAATAGTTTTCATGCAAAGAGAACGGTTATTTAATTATTATTCTTTATGAATGTTAATCAGTCAACTCCGTAGCGTAGTGGTCAGCGTGGTTAGCTGCCGCCCCGGAAGTCCAGAGTTCGATTCCCGGCTCTGCCTCGAAATTTGAAAAGTGGTAAGAGGACTGGAACGGGGTCTACTCAGCCTCGGGTGGTCCAAATGAGTAGAGGGGGTTCGATTCCCACCTCAGTCATCCTAGAAGTGGTTTTCCGTGGTTTCCCACTTCCTCTTCGGGCAAAAGCCGGGATGTTACCTCCTGTAAGGCCACGGCCACCTCCTTCCCTCTTCCTTGCCTATCCCTCCTAATATTCCCCTCCCTTCCCATCACTCAAGGGTCCCCTGTTCGCTTTGCAGGTGAGACCGCTTGGGCGAGGTGCTGGTCACACCTCGCCAGTTGTATCCACTTCGATCTGATGTTCCCAGCTCCAGGACACTGCCCGTAGAGACGGTAGTGGTGAGTTCCCTCGCTGAGTCCGTGGGGGCCACCGACCTGGAGGGTAAATTCGATTTTAAAAATAATCGAATTATCATTTTAATTGTGATGATGGCTGTCGCTTTAAGGGGAGAAACAGCAAGGTCATCTGCTCCTTTAACAATTTACACAATTACCTTATTGTATTAATGAACCCCACCGGCTGCGTGGTGTTGGGGTAGCGCGCCTGCCTCTCGCCCAGAGACCCCGGGTTCGATTCCCGGCTCCGTCAAGGATTTTAGAAACTGACGTGAGGGCTGGAATGGGGTAAACTCAGCCTCGTGAGGACAATTGAGGAGCTGTCTGACAGTGAGGCAGCACACCGATCATGAAAACCAAGATTAAGGGCCAAGGGGACCCAATTCGCTGACCACGCGTCACCCCAATATCTGCAGGCCAAATGGCTGGGCAGCGGTCGCTTGGTAGGCCTAGGTCCTTCATGGGCTGTAGTGCCAGGGGTGTTTATTATTATTATCATTATTATTATTATTATTAACGAACCCCCTCCCCCTCAGAATGAAATCCTGCGTACGCCTCTGTATTATCCACACATGGATGTTACATGACCACAATGTCGCAAAGTCCCGAATTGAATCAACATCTAACTAGTTGTGAGACCGCGGGGTGGGGGAAGCACCAGTCTCTTAGACAGATGACTTGAGAGAGTTTAACTGATGGTATGAACATGAGCAAGCAAAGTAGCCGGAGCTTTCTGCGAGTAATCAGCTTTGATTTACAAGTTTGTTGGGACTTTGTGAGGGGGGAAGCGTGCTTGCTTCTGACTGGCGGTGGCAGTGGTTGGCCTTTTAAACGATGAGCTTTTAAAGTAACGGTCCTGCAGTACACGGTGCGTCAAGTAGAATGGGGCTATAAAGGCGGTAGACCACACTCTGTCGATATATCTCTCGCTTGCTGTCACCCCTCTCTTCGTGTTGTGCAGTTGCCTGCCCTGCTGCCCATCCCATCCCATCCCATCCCCAACTCAAGTTTACCACCTAACACTCACTTCCTTCTTTATCAGCCTGCGTGCGCCCTTTTACGCTAGTTGCTCACGTCGATCAGTGGCTAGCGGCGTAGCCGAGCACGGTACATAACACCACGACTGCGTTGGGCAGCTCCACCAATTCCGTTTCTTTCAAATTATTATATTGTCTTTGCATTCTACTTTCTTTACTGTTTCACTCGTATTTAGCCTATTTTATTAATGAAAACATAGGCGTATGAGATCACCTTAAGTCCGTGTGTGTGCGCGCGCGTATCTGTGATGATGATGATGATAATTGTTGTTTTAAGGGGCTTAACATCTAGGTTATCGGCCCCTACTGGTTTGGGTGATCGTGAAGATGATAATGAAATGGAAACTATAACTAATGCTAACTATTAACTTAAATACTTGAAGAAGAAATGGTAAACAAAAGGAGAATAAGGCAAATCAAGGACAGGAGGAAAAGAAATGCCCTCAACCCTCGAAGAATGCGGATTGAGTGACTTGGAAGGAAGGAGAGCCATGAAAGGCAGATAGGAAAGGGAAAGAGGAGAGGGTCCGCCCCACAGGTAATGGGTAAAAGGGGAAAAACCGGACCCAGCTCAAGAATCCCTCGGGGTAGCCAACTCCCGAACTCACCAGCCGTGAGCCCCTGAGGGTGTAGCATTATCCAGGGTGCACCATAAGTGGTGGGGCTACATACACCCTGCCTCCTTGAGGGCCTTGAGCTGAAGGCAGGAGATAACAGGAAAAGAAAAAGATGGCTGACCCCTCGCAGAAGGAGGGTATCAGAAAATATGGGACAAGGGCCAATTAAGGCAGGAAAGTAAGAGACTCCCTAGGCCTCGAATAACCTAAAACCGTCGGGGTTGGAAGAGAACAAGAGTTGACCAAGTGAGGTCGACAGGAAAGAAGACGGAGAGGAGCCCGGCACAAGTAAGTGGAAGCAATGCCGGACTCAGCTGGGGCCCGGCGGTCGCCAACCCTCGTCCCACTAGATGTGAGCCCCTGGGGGGCGCGTATGTGTGAAACTCGGTGAGATAATACCACCATTTGAGCGACCCCGACCGTGTCCTTCAAATTTTATTACGTCTCACCAATCCAACATGGCGGCTGTGCGAAATATTCCACCGGCATTCTATATTGTATAGCCCTCGGGTCGTAGCTCAAGTGAGGGTAGTACTTGGAGCAAAGGGGGTAGCGAATTGTTTAGAGGGCTATTACCTGAGTGTAGTTGTGAGGGGGAACTGGTAAGTGATTGAGACTTGAAGGTTGACTAGTGTCCTTGGCCATGCGGGTATGCACGCTGAGTTAATGTTTACAGCCGGCTGGCCGACAGGCGAGCCGATGAAATGCCATGGCGCAGCGGGTAGGGAACTCGCTTCGAGCGAACTAGGAGTCCAGGGTTTGAGCCAGGGCGTTTAAACAATGTGAGGGATTCAGTGTGGATATGCTTAAATGGTTTAATTCCACAATGAGGTAGAAACACTGGAGGGCTTCCAGTTGCACACAAAATTAATTAATTAGTAAGCAGTGTATTGAAGGATGATTACAAGTAGTTAGGGGTGGAGTTTGAAGGAAACGTTTTAAAGGATTAACCTTGAGCAACACTCACCTCATCTGCAGTACGGCGGCGATGACAACGGACAACACTTCCCCAGGCGAAAGATCCTTAATCCTTGAGGTGGCTTCTATTTAAAGTAATTGTCGATGTTTCGTAAACTACATCAGCAGTATCCGTGTGTTGTTTTGCCCTACATAACTGCTGGCTTTTTGTTTACTTATGTGAGGCAATGGTTCCCTCATGTATGAGAGTTGGCTTGCCAGGCCGGTGTAACTGTTGATTTTGCTTCGGTTTGGGGATTGTGGGGTGAAGAGGGGTTGAAAGGGGATGAAAGGGGGGTGATTATGCCCCATGGGGGCTCGGGGCATAGCAATATCTCCGAAACTATTACCGATATCACCTTAAAATTTTGTACGGTAATACAGGACACTAATAGAAGTTCACCTATGAGACTTTCAAAAACCTGGTAACTACAAAACGAACATGGTGGCCAAGCGAAGTTGAAACGTTTCTTGTATTTTTATTTTGAAGGGCAGAGACTGCCTGTGGGTGTCACTGTAGGTTTGGTAGTGGTTTGTAGAGCCTTTTGTCTTGTACATCTGGACATCTTGACGAGCGAAACGTGTCATTACTAGGGACCGGACATTCATGCACTAAAAACGATTATAATATGCATTCAAAAATGAACAATATGCGCATAAGAATGAGCCAATCGTATTCACTCTTCTTTTCCTCCTTCGCCGTAATGCTTTCGTTTTTGCATGTTGTTCAAGCAGAAATTTATTTTCGCATTTCACTTCCTTCGAGCATATTAATTTGACGACAACGCCATCAATTGAAAAATCACTATTACCTGACACTAACTGACTTAATAATACTTTCTGCTGCTCTTCTCTTTAGGCATTAAGAGTAAAGGATCATCATCATCTTCATTTCCCCTTTTCCAGCTGACACTGGGTGGGGGCAAATATGGTTCCTCTCCACTTTGTTCTGTCATTCCACCATTCCTCTTCCGACACGGTGTTCCAATCCAGGTTCCATTTTCTAATACTATTCTCCACCGAGTCCATCCAACGCATTCTTGGTCTTCCTCGTCCTCTCTTCCCTGTCATCCGTCATTCCAGTGCTCGTCTTGGTAGCCTTACTTCATTCATCCGTTTGACATGTCCAAACCACCTCAATCTGTTTTGCTCCAGTTTGTAATTTAGTTTCTGTACTCCCCGTTCTTCCGTATATCTTCTGTTCTCACTCTCTCTCCTCGTTTTCTGGACCATACTTCTCAGGAATCTCATATCTGCTGCTTGTACTCTGCTCTCATCCCTCTTAGTCATTGTCCAAGTTTCTGCTGCATATGCCATAATTGGAATATAATATGCTTTGTACATAACTTCTTTAGGCTTAATTGGTATATCCTTGTTCCATACTAGTCCCCGTACCGGTTGGTAGAAAGCACTCCCGAGTTGTATTCTTCTGCGAATTTCCAAATCTAGTCTTCCATCTTCAGTCAGTTCACTTCCCAAGTATTTGAAGTGTTTCACCACTTCCAATTCCTTATCTCCTACTTTGATTACTCCTTTTCCTTCTTCCTTATTTCTACTCATCACCACTGTTTTACTCTTCTCCACATTTATCTTCGGGACATCGGAATGGTTTAAAATTGTCACTAGACTAAAGCAAGGAAGTGTGTTGTCACCATTATTGTTCTTAATGGTAATGGATGACATCATGAAGGCAGCAATGAAAGACTAGAATAGGGCAACGATGCAGACGACGTTGTGATCTGGGGCGAGGATGAGATGGAGGTACAAGAACAGTTAGCCTAGACGTAACAAAAGAGTCAAGGATATGCAGACTAAAGTAACACATTAACTGAAGAAACTCACAAAATGAATCCTTGGTTACTGGCTGCCCAGAAGGTGAAAGAAATGTCCCACTCCATCCATTTCATGAAATGCCAGGCGTAAATTACTGTTATCTCGTTATCTGTTGCTCAGAAAGTCGCTTACAAGGGATGTCCAACACTCCGACCAATTTTGTTCAAGGTGTTATAAATTATGCTTAATTTCAACTGTATTTTCTATAATATGCTGTTATGTTCAGAATCTGCAAAATATCTCATAAACCCTTAAAATATGCATTTGAAAAACTTCCAGTCCAATTCATCGCTTAGCTTTTTCTTCAATAGTCAATAACAACAGTGCGTCAGGGAATGTTCTCCGCAGTGCCTAGGCACTGCTACGTTAGGTGAGAGCCGGTGTTAAGTTGGCAGCGCGGTGTCAGACCTTTCGCTCACTCGCTGACAGCCAGGTACTAGCTTGTCTTCTCCAAGGTCGACAGGATATCAGAACACACGTGTGAGCTGTGCTGTGCTGTGGAAAGCGTCAGTGTGAATGCAGTAAAGGAGCGTTTGGGTTATTGGAATAGTGCAACAGGATACAGTCGGTAATGTTTACTACTGAAGAGAGAGCGTTTTTGGTGGAAAACGTTTGACGTGAAGGCAATCGGCTTACAGAAAATGTAAAACTAAAATTTCAGGCGCGGTTTCCTAATTCAAAGTGTCCAAACCGGGAACCATGTCAGTAGATTTGCTGTTAAAGATACCCTTCAGGGTAAAATTCCGGTACCCTGGCGTCTCCAAAAGCCGGAGTTGTTAAAAGGGACGTAAAACAAATAACATTATTATTGTATGTATATTAAGGCTTTCATGGCCCGGATTATTATATAAATAGTTCATGCTTTTTGGGCTAATGCCGTGTGTATTTAAATTAAAACCACATGTTTCGGAGAAACCTTGCCTCGTTTTTCATTAGATGTAATTTATTTAATGATCTTATTTTGTGTTCACCGATTGAAAGTAAAAACAGTTATTGTCAATAAGGCAACACTGATAAATGACTTGTTTACTTGATATAACTATATATTTATGCATATCACAGAGGTGTGCAAATTATTAGACTCGATGGCAGTTTTCCAACATTTACTTTGAACATTGTGATAAGCCTCCGTGGCTTAGGCGGCAGCACGCTGGCCTCTCACCGCTGGGTCCGTGGTTCAAATCCCGGTCACTCCATGTGAGATATGTGCTTGACAAAGCTGAGGCTGACAGGTTTTCCTCCGGGTACTCCGGTTTTCCCTGTCACAATTGCATTCCAGCAACACTCGCCACTATCATTTCATTTCATCTGTCATTCATTTAATCATTGCCCCAGGGGAGTGCGACAGGCTTTGGCAGCCGGCAGATTTCATATCCTCGCCGCTAGATTGGGGCTTCAATCATTCCATTCCCTGACGCAGTCGGTCATCTGGATGCAGGCTGTAGATTTTCATTTTTTTTTTTCACTTTGTACATTGTGTGACCGAATAGAGTAGAGATGTTTTACAAGGTGCAGAAATTCTTTCGAATGTTTTATCAATGAATCTGACAGTAAACTAATTTTTTTATCATGTCAAATGATCTTGTCGACTTCATCGTTATGCTTGAGTCTAACGTTATGCGATACGGAGACGGCGACCGCCTGACGTCATGCAGCCGTGCGGGAAGCCTAAGTTAATGGGTAATGGATGGTGAGTGCGTGACGTCATGCAGCCACGCGGGACGCCTGGAGTCTGTTGAAAGAGTCCTGGGGCGGCGAGCGACCTGGGGCTTCGAGCGAAGCGAGAAGGCAGTTGTAGCATGCGTCATTTGAAATGATATAAAGTCTAGTCTTTCAGACTGACTGTAACTTTTTTACAAAGGTTTGGTGCTTTTCAGTCGGTCAACAGGATAGATTCTACGCAAATGAGGTGGATTATTCCTTAATCCTGAAAAATTACATGAGATTAGGGATCAGGGATTAGAGAATAACCCATCTCATTTGGGTACAATCAATCCTGTTGACCAAACTTCTGTTTACGAAGGCAACACTGAAAAATGAATTCAAGCACCGTAATAATTGTTTACAGTTTCCACCCAGAGCATCCTTGTTAATGCAGAACGCCACACGTTTTGTTTGGCTTACTTTATCCTAGTTTTCGTGTGAATTGAGACCAGAGAGATTGGAAGTCTGTTATTACTTATTGTTCACTCTTGAAGGATTCAAAGATTCGTGGACAATGGATTGAAACCACGTGATTTAGAGGATACATTCCAAAATCAACGAAAGAAAGAAAAAAAAAAAACAGACCCAGCCCAGGTGACCCTCAGAATCTCCAATTTCGAAAATTTCCAGATTAAATTCCTTATGGGAAACGTTGTAAGTCCACAGGGGAGGAAACACTACTAAGTAGGGTAATGAAAATAAAATGAAATGATTTTGAATAACAAATTGTCACTTTTTTTTTTAATTGATTTAATCCTCCAGGGTGGTGGCTCCCACAAACTCAGCGAGGGAACTCAACCCTAACGCCCTTTTCAGGCAGTGTCCTAGGGCTGGGAACATCTGGCTGGTGGGGATACCACTGAGGAGGTGTGATTAGCACCTCGCCCTGGCGGCCTCACCTGCAAAGCAAACAGGGGCCTTATGAGGGTAAGGGTGGGGAAGGTTAGGATGATAGGCAAGGAAGAGGGAAGGAGGTGGCCGTGGCCTTACAGCATGTCTCATCCCGGCATTTGCCACTTCGAGGATGGCTGAGGTGAGAATCAAACCCCCTCTACTCATTTGGACCACCCGAGGCTGAGTAGACGCCGTTCCAGTCCTCATACCACTTTTCAAATTTTGTGGCAGAGCCGGGAATCGAACGCAGGACCTCTGGAGTGGCAGCTAACCACGCTGACCACTACTCTACGAAGGCGACATTTAAATTCTTTATTTGATTCTTATCATTTGAACTCGCTCAATGCTTACAGATTAGTATAGACGAAGTTGCAAAGTGAAACATTATACTTCATATTAGCGGCTTCGGTGCCGTAGTTGGTAGCAACCTCAGTTCTATGCGCAAGATCGCGGGTTCAAACCCGGCCCAAATCGTCGGATTTTTAAGAGCATTAAAAATCCCTTAGTATGTCTTCCTTTGGAGGGGAAGTAAAGCCGGCGGTCCTGTGTCATAGATTTATGGCATGTAAAAGAACCTTCCACTAACTACACTTGTGGAAGCTAAAATTTGTAGGTTACTTTGATAACGCTATATTAGTTCCAACGTTCGCCACCAGGTGCTGACAGTGATGCCAACTAGTAGACAAGTCCGCAGCTAGGTGTCGTGGACGGTAGCATTTGGTAGCATAAGTAGCAATCAATCGTTTGCAGTCCTTACTTGAATTTAAAAAAGTGACAGTCAGTCTGAAAGACTTTCTATCATTTTAAATGCTACAAAATGCTAGAAAGGCTCGCTTCGCTCGAAGCCAAAGACTCTTAACATGTTAGAAAATTATCTGCATAATTCTTATCTTGCTTTATAATACTTCAAATTACTCGCGAACGGCAAGTGCAAACCAAGGGCAAAGCAAGGTCAAGCGCGGGATGCCGTCACGTTCACCAGAGTGCGCGGGGACGTGCCCCTTCCATCCAGTCTAAAAACACTTATAGCGGGCGATGTATTGAAGATAGAGATATGCTCTCACCGACTTTTTTGTAGAACTTTTCATGCTGACCAATTCTTACGCTCATAGTATATTGATGTGTTTAACGGTTTGCCCAGCGTAAGCTTAAGAAGCGCACGGACGCCAAGTTTGTTTTCGACTTTTTCACTGAAATCGTTACTGCTTGGCTTCCTTTGATCATACATAAATTATTTTCCAAAGAATCTTTCCTCGAGATATCCATTACAGAATGTTGAAACCGCATCAAAATCCATCCAATGGTTCTCGAGATTACCCATGATATCCAAGAATAGGGGATTTTTGTTTTATACTAACGAACTAGAAATTGTCGGGGAACACATGCACCAAGCGGTACTGTGACGTCACACACTTCAGTGCATCTGGGTACAATTCGTCCCGTCACCGTAACGTAACGCCAGACCCCAGCGTAACGATGAAGTCGACAAGATCTTTTAAAATGATAAAACAGATAACACACACTAATACAGCCATCTCAATTAACACCGGTTATCAGACAGATTCTTCACACACCCTAAGTACACGGGGCTACATGAGCGCGTTGTCGCAGCCCCTAAACTGAGGAACCAACCAACCATACTTCGTGTTATTAAAGTAAACCAATAAAGCCTTTGATCTTAATGACAATTTCCAACTGAAACAGAATAACTAATGGAAAACAGATGGACAAAGGTGACTTTGAACCATACATTGAATTTAGGAACCAGTGATGCTGATGTTGGTATTACACCATTACGTTTGTTGCTTCAATTACAACTAATAGAAACTAAATGAGATATTATTGCCTAGAGAGTCGGTACGTGCTATGCTAGTAAATATGATAAATGCAAAATGTAGTTGTGTGAGATACATAATATAGCTGCGGGAAAAATAATAGTTGGCATATTGCAGCTCTGTTCTCATTTACCAATCCAACAAAACGATTTCAAATACACAACTGTTTTAATTAAATCGTGGTTCGTTTGTTCCTAAATTTAGGGACTACGACAACGCGGTCATATAGCCCCGTGTACTTTGGGAGTGTGTAGAATCTGTGTGATAACCGGTGTTAATTGTGATGGCTGTATTAGTGTGTGTTATCTGTATTTCAAGTAAGGACTGCAGACATTCGATTTTCAAGTAGTTCCAGATTTTGCTACCAAACGCCACCGTCAACGACCTACTGCTTCTGAACTTTGTTACTAGATGCCACCGCAGTGAGCTCCTGGCGACGAATGTTGGAACCTAAGAGCGTTAGTCAATTTTAATCTATAATTTAGCTTCACACAGGTGTAATTAGTGGAATGTTATTTGTCATGACATAGGACCACCGGCGTTAAAAATCCCTCAGTATGCCTTCCTTCGGAGGGGAAGTAAAGCCGGCGGTCCCATGTCGTAGATTTATGGCATGTTAAAGATCCTTCCACTAATTGCACCTGTGTGAAGCTAAATTTCATAGGTTATTGTAAACAACGCTCTTAGGTTTCTAAGTTCGTTGCCAAGAGCCGACTGCGGTGGCAGCTGAGTTGTGAACTTAGCCTAGTAGTCGTTGACGGTGGCGCTTGGCGGCAAAAGTAGGAACTATTTGAAAAATTCTAAGTTGCAGTACTTAAATTGAAATGACAGATAACACACACTAATACAGTCATCACAATTAACACCGGTTATCAGACAGATTCTACACACACCCAAAGTACACGGGGCTACATGACCGCGTTGTCGCAGCCCCTAAACTTAAGAACCAACCAACCAACTCTATTTCCTCTCCAAAAGAAGGCATACTGCGGGATTTTTAACGCTGTTAAAAACCGACGACTTCGGCCGGATTTGAACCCGCGACCTTGAGCATAGAAGATCTGCATGCTACCACTTAGGCCACCGAAGTCGCCTAATTAAATCGTAAATCGGAGGTAGGGCTATCTACCAAAATCCATCAGATGCTCTTTCTCCGGTACATTTCACTTGAGGTCCGCCTCGTTCCGTAGTGGCTAGCATTCTTCGCTGTCACTGTGGAGGCCTGGGTTGGATTCCCGACTCTGCTAAGAAATGTAATTCTCGTCGGAGGGCTGGAACGGAGTTCACTCAGCCTCGTGTGGAAAAACTGAGAAGAGGCGGGTTCAATTCCAACCTCAGCCATTCTGAAAGTGGCTTTCTGTGGTTTCCCACTTCTACCCTCTGAAAATACCGGGTTGGTTCCTAACTTGTTGCCAAGGTTGCCTCCATACTAATCCTCATCTGAAGTACAAATACACACACTGATACAGCCATCACAATAATACAGGTTATCAGATACATTCCCCACACACACAGGTACATGGGGCTACATTACCAAGATGTCGCAATGCCGCTAAATCAATCAACAACAACAACATTTGAATTGAGTCTTTAAATGTTTAAGAAGAGTAGTTATAAAAATAATAAAAGAAAAAAGGAACACCATATTTTAGTCAACGTCTTGTTGTTGTTGTTGATTCCTTGATGACTTTGCGACATGATGGTCATGTAGGCCCGTGTATCTGTACTTGGTGGTGCGTGTAGAATTTGTCCGCTACCTGCGATATAAGAACAAGTGTGTGTATTTTTTGTTATTGAGGGTAGGATTAAGGTACGCTGCTTCGGTGACGTAGTTGGTAGCATGCTGAGATTATATGCCAATATCACGGGATCAAACCCGGCCGAAGTCGTCAGATATTTTTAGAGCACTACAAATCCTTCAGTATGCCTTCCTTCGGAGGGGAAGTAAAGCGGCGGTCCCAGGTCATAGATTTATGGCATGTTAAAGAACCTTCGACTAACTACGATTAATTGTGTGAAGCTAAAATTTGTAGGTTAGATTTGATAACGCTCTATTAGTTCCAACGTTTGGAGCCAGGGGCTGGTTGCGATGACATCTAGTAGCCACATTCACCGCTAGGTGTCGTGGACGGTAGCATTTGGTAGAAAAAGTAGGAACTACTTAAACTTATCGTTTGCAGTCCTTACTTGAATTAAAAACAGATGACACTCACTAATACAACCATTACAATTAACACCGGTTATCAGACAGATTCTACACACACCCAAAGTACACGGGGCAACATGACCGCGTTGTCGCAGCTCCTAAACTGAGGAACCAACCAACCAAAGTCTTTCTATAAAACGTTAAAAATGTATTTTTGAGTTTGCTCAAAATAAAATTACAATAATAATTACGCTTAATTAATTACTAATGTAGAAATGTGTGTGATTCAGTTTGTAGCTGATGGCATAACATTTACTTTAAAACAAGATAAGACAAAAATTGCCATAAACATGGGAGATACGAGGGAAACTGTGAAGATCAGAACAAAGCAAGGACCAAATTTTGAAAAATTGGATGAAAATGGTTAGGATTTTAATTTCAAACTCTGCTTCTAACATCAAAATGTGTGTGTTTCCTTGGAAATGTATATCATTTTTAGCCTACTTTTCACATTTTGCAAAAATGAGGAAAAAGTAGACTTATGAGATCGATCCGGGAAAATGTGTGTCTGTCGGTCTGTTTGGCTGTGTGTGTCCCCCCCCCCCCCCCCCCACCCCTATCAACTCCTAAACGGCTGCAGCAATCGAAACCAAATTTAGTATGAGTAAGTATGTATACCGGAATATCTCAAGCCCATATTTGAAAATGATGTCAGTGCTACCAACTGCTGAAAATACGCACTAGAAATTTGAGCTCCATGTTGGATATCTTGGAAGGTATGCATGGGAGCTATTCCAAAATTGGCACACGTGTAGCTAATACTATTGAAGTTTAATTTCCAGGAGAACATACATGACAGTGTTGCCAAAATAATTTTAAGACATCTGATAGGTCCAATTTTTAAATGCATATAACTTCGACACTAACAATTGGATTTCAACCAAATTTTGTATGTAATATGTGTACATAAACAGATATGACTGAGCGTATTCTTAAAAGTCACCAGGGCTGCCAACTGTTGATAAATGCTCTCTCTCTCTTTCTTTTATTCCAATACCACTATATCAGAAAGTATGCAAGCCGACAGCTTTATACTGTGACCGTCAGCCGGGTGGCAACGGCACATATTTGTGAGTGACCTTCAGAAGTCCTCCGGTAAAGCTGTCGGGATAGCCAACAACCGCGATGACTCTCCTAACATCTCCCCCGTCGGACCTTTTAAAGTTTGCCGTGAGGATCAGGTGAACTTCCTAACAATAGGCCAATGCGGCACGAGGTTCTATAGTCCACGGGGAGCGTGGTACATGGTTGCGATGGTCAAAGACGGCCTAAGGAAAGGTACACCTCAAAAACTAGACTGTGAAATTAAACATCCAGGCTTATGTAAAACACCGTGAAAATTTATTGTAGATTTCCACAAACCCCTATCCTAGTTTCGGAGGGTTATATTCGGCTAATCCGCAAGCTAAAAGTTAATGATAATAAAAGTTCAAGTCCCTAACAATGAAGTTACATTAACCCTCGCGAAAGATCTAATACACAATAAGTAAGCAACAGCAACAACGCTTGGGTAAATAGTACGACGCAAAATCCCTAATACAAGTTACATGATCAAGCTAATATGAAGTTACATTTAAGTGAAGGAGCAAAGCAAAGCTAAGTTATGGTGGTACCATTTCCACATTTACATTTAACTTTTCTAGCTAAGTCCTATCAGTTAACATTCAAAGTTACGGCGGTGACGTCCGTAATAGCAAAACAGTTACAATACAAAGCTAAGTGTACAGCCATTTAAAAACAATTAATCTAATCAACAATCATGTGCTAAATAGCACGCAATAAAGGTAACATGGGGAAAAATACAGTTTCATGACATCAATAATTATAGTACAACACAGTTTTTATTATAATGCCTTCCTGCCCCATGGTTAACTCTTTGTAAACCATTGTCATCTAGCTTGATAGTAATGTCGGTGATAGCGTAGTTAAAACCACGTCTGACAATCACATGGCCTGCGCTCCACACACTATGAACTAATGGTTCATGTGTGCGCCAGGTCACAACAAAAATGTCTACAGTCTTCGTCGTTTCCAATAAAGGAAATCCCTTCATCTGCACGGCCATGTCAGCAGGTTCAAATGTAAGAATGTCAAAGTTTAAATGGAAACAATACGTTAGTTAGATCTTGTTTAAAACAATTATGCGGATGATGTTTATTATGTCGGTTAATGTTCCTTCCGTAGGTTTATGGCGTATTCTGACAAAGGCCTGACAAGGAGTAGTCTTCTAAAGATCATTCTCCCGCAGCAAAACATCGACTCAATAGTCGGAAAACTCAACGAGCAAACTCGGCTCGGACTCACAATAACACGAGTTATCAGCGGTAAATACCTCGCTTTCAACAACTCTCATAATAATGCCTCATAACAACAACAGATGCGCGACTTACAACAATGGCACGTCTTACTCACTCAAGGCACATAATATCATGGGTTACCTGCGGCAAAAACCTCGCATTTAATAACCAAATTGCCTTCATTATAATTTGCCTCTCTCAAGAGGATCGCCAACAATGCATAAAGAAACCTGACAACCCTGGACATGTCGAAATGACATTCCTCGCAGCAAAATATCTAACTAACAGTATGAAAATCCAAGAAAAACAAATGAACAAAAATACAGTAAGAAACACTGGGTTTCATGAGCAATAGCTGCTTTGAAAGAAAGAGATGAATGAAATCAACATTCTGTCCTATGTTATCGTAGTTCTGTCTCGCTTTCAAGCATTTGTTTTCAAGGTTACTGGGTCAACAAACCAGTTTATTGGTGACAACTTCACAAATTGCAGTCCTTCACTGACCACATTTTTCATCAGGCAAGGCCGGCTAGTTTTAACATTATATAATACCGTAATATTTGGCCTTGTCATTCTTAGCATATGCTTGGTTCAAAAACCTTATAGAATCCGTGTGCTAAATACGTTACAATTTAACTGTACAATAAAGTATCGCAGTCCTTCATTTCAAAGAATAGTAAATCACAGACATAACAGCATGTCTCACGAGCTTCTTTGCTCATCAAAGATATAACACTTATTAAGTTCTCAGTATAACAATAACACCTGTGTCCTCATGACAGAAACAAAGTAGTAACAAATTGATAAATATGGCACAGATCTGCAACTCTAGACCTGCATAATGATGCGATAGTGCACTTAGTTCGATGCTTGACATCTACACTTTCTCCAAAATAATAAATCTGCCAGTATTTGACTATAAATTGGCTTCTGAGCGCTTTCAAAAATGAAAATACAGCATATTTTTATAAAACTGGAAACTACAGTTGGTTTCCTAACGATACGACCTATCTAACGAGGTCATAAGTCTCAACAGACTGGTTGCAAAGATTGCAGTTAAATAAAGTGACGATGACATCTGAATGAAACCACGGATAAATATCCTACACATGGCTGAGCAAAATAGCTGCAAATGATTACAGTCATGTTTGGCAGTGGGTCGGCTATAACGTGGTACGACGTCCATCAGGACGGCACCAGGGTTAACCAAAACTGGTCTACCCCACAGGGTGACTCACAATGACTGAAATAAACAACAATTATACTAATTACAACCCTACCTAGCAAATGGCTGACACATAAGTGCGGTGGATTCACAAAAAAAAACTACGATATCTAAATATACCACCGCGGACTATTACAAAAGAAAAGATGCCCAAACTCACGACTTTTGGTAGCTCTCACATCGGCTCAGACATTCATCGACCAGGGTCGCGAAAAACTCTGCTTGGCTCTCCAGCATGGTCCTGTCCTCCACGGATTCACCAATCTGGACCTCCCAAGCAACCAGGGTTCGTTCGCCTCCGGATGATGGTCTCCCAAAAAGGTCTGGAATGTGCCTGGAAGTCGGCATCCACGTTCCTTCGTCTGCGTCCTCGGCATCCTGACGTTCCATCAAGCTGGTGGTCTCCATCACGACGTCCCCCTCATACCGGAATGGTATTAGCCCATAATCGTCTTCTTCACCATGGCATGGAAAAGTTCAATGTCTTGCATGATGTCGAAAATGTCGAAATATCTCGTTCCTCTCGGCGTTTTGGCGTGATTATTGTGGACGATGCAAATAATAGTGTTCTCCACAGTATTTTGTAGTTTTCAGCCTGTTGATCCTCAAGATTCAACACGATGCGATGCTTTGCTTGTTAGCACGTGCAATTGTATCACGTTTTGTCAATCACGTGGCATCCGCGATAAAATTGATATCTTCAATTCAGAATTTCCGTAGCAATAATGTTGTGATCGTTGGCAGTAATAATCACGTCGTCTTGGCACAATTATCAGACGATAACTCTTATATTTTCGGCGTGGCACTTTGCCCTTCCACTTACACGTGGGACAAATATCTGGTGTATGGCACCAATTACAGTTTGTAGAAAATATTGCCTAATATGGCCTTTCGTAGAACAATAATATGTCCACAATGTGTGACAACGTTAGTATAGTTATTTCAACACACGATGCAGTCGGATGCTCACTTGAGCACAAAAATATTTATAATGTCCACGTCGCGACGGACGGATACTCGAAACACGCCTGTCTGACGTCAGATCTCCAGATGTAGTGTCGTCACTGACTTTCACTCGGAAGTAGGTCGCCAAAACGAAGTCATTGAGCGACTACTTTCATAGCTCCTTGCGTATCTGCAAGTGTTATACCTTACCAAAAACGTAATAATCATTCACCAAAATGATTCAATAATACAGAATGACGAATTAGAATATTCTGAGTCTTATGAAAGGATAAAAGTGATTAACAAGACCTCCAAAGTCAAAAATGCAATTGAGCGCTACTTCAAAGAGTATAGCATGAGCTCTCTGTTCCACGTGGTATTCTGGGTATGTTCAAAAGTACTACATCCCATAATAATTATTCCGTCACAAAAATAGCACATGAACCATAGCTCAGCGGGTTCAATACTAAGCACACGTATAGTACCTGACATTTTAGATTAATTTGGAGTAACTTATATACGTCAGTTCTACCAACATGATTCTAAGCCTGCTGATAGGACCAATTTTTAAATAGGCTACATGTAACTTCTATACTATCAGTTGGATTTCATCCAAATTTCGTTGTGCTATGTGTAACATAACAGATATGACTATAAGTATTCCTAAGAGCAATCAAGGCTGACAACTGATAATAAATGCTGTCTGTATGATTTACCCCAATATTCTAGATGGGTTCATATACTGTAGATTAATCATTGGCATGCATCTTAATTTTAAGAAAAGTAGGCTCTTTAGTTCGTCACGGAACTTCTTGTTGTACACGATTTATTACAGGTACACTCATGATATTAAAACCATAATTGACTTGGCCCCATAAGCTGTATGTGCCCCCTTAATCCTTTATAGCGCAAAACTATTTTAATTTTTTATGTGGTATTACATTTTAATTTATTTTAATTAATATATCAATATTAGACAGGGAGATGGGCTGTCGTCTTTGCTTTTTAATTGTGCTCTGGAGAAGGTGATTAGAGAATGGAGAAAATTAGACACGAATGGTATAAATTTGGGAAGTAAAAAGATAATATCCATTTAGATTGATTGACTTTCGCGGATGACATTGCTCTCGTCACGCACACACACCAGAAAATTCAAAGATCCAAGTAGAAAACTTAATGGAGCAAGCAGGAAAAATAGGTTTACAAATCTCCTTCCCCAAGACAGAATTTATAACGAATGTTCAAGATTGTCCTGATGTAATAATCGTAAACCGAAACAAAATACATAAAGTTATTCATTTAAGTATTTAGGTGAATGGATAACTATCAACAACAATGATAATAACAGCTTAGAGGTCCGAGCAAAGAAAATGAACGTAGCATTTCAGATCACCAGAAATGTATACAAGAAGAAGGCATTATCATGGGACACTAAAATTAAACATTACAATACTCTGGTGAGACCTGAAGAACTCTTTGGAGCTGAAACATTTAAGTTAATGCGGAAAGGTGACATAAACAAAATAATGCTCGTGGAATGAAGATTGGTTCGATGCATCCTTGGCCCAAGGAAAACAGACACAGACCACGACCTAACAAGGAACTATACACCCATGTGGAGAACATAATTCACACCATGCTCAAACGACGAATGCCATATTTTGGGCATTTAAATAGAATGAATAATGACGGGCTAACGTAACAAAATTAAATATAAGTTTAAAACTTAAAGTTCAACCAGCGTGGTTTACACAGACATTACAGATACATATAATAGGAATTCATTTCGGGACGAAATTCAAAAAGTGATCTTCAGGGAGGAAGAAGATAGACAACGAAACAGCCGCGGAACAATGAACAGCTCCGAAAGAAGAGATCAGAGAGGGTGAAGCGAATGTGGACAGAGAGAAGGAAGACATGTGGCAAGATTTGAAGTATTGATTTTACGTGCTCTGTAATAGTGCCATTCGATTAAATAATAATAATAATAATAATAATAATAATAATAATAATAATAATAATAATAATAATAATAATAATAATAATAATAATGTTGTTATTTGTTTATCTAATTTTAATGTTTAAATATTTAGTTCTAATTTTCAATTTATGTTCTTATAGATTTAATTTTGATATTTTTTATTGTATTAATTTTTTAACTAATTTCGAATTGATTTTTGCCAATATTTAGCCTACTTTTCACATTTTGCAAAAATGAGGAAAAAGTAGACATGAGATCGATCCGGGAAAATGTGTGTCTGTCTGTCTGTCTGTCCTTCTGTCTGTCTGTCTGTCTGGCTGGCTGTGTGTGTGTGTGTGTGTGTGTGTGTCCCCTATCAACTCCTAAACGGCTGTAGCAATCAAAACCAAATTTAGTATGAGTAAAGATGTGCACCGGAATAGCTCACGTCCATATTTGAAAATGATGTCAGTGCTACCAACTGCTGAAAAAACGCACTAGTAATTTGAGCTCCATGTTGGATATCTTGCAAGGTATGCATGGAAGCTATTCCAAAATTGGCACACATGTAGATAATAATATTTCAGTTTAATTTCCAGGAGGCCAACCATGACAGTGATGCCAAAATAATTTTAAGCCTTCTGATAAGTCCAATGTTTAAATGCATATAACTTCTACACTATCAATTGGATTTCAACCAAATTTTGTGTGTAATATCTGTACACAAACAGATATGACTGAGCGTATTCTTAAGAGCCACTAGGGCTGCCTACTGTTAATAATTGCTCTCTTTATTTTTTTTCCCAAATACTAATATATCAGAAAGTATGCAAGTCAACAGCTTTAAACTATGCACACGTATATTCTGACATTTTAGATTAATTTCGAGTAACTTATATACGTCAGTTCTACCAACAAGATTATAAGCCTGCTGATAGTACCACTTTTTAAATACATGTAACTTCTCTACTATCAGTTGGATCTCAACCAAATTTCGTATATGCTATGTGTACCATAACAGATATGACTATAAGTATTGTTAAGAGCAATCAGGGCTGCCAACAGTTAATATATTTTATTTTACACTAATATCAATATACCAGAAAGTATGCAAGCCAACAGCTCTATACTTTGCACACGTATAGCACCTGACATTCTAGATTAATTTGGAGTAATTGATACAAGGCAGTGCTGCCAACATGATTCTATGCCTGCTGATATGTCCAATTTTAAAATACATGTAACTTCTATACTAACAAATGGATTTCATCCAAAATTGGCACAAGATATCATAATATTTCAGATTATTTCTCACCAGCACACGCATGGTAATGTTGGCAACATGCTTTTACGCGTGCTGATAGATCCAGTGTCTAACTGCATGTAACGTCCATTGGACTTCAACCAAATTTTGTATTCTGTACCTTAAGAGATTGAACTAAGAATATATTCAGTCGCCAGGGCTGCCAACTGTAGTGCTCTATTAGGCTCTATTATGCCAGGTATATTTTGAACTAATTAGACATTTCGATATTACCAACTTAATTTCGTCATTATTCTAGATAGGTTCATATACTGTAGAATAATCATTGGCATGAAAAGTAGGCTCTTTAGTTCGTCACGGAACTTCTTGTTTAATACGCCTTATTTGTTTTATTATTTTTCATCATCATCGTTTTATTATTTCAATTTTATATTTCTTTTATTGTTGTAATTTTATGTTTACACTTTAATTGTTAATGTTTAAGTCTTATTTTTTTAAATTTTATTTAACACCTTACATCAAGTAGATACGTAAGTATATTTGATTTTTAGAAATACCAGCACTTCGGCATGAAACTTCTCCAAAATTTGGCTGAAAGATTCAACTATCAACATCTTTGAAAGCATAAACTGACAGGGGGTTAATATAGACACCACTATCCTTTAAAGGGTTAATCCATTTGTTATATCAATTCAGGTATATTTATTGACATTAACATTAACTGAAGAATATTCCCGTAAGAGAAATAAGACTGAATTTAATAAAACATTGTTCTCGCTGGCCCCATTGTATGACATTAAGTCAAAAATGAGCACCTAAGAAGAAGATGCTTATGAAAGATGATTTGTTTTGTACAAGGGAATACATTTTCTTAACCTGTGCTCGCAATTCGTGCTTGGCAATAGCTATAGCATTGGATTCAACTGACCGCTGTTGTGGCGTGTGGACATTAAATGGAACATATCCGCATCGAGTGTTGAGGCTATCGGACGCTGACACCCTCGCGGTGTTCACACTGACTGGCTCGATACCACAATATGATGGATCACAGCTCACTGACTGCTTCAACCCCACAAACTCCCCTTCGTTTTCTTCGCTCTCTGAAAGAGAAACCGTGCAGTAGATACACCTACTTGGCTGTCTCAAGAGATACTGGAAGTCATTCAATAATATACAACTTTTTGCGATCCATTTTACCAATGGGCAGAGGATGAAATTAAGATCGTAATAGTAATACTAATAATACTACTACTACTATTATTAATAATAATTCGATACTTCACGACTGTCATTAAGCCAACACTCTTCACCAGCACGATCTTAAACCTCAACTATAAAGGGGATCTCGAAAACATCAAGAAAATTCATCCGGAATATCACATATGAAGAATATCATCTACAATCACACACAATCACAGTGAGATGCTCCAACATTGAAATAGATTTCCGCAAACGACTACTGACATTTTACGGTCTCATCATGAGACTGAATGACGACCGATTCATCATCATCATAATCATCATCAGGTGTTCGCTCCAGCAAGCCGGGTGTGGTAGTGCAAAAGCCTCCTACAATTTGTCGTACGCATCCACAGCTGTTCTTCGGATATAGCATGCCTTCTTACACCTTCCTCTCTACATCCTTAGAAAATTGTTTCACCCTTAAGTCTCGTGGTCACCCTCGTTTTATTTGCCAGTTGCTACAAGAAACGCAAGCTCTTAGTTACGTAGTGTTTGTTGATCTACTCATACTAGGACAGCAACGTTACCTATACGTTACTATAAGAACGCAAGCTCTTAGTTACGTAGTATTTGTACATCTACTCATACTAGGACAGTAGCGTTACCTATACGTTACTATAAGAACGCAAGCTTTTAGTTACGTAGTGTTTGTTGATCTACTCATACTAGGACAGTAGCGTTACCTATACGTTACTATAAGAACGCAAGCTTTTAGTTACGTAGTGTTTGTTGATCTACTCATACTAGGACAGTAGCGTTACCTATACGTTACTATAAGAACGCAAGCTTTTAGTTACGTAGTGTTTGTTGATCTACTCATACTAGGACAGTAGCGTTACCTATAAGTTACTATAAGAACGCAAGCTTTTAGTTACGTAGTGTTTGTTAATCTACTCATACTGGGACAGTAACGTTACCTATACGTTACTATAGGAACGCAAGCTCTTAGTTACGTAGTGTTTGTACATCTACACATACTAGGACAGTAGCGTTACCTATACGTTACTATGAGAACGCAAGCTCTTAGTTACGTAGTGTTTGTACATCTACACATAACTTACTAGGACAGTAGCGTTACCTATACGTTACTATGAGAACGCAAGATCTTAGTTACGTAGTGTTTGTTCATTAATGCATACTAGGACAGTAGCGTTACCTATACGTTACTATAAGAACCCAAGCTCTAGGCTGCGTATTGTTAGTATATTTCATTATACTTCATTTTTTGTATATTGTTGAACGCTGATGTGTGTAAAATGATCGCATACGCAAGCATGCAGAGATGGAAGAAAATGTGTTCCTCCACACGCCATTCTCCTCTACAACTACAGATGCACAAAGCGTTTCAAGGTTGAAAGAAGCTCAGTAAATTGTAAACAAACCCACAGTTCTATGCTTTCTCGTGTAGCAGAGAAATATGTGCATTTTCTCTTACGCGAAATTTCCCTTGCTAGGGTCTTCCTATACATTTTTCCCGGACAATTTGAACCATCTGTTCTGAATCACCCTGTGTGTACCGGGTGAGTTAGCCGTGGTCGTTACGGCGTGGCTGCAGGCAGTCGCACACATCCGGGAGGCGAGGAGGTTCGAATCCCCCCGCCGGCAACCTTAAAGATGATCTTCTGTGGTTTCCCATCTTCCTCCCAGGCAAATGCTGGGGTTGGTCCCTAACTATAGGCCACAGCCACTACCTTCCAATTGCTCGTCCTTGCATTCATACTTTCCTCCCCAGACAACAGTCCACACGCGACAGTTCTTGTAGCTCACCCCATAGGTGACCGCATAGAAGCGGCAACAAACTCTGACTAGCCGAACATGTCCTCGGACACTCCCGGCACTAAGAGCCATACGCTAAAGAAAACAAGAAGTTCCGTGAAGAACTAAAGAGCCTACTTTTCTTAAAATTTAACATCCATGCCAATGATTAATCTACATGGATCTATCCAGAATAATGACGAAATTAAGTTGGTAATATCTAAATTTCTAATTAGTTCGAAATACTGTATACCTGGCATAATGCAGCCTAATAGAGAACTACAGTTGGCAGCCCTGGTGACTGAATATATTCTTAGTTCCATCTCTTAAAGTACAGAATACCAAATTTGGTTGAAGTCCAATGGATAGCATGGACGTTACATGCAGTTAAACATTGGATCTAAAAGCGCGCGTAAAATCATGTTGGCAACAATGACATACATGTATTGGTGAGAAATAATCTGAAATAATAGGATCTATTGTTGTGTCAATTTTGAATGAAATCCATTAGTTAGTATAGAAGTTTAATGCATTTTAAAATTGCAGGCTTAGAATCATGTTGGCAGCACTGACATATACAAGTATATAGAATGTCGGGTACTATACGTGTGCATAGTTTAAAGCTGTCGGCTTGCATACTTTCTGATATATGGGT
Source organism: Meconema thalassinum (assembly GCA_946902985.2). Lineage (NCBI taxonomy): Eukaryota > Metazoa > Arthropoda > Insecta > Orthoptera > Tettigoniidae > Meconema > Meconema thalassinum. The sequence goes on from OX336392.1 coordinate 22,688,271, forward strand.
ATTTGGATAAGAAAATAGAGAGAGAGCATTTATTAACTGTTGGCAGCCCTGGTGACTCTTAAGAATACGCTCAGTCATATCTGCTTATGTACACATAGCACATACAAAATTTGGTTGAAATCCAATTGATAGTGTAGAAGTTACATGCATTTGAAATTTGGACCTATCAGTAGGCTAATAATCATTTTGGCAACACTGCCATGTATGGCCTCCTGGAAATTAAACTGCAATTTTACTATCTATGCGTGTGGCAATTTTGAAATAGCTCCCATTCATACCTTCCATGATATCCAATATGGAGCTCAAATTTCAATTGCGATTTTTCAGCAGTTGGTAGCACTGACATCATTTTCAAATATGGCCGTGAGATATCCAGGTATAGATCTTTACTCATACCAAATTTTGTTTCGGTTGCTGCAGCCGTTTAGGAGTTGATAGGGGGACACACACACACAGCCAGACAGACAGGACAGACAGACTGACAGAAGGACAGACAGACACACATTTGCCCGATCTCATAAGTCTACTATTTCCTCATTTTTGCAAAATGTGAAAAGTAGGCTAAAAAAAAAGAAAAATAAAAGAAACCCTGTGTTTCAAATGCAGAAGTTGGTATCCTTGCGGGTGAAATGCGTGCGTCTATTTGAAGATAAGGTACAGTGCGATATCTTGGCTGTGATGGATCACTGTAGGCTATGTGGCGAGTAAGTAGCCACTACAACTCTCTTGGGCTAAGCCCGGATCACACCAACATTGGTCTAAAATTTGACTTGAATATTTTACAGAGGGGAGCCTCCATGGCTTAGGCGGCAGCATGCCCGCCTCTTACCGCTGGGTCCGTGGTTCAAATCCCGGTCACTCCATATGAGATTTGTGCTGACAAAGCGGAGGCAGACAGGCTTTTCTCCGGGTACTCCGGTTTTCCTTGTCACAAATTTTATTCCAGCAAAACTCTCCACTATCATTTCATTTCATCTGTCATTCTTTTAATCATTGCCCCAGGGGAGTGCCACAGGCTTCGGCAGTCGGCACAGTTCATATCCTCGCCGCTAGATGGGGGCTTAATTCATTCCATTCCCTGACCAGGTCGGAGACTGGAAGCAGGCTGTGGATATTCATTTTCATTTAACAGAGGACAGCTGCAGCAAGTCCGGAGATTCGAGGTTTGAATACAGGCTCTGACAGCGGCCATCCTGAGTGTGTTTTCCCACGGGATTTTCCACACTCTTACTTCAAGTCCCGGGTCACTTAATATACACACTACTAGAGTCATCACGTAAATACAAGTTATCAGACTAATTCAACACACACCCAACTACACGGGGCTTAATACCAAGATGTACCAAGCCCCTAAACTGAATTAACAGCAATAACAAGAAGTTCCGTGATGAACTAAAGAGCCTACTTTTCTTAAAATTTAAGATTCATGCCAATGGTTAATCTATATGGACCTATCTAGAATAATGACGAATTTACGTTGGTAATATCGAAATTTCTAATTAGTTCGAAATATACCTGGTATAATGTGGCCTAATAGAGCACTTCAGTTGGCAGCCCTGGTGGATCAATATATTCTTAGTTCCATCTCTTACGGTACAGAATACAAAATTTTGGACGTATCAGCAGGCTTAGAATCATTTTGGCAACACTGCCGTATATGGTCTCCTGGAAATTAAACTGAAATATTATTATCTATTTGTGTGCCAATTTTGGAATAGCTCCTATGCATACTTTCCAAGATATCCAACATGGAGTTCAAATTGTAATTGCGGTTTTCAGCAGTTGGTAGCACTGACATCATTTTCAAATATGGGCTTGAGATATTCAGGTATAGATATTTACTCATACCAAATTTGGTTTTGATTGCTGCAGCCGTTTAGGAGTTGCTAGGGGGGGGGGGGGCACACAGACAGACAGACACACACACATTTTCCCGGATAGATCTCATAAGGCTACTTTTTCCTTATTTTTTGCAAAATGGGAAAAGCAGGCTAAAAATCCTAAAAAACTAAGTTTGAGGCTTCTCAAGTCCAGGATTAGGGAATAACCCATCTCATGTTGACCGACTGAAAAGCATCGAACTTTTGTTTACTAAGGCAACACTGAAAAACTGGCTTCAAACACCATAACATAACAAAAATCCTCCTACAGGGTGTAACTAAGCACCGGGGATTGAGAGGTCCTGTAAACATATGGTGGGTGTGTGTGTCCCTAATAAATTCTAAACGGCTGGAGCGATTTCAATGAAACTCGGTAAGTTCATAGCACTATTCCGGGAGACCCCGACCGTGCTCTTCAAATTTTGTTACGTCTCACCAATCCAACATGGCGGCTGTGCGAAATATTTCACCAGTATTCAATATCTCCGAAACTATTCCCGATATCACCCTGGAATTGTGTACGGTGATAGAGGGAAATACTAGAACTTCACCTATGTGACTTTTGAAAAACTGGTAACTACAAAACCAACATGGTGGCCACGCGAATTTGCGACTTTTAAATAGACGTTTCTCGCGATTTAACCAACCAAACGCAATAAAACTTGGTACAGTATATGTTTATACACATTGTAATGCACCGACATCTAACTTGGTTCAATTGTTTACATAACCACAAGATAGCGGATGTGCGAAATATTTCACCGGCATTCTATATATATGAAACTCTTAGCGGTATCACCCTGAAATTTTGTACGGTGATAAAGGGCACTACTATTAGTTTATATATGTAACTTTCATAAACCTGTAAAGTAGAAAACGAACATGGCGGCCAAGCGAAGTTGAAACATTTTAATTCACTTTTCTCGTGATTTAACCATCTGAGCGCATTAAAATGTGGTACAGTGAATGATTATCCATATTGTACTGCACTGGCATCTAATTTAGTTAAATTGTTTACATAACCTCAAGATGGCGGCTGTGCAAAATTTTAAAATTAAGTTTTTATATCTTGTGCCGTAATCTTCCGATTGAAGTGAAATTTTGAATAATGAAGCAACGCAATAATTTTCCTTTAATGGTACATAATTCTATGGCCTATACATATTTCAATCCAAAGTGTCGAGTATCCGAAATATTTTGGCGGTTCTCAATATCTGCGAATCTTTTACAGCAATCAAAGTGTGTTTTTAATGTTCATAGAGGCTATGAACATAAGTTCACCTACAGGATTTTCCGTAATCTGGTGAGCACAAATCCAACATGGTGGCGACGCGAAGTACAAATATTTAAATGGACGTTTCTCGCGATTTAACCATCCGAGTACAGTGAAACTTTCCACGTTAAATGCTTATACAAATGTTAATCCACTGGCATCTAATTTATTTCAATTGTTTTCATAGTCACAAGATGGCAGCTGTGCGAAATTTTAAAATCTCGTTTCTACTTGTTGTGTTCTAATGATGCGATTGAAGTTTGAATACCACACGTACACTATAATCTTCATGTGATAGTACATAAATAAAAATCCAAACTGGCGACCAACTGAAATATTTAGACGGTTCTCAATAACTACGAACCTATCAGAACAATCAAACAAAAATTTTGTATGTTTGTAGAGGCAATTAACATGAGTAGGATATATGAAAATAGGCTGTATAGTTCTTCACGGAACTACTTGTTCATTATAACACAGTTTGTCCAAACAATCAGACCTGAATAATTTCATTCATTGACCAATTAGGTAAGAATAGCTTCTGACATGCACTGAAAATCCAACATGTTGAACTTGAATTACATTATTTGAAAGTTGACAATGTAGCCTATATTGGATCAACCATTGTACTTACAATGCATAAACAAACTGGACAATAGCACTGTACCTTAATATCCACAACTCCAATTTCTACACATTCACCAGATTTCGCCGACAATAATAGTGAATGGTGTTGTTGACATAAACACACCAGAACGTCTAGGAGGAAGCATGCGTACGACATTAGTTCCACGGAAATTATAATCCATCTCTCTGTTCAGTAAATGGATTCCTTATGCGAAACTTTTCCGTGAGATGCCATAACTGATCGGACTCAATTGATTTTCCTTCCGTTGACATTCTATACGCATCGAATTTGAAGAATAACTAGTTGATAATATGATACATTTTAATTATAAAGCGTTTGTAACAGCCTATTTTTTGTTATTTGACCAAAATAACAGGATGATCATACATAGTCTGATACGAGACACAGTAAGCAGACCCCAATAAAAGAAACGTATTTGATTTTACGCAGTACATTGTTTTCTTAACTAGAAACAGCTTGAGTGTAATGTTCTGGGAAAGGGAAGAGGCCTGTTCTTTTAGGCCGAAGTGCACGGGCTTGCTGCGGTCGGTGGAGTCTGAGAATATCCCGGCCAGTCAACAGCAAAGTAATTGCATTGTCTTACGCTCTCACATTTGGTTTAGTGCCCGCCTGTCTTCTTGCTTGCTTGCTTTGTTGTCCTATTACGTGGAATTAGATAACATGGTGCTGCTTGCCGAACCAACTTTGAGTAATAAAAGTTAGGGAGTGGGCGCTCAGAACATGTGGTGGCTTTTATAAAATAATGGAAAGGAAACATAAAAGGAGAAAGGTAATACAGACACAGTATATGCTTCATGTTTGGAACATAAAGGCACATCTTTCTTCCTTCACATTTTAACAGTAGGCTATTGTAGTTTGGATTTGCTGACCAGAGGTACATTGATAAAAAGAAAACAAGCAGGGGCGTATATACAATTATTTCTTTTTAGGGGGGGGGGGGAGGAGGGAAGGGGCTGACTAACCTGGAAAATTGTGAGTATTCTCAGAAATATCAACCAATATTTGCTATAATTTTTTGCATTTTATGACCTACTGCCAGGTATGAACTAGGCCGCTCCTAACATGGAGAACAGACGCCTTTTGTAGCCGCTTCTCTGGAGTACAGAAGCTACGGGTGTCCATAATATGGACTAATTTCTTTTACTCTACTGTATTAACCCCGAGCACTGGGTTGCCTCTTCCGCCAACTTTGCTGAACCGAAGGACACCTTTACCACTGCAGGTGCCGTTGACGTCTTCACTCATACCCTGAGCTGAGCCCTCCATATTTGTAAACCCTGGAGAGAGGGTGTCCCATTCTGTGAAACCACTGTGTAACACTTCCTAGTGTTGCTCCAGAAAGCGAGGAGAGATAGAGTGAGAAATGAAGATATACGGATAGAACTGGCAGTACAGAAACTAAATGACAAACTGGAGCAAAACAGATTGAGATTGTTTGGACATGTCAAACGGATTAATGAAGTAAGGCTACCAAGACGAACACTGGAATGACGGATGGCAGGGAAGAGTGGTCAAGGAAGACCAAGAATGCGTTGGATGGACTCGGTGAAGTATAGCATTAGAAAACGGAACCTGGATTGGAACACTGTGTCGGAAGAGGAATGGTGGAACGACAGAACAAAGTGGAGATGAACCATATTTACCCCCACCCAGTGTGAGCTGGAAAAGGGGAAATGAAGATGATGATGATCAACCAATATCTTAGAGCATATAACTTAAAATGTTATACTTAACGGATTTTCTATTATGGCTTATGGATTTTGAATGGCAAATATCTTGTCAATATATTAAGAAGCAGAAAGGTAAACCGTTTTTTTCCCTTTTTTTTTTACAAATTGATAATGTATTTTCAAAAGTACCGTACTGTGGAATTCCCAGTTTTGCCTCACAAGGCTGAGTGTACCCCGTTCCAGCCCTCAGACCAGAATTAAGATTTCTTGGCAAAGCCGGGAATCGAATTCGGAATGCTAGCCACTACACCACGAGGTAGGCTAATTTCTATTTTAATATTGTTTATAACTTAGCCAATAATATACAATTATTTTATGCTTTTACCAAAACAACAATTTCTTAATTTTTATTGTTTTCTTTCGGAGGGGGGAGGGGGGGGGCACAGCTCCCCCATTATATATGCACCTGAAAACAAGGGCAACATTGTTAACTCAGGAGTTCAACGCTGGATTTCAAACCTGCCACTTCCAAACAAATTCCTACACGGGCTCCTGGTATTTTTCTACCACGTGGCGAAGCTGTGCGTGTTAAATCGCGAAACACGACTGCGATGGGGTTTTGCAGAAAACCTAGACATCGGAGGTTCGAATCCCTTTGTTGATAGAGGCTATTCTGAGAGTGTCTTTCCCAAGGTTGCAGGAGAGAAACCTGGCGCAGTCAGCTGACATTTGAGGGTGCGCAAATATGAGTGAGCCGTGTCAGTAGATTTACTGGCACGTTAATGATCCCCTTCGGGGCAAAATTCCGGCACCTTGGCGTCTCTAAAAGCCACAGTAGTTAAAAGGGACGTAGGACCAATAAGATAACATTTCTTTTCTTCACATCGTTATGTCCATCTAAGGAGCGCGAGAACTCATTTTGAAAATGATGTTGATCTTTTCTTCTCACAAAATCTCTTCATCTGGGCACTGAAGAGTTTCTTCCGTTCTTCAGTCTATGGTTTCCTGGTAGTGGTACTGATTTTGTCCACAAAACGATAGTTGTTGACAACTGTTCTGAATTTGGATCTGTCTTGTATGATTTCCTCCACTATGCCAACTTCCTGAAGATCTTCCTCTATTTCCTTAAGCCAGTCGGTCTTAACGTTCATTGTGAGAGCAAAATTGAGATTCCTCTTCGTCAGTCTGTCTTCGGTCATGTGAAGAATGTGGCCACACAACTTTAATCGTCTTTTCCTGAATGTGTCAGTGATTCTTTCAGAGTGATGATATAGCTCCTGAGACTTCCGTCTACGCAGACTGCACCATAGATTTTCCTCAATATTTTCCACTCTTGCTTCTCTATGTCTTTAATAAGAGATCTGCCTCCAACGAGCAAAGTTTCTGAGGCGTATAATGCTTCAGGTTTGATGACTGTGTTATAATGTCGTAATTTAGCATTATTATTGTTATAGTACCTTATTTCAAGTCCCAGGGCACCTACACCACCAACAGGGCTGTTCCTTCTCTTATAACAACAAAAACTACCGGTAATATCTACACTATCCCTGCCTATAATAAACAGTAACTACACGCTCTACTACAGCCATCACAGAAGCACGGGTTACCATAAAAGTTCAACACACACAGCCAAGTATTCCAGGCAGTACCAAGCCCCTAAAAAGAAATAACAACAACAACAACTACTACGGTACGATACTTTTTCGAAGATTCAACATCCTCTATGAAATTTGCATTAAGGGGCTCCAGAATTCCAAAGTTCTTCAAATGTTTCGCAATTTAATTTTCAAGTCATATTATGTTTTCCCTGAGAAGTGCTGAAATAGTTGTGATTCACAACTCACCAGGTATTCTTCAACTACTTGTATGACTCTTGCAGATACGTTTACACGTGGACAGTCAACTCGAATCAGCTTATTTTCATATTTTATGTTATTTAAAAAACAGGGATGTCCAATCATTTTGACTGTAGATTAAAAAATACTATTTCTCAAAATGGTAAAATCCCTGACTGTCAAACCTTGTAAAGGAAATACTAATATTCCGGCTCGTGATATACAATTTGAATAATAATAATAATAATAATAATAATAATAATAATATTAATAATAATAATAATAATAATAATAATAATAATAATAATAATAATAATATCGTATGGCCTCGGGAGTTGGTGCAATGTTTGTTATTTGACACCCAGAGGGCAGCTTGCATATCGAATTTAATTGTTCCTTGGAACGCTATGAAAGTCAAGGAGGTTAGATATCTAAGCTCAGGGGCAGATGACCTCGTAGTTCCGCCCCTTAAAACAACAATAACTATCTAAGCTCCTTGACACTATAGCGCTTTCTAGTAGAAAATGGAGGAACTTTTTGAATCGGCGGTAAATCTCGAGATTAATTTTGCCATTATGAACACGGCCTACTGACTTCAAATTGGCTCTTCAACATGCCAACGACGTATGACATGCGTGTCGTGATTATTGTTGCCTTTCAAAAATCACTTACCATGGCCAGGAGCGAACCTGCAAGCTTGGGGTTGGTAGTATGACACGGCTACTACTCACTCACCGTGGCAAGCATAATTTGAATAAAAACAAGTAGTTCCGTGAAGAACTATACAGCCTATTTTCATATGTTCTACTCATGTTAATTGCCCCTTTCAACGTACAAAATTTCAGTTTGATTGTTAGATTCGAAGATATTGAGAGCCGTCTAAATATTTCAGATGGTCGTCAGGTTGGATTTTTATTTATGTACTATTACATGAAGATTATTGTGTACGTGTGGTATTGAGACTTCAATCGCATGATTAGGACACAAGAAGTAAAAACGAGATTTTTAAATTTCGCACAACTGCCATCTTTTGGTTATGTAAACAATTGAACTAAATTAGATGCCAGTGGATTGCAATATGTATAATCATTTACTGTATCACATTTCACTGCGCTCAGAAGGTTAAATCACGAGAAAAGTCTATTAAAATGTTTCAAATTCGCTTGGCCGCCATGTTCGTTTTATACTTTACAGGTTTTTGAAAGTTACATAGATAAACTTGTAGCAGTGCTCTTTATCACCATACAAAATTTCAGGATGATATCATAAATAGTTTCGGAGATATAGAATGCCAGTTAAATATGTCGCACAGCCGCCATTTTGAGGTTATGTAAACAATTGAACTAAGTTAGACGCCAGTGCATTACAATGTGTATAGACATTTGCTGTACCAAGTTTCATTGCGTTTGGATGGTTAAATCGTGGAAAACGTCTATTTAAAAGTCTCAACTTCACTTGGCCGCCATGTTGGTTTTGTAGTCACCAGGTTTTTGAAAGTCTCATAGGTGAACTTCTAGTAGTTCCCTAGATCACCGTACAAAATTTCAGGGTGATATCGGTAATAGTTTCGGAGATACTGAATGCTGGTAAAATATTTCGCACAGCCGCCATGTTGGATTGGTGAGACTCAATAAAATGTGAAGGGCACGGTCGGGGTCGGCCAGAGTTGTGCTATGATCTTACCGAGTTTCATTGAAATCGCTCCAGCCGTTTAGAATTTATAAGGGAGGGGGCACACACGCACCATTACACACACACAAACGCACACGCACGCACACACAGACACACGGACAAAAGGTGATCTCATACGCCTATTTTTTTCATATAATGAAAATAGGCTAAAAATGGATCTCAAGGGAGGCGGCCTCGGTGGCATAGTTGGCAGCATGCTGAGCTTCTATGCCCAAGGTCGTAGGTTCATACCCGGACAAAGTCGTCAGTTTTTTTAAGGGCGTAAAAAGTCCCTCAGTATACGTTCCTTCGGAGGGGAAGTAAAGCTGGCGCTCCCATGTCATAGATTAATGGCATGATAAAGAAGATTCCACTAATTACACTTGGATGAAGCTAAATTATAGGTTATCTTTGACTAACACTCTTAAGTTCCTACGTTCGTCGCCAGGAGTGGTGGCATCTAGTAACAAAGTTCAGAACTAGTTGGTATTTGACGGTGGCGTTTGGTAGCAAAAGTTTGAACTACTAGAAAATCCGATGTCTCCAGTCCTTACTTGAATTAAAAACAGATAACATACTCTAATACAGTCATAACAATTAACACCGGTTATCAGACAGATTCTACACACACCCAAAGTACACGGGGCTACATGACTGCGTTATCGCAGCCCCTAAACTGAGGAACCAACCATCATGATTATAAAGAGCACCAGGTTGAGAACTTCTGTTGTAGACCATGCATCAACATAGTTGCTTCTTTTACCCGCAACTTACAAAATAGCATCTTTCTGTCTGGAGTCAATGCTTTAATCTGGAATTTTATGAACTGGAGAATGGAGTCGTTTGGTGAACTGCAGCCATGAAGTAGAGTAATATTTGCTTTGTGACGCGAGGTGACGCGTCTGGCAGATGTTAACTGGCAGCTGTGACTTCACCTGCTGTGGCTAACTCCCACATGATAACATTCTATTGCCACTTCATCTGCTGGCCAGCCCCATAACCCGGCCATGTTATTGCCTTACAGCTGCTCCCTCTTGTATGCGGATATCTGTGCCACAATGCTAGGTTATTCAAAATGATTGTTACGTTTCAAAAAAGGCAGAATTGTAATAATGTTAGGAGCGTTACGTCCCCTTAAACCTTTTAAGTGCCGAGTTAGCTATTTGCTAACCTCAGAACTGAGTTCTTTCAGTCGCATTTAAAAAATAAAATGTACAAGTCATAGCATGCCGGCCTCTCACCGCTGGGTCCGTGGTTCAAATCCCGGTCACTCCATGTGACATTTGTGCTGGACAAAGCGGAGGCAGATACGGGGCTGATGACCAAGATAGCCCGATCCCCTTAAATGAATAAAATACAAAAAAATATTCATATTCCTACAACAATTGCAATATGTCTTATGATGCTTTGGGTTAAGTTCGATTCCCGGCTCTGCCAAGCTATTTAATTCTGGTTTGAGTAATGGAATGAGGTACAATCAGCCACGCGAGGCAAAACTTGGAAGAGGTGCGTTCAATTCTCACCTCATCCGTCCTGGAAGCGGTTTCCGTGGTTTCCCACTTCTACTCCAGGTAAATACCGGGATGGTTCCTAACTTAAGGCAACGGCCACTTCATACCCAAATCCTACCTCAATTACAAATACACACATTACTGCAGACATCACAGCGACACAGGTTATCAGACAAATGCTACACACACCGAAGTACACGGTGCTATAAGACCACGATGTCGAAAAGCCTCTAAAACTGAATAATATATTGTTATAGTATTTATTTTACGTCCCTATTAACTACTACAGGTTTAGAGACGTCGGAGTGCCTGATTTTGCCCGACGGGGGTCTTTAACGTGCCAGTAATTCTATTAACACAGCTCCATCGCATTTGTGCACCCTGATATGCCAGCTGACAGCGCCAGGATTCAATCCTCCAACCTTGGAGACTACAGACGAGAACGTTACCGCTGAGCCTAGAAGAATAAACAACAACACCAAAATACACTGGTTGCTTTGTAAGAAAAGTAACCCAAAATAGAAAGTGGAGGGTAATTCTTTTCCTCTTACCGCCTACCCCCTTTCCAATGCAAGTATTTAAGAGTTAAGCACGCTGACATGTCGCTACTGTGACTGACGATCCAAACACGTCCTTTTAGGTAGGTTTCTTGTATGTTGAAGGAAGGTGCAAATAGCATAATTGATGAGACGACAAGCTGGTGTGGCGTACACGATGCTGGAATATTTAGTACTCCGCTCCTTCAGTAGAGACTGGCTTGATGAAACCCTGCGGGGGTGCGCTCAGCAGGAAGGTTTAAAATCTGACAAATTACTCGCATCTTTTACATGCAACTAACTTTATTTAACACTGCAGACAACGGAAACCCAGAGAAAAACAATTACGATAAAAACATAATCTTTTGTAAATTTAATTTCTTTTCAACATCCTTTGTTTTACATAGATAGTCTCAAATAGTTATGTGAAGTTAAGCAGAACATTTTGCAAAAATGAGGAAAAAGTAGACTTATGAGATCGATACGGGAAAATGTGTGTCTGTCTGTCTGTCTGGCTGTGTGTGTGTCCCCCCCCCTATCAACTCCTAAACGGCTGCAGCAATCAAAACCAAATTTAGTATGAGTAAAGATGTGCACCGGAATATCTCACGTCCATATTTGAAAATGATGTCAGTGCTACCAACTGCTGAAAAAACGCACTAGAAATTTGAGCTCCATGTTGGATATCTTGCAAGGTATGCATGGGAGCTATTCCAAAATTGGCACACATGCAAATAATACTATTTCAGTTTAATTTCCAGGAGGCCAACAATGACAGTGTTGCCAAAATAGTTTTAAGCCTTCTGATAGGTCCAATGTTTAAATGCATATAACTTCTACACTATTAATTGGATTTCAACCAAATTTTGTATGTAATATCTGTACATAAACATATATGACTGAGCGTATTCTTAAGAGCCAACAGGGCTGCCAACTGTTAATAATTGCTCTCTCTCTATTTTTTTAAAATCCAAATACCAATATATCAGAAAGTATGCAAGCCAACAGCTTTAAACTATTCACACGTATATTCTGACATTTTAGATTAATTTGGAGTAACTTATATACGTCAGTTCTACCAACATAATTATAAGCCTGCTGATAGTACCAATTTTTAAATACATGTAACTATACTATCAGTTGGATTTCAACCAAATTTCGTATGTGCTATGTGTACCATAACAGATATGACTATAAGTATTGTTAAGAGCAATCAGGGCTGCCAACTGTTAATAAATGCTGTATATATTTTTTTTACCCTAATATCAATATACCAGAAAGTATGCAAGCCAACAGCTCTTTACTTTGCACACGTATAGCACCTGACATTCTAGATTAATTTGAAGTAATTAATACAAGGCAGTGCTGCCAACATGATTCTATGCCTGCTGATATGTCCAATTTTAAAATACATGTAACTTCTATACTAACAAATGGATTTCATCCAAAATTGGCACAACAAAATATCATAATAATTCAGATTATTTCTGACCAGCACACGCATGGTATTGTTGGCAACATGCTTTTACGCGTGCTGATAAATCCAGTGATTAACTGCATGTAACGTCCATTGGACTTCAACCAAATTTTGTATTCTGTACCTTAAGAGATGGAACTAAGAATATATTCAGTCACCAGGGCTGCCAACTGTAGTGCTCTATTAGGCTACATTATATCAGGTATATTTTGATCTAATTAGTTATTTCGATATTACCAACTTAATTTGGTCATTATTCTTGATAGGTTCATATACTGTAGAATAATCATTGGCATGAAAAGTAGGCTGTATAGTTCTTCACGGAACTTCTTGTTCGTAATATGTTCCACCATATTTTTTTTCCAGAAATGCAACTTATTGTCTTTGGCTCACAGCCTAGACCTTAACTAGACCATCTGTCAGTTCCAAAAGTGCCAGTAACCGACCATGATTTTGAGCTGGATCTGGATGTGACAGTGTCTTTGATGTTGAGTATTGGCAAATTTGTTTTCTGTGGTATGCATTTCTCTATAGCCTTTCATAAGGTCGGAATATTTGTCATACAATTTGTATATATCACAATTATGATGACCAGCAAACATTTAGTGAGCAAGAAATAATGTTTAAATTTATATTATAATTATTAGTCTATTATTAATAATTTTCGTGAAGTGCAGGGATGATAACTTATTTCAAGCACCGGGAAAATCACTCCAATTACACCCCCACTCACGTGGAACTTGGGTGTTGGTAGAAATTTGAGTAGCCTAATAACCTATGTTTCCGTCGAAACTATATTTCTGTAACTGTCATTATCACAGCTAGGATTAGGATAGATGTCCCGAGACTTGAAATAAGGTACCAACCCGATGTTTGCATGGAGGGAATGTAGAAAAACCTTGGTTAAATCACACACATGGATGGTCACTATCAGTGCCAGATTTTGAACTTCCAAACTACGAACTTTCAGTTCCTTCTTGTCGTTGGTAGTTTATTGCGGGTGTGCTTCCCATTACTTCTTTACAGATAAATATTGCAGGCAGATATATTGCAGGTAACTACTTGTTGTCAAGTTGAGTGAGCTCGGAGAACTGCTGTAAATCATATTAGGCACGCCAGACGCTCTTCTTGATAACCCCAGCTCTGGATACGTCGGCATGAAACCTTGTTAAATGTGAGTCAAGTCGAGTCTGAAGCTCTCCGGTGGTTGCCATGGTTATACTACAACCTGGTACAGCTTATTGATTCAAAATGCCGAATGTAAACAAACAAATAGACATGAAGAGAGATGAAACCAGCCATCCGTGAAACCAGGGCAACTTGTTATTTTAATATAGGCCGACAGGAAGCATCGTCTGTAATAAACTGATCTCATACCTGCGCAACATTCATTAAAGTAGTGAATTCAATATTCTCCCCGTGAGCTCACATATTGCATATTGAAAGATGTTATATTACGTGCCTGGAAGTCAGATATAGAAACACAAACACGCACACTGACCATTATACCAGAGCTTCTCGCGTTTTATGTCTGCCAAACAGCATAGCCTACACCATCTATTTACCCTCCACGACTGCAATAGGACTGCTACAAGTCTGACGTCAGGGTTTCAAATCCTGGCGCTGACAGATGGCACTCAAAGACTCGGATAGATTATCATTTCTATAAATTCACATCTGCAGTGGACTTTTAGCCTACTTTTCTCATTTTGCAAAAATGAGAAAAGAGTAGACTAATGAGATCAATGAGGGAAAATGTGTGTGTGTCTGTCTGTCTATCTCTCTGTGTGTGAGTGTGTGTCCTATAAACTCATAAACGGCTGCAGCTATCGAAACCAAATTTGGTAAGAGTACCTGAATATCTCCCGGCCATATTTGAAATTGACGTCAGTGGTTCCAACTGCTAAACATCGCAATTAAATTTGAGCTCTATGTTGGATATCTCAGAAGTTATGAATGCGAACTATTCCAAAATTGGCACACATATAGATTAATTTTCAGAAGTCCACACAAGCCAGTGTTGCCAACAGAATTCTAAGCCTGCCGATAGGTCCAATTTCTAAGTGCATGTATCTTCTATACTATCGATTGGATTTAAACCAAATTTCGTATGCACTATGTGTACTACAACAGATATGACTATGCGTATTCTAAAGAGCCACCAGGGCTGTCAACTGTTAATAAATGCTCTCTCTATGTTTTAACCCTAAGATCAATACATCAGAAAGTATGCAAGCCAACAGCTCTAAAATTTGCACACATTCTAGATTAATTTGGAGTAACTAATATACCTCAGTGCTGCCAACATGATTCTAAGCTTTCTGATAGTTGTAATTTATAATGACATGTAACTTCTATAGTAGCAAATGGATTATAACCGAAATTGGCACGATAATAGATCATGATATTTCAGATTAATTCTGAGCATCACATACATGACATTGTTCTCAACATGATTTTATGGGCACTGATAAATCCAATATCAAACAGCATGTAACATCCGTTCTATCCATCAGACTTCAGTCAAATTTTGTATGTGCATTATATACCTTAAGAGATGGAACTTAGAATATATTCAGAGTCACCAGGGATGCCAACGGTAGTAAGTTACTCTTTTAGGCTACACTATTTCAGGTGTATTTTAAACTGCAGTACTTAGAAATGTTAGTATTACCAACTTGATTTGGTCATTATCCTAGATAGGTCTATATAGATAGGCAAGAATCTTAAATTTTAAGAAAAGTAGGCTCTTTAGTTCGTCACGGAACTTTTTGTCTTTTCTGAGTTACCAATTTGTATTAGGTCTTTTTCACATTCTTGTTACCATCTATACGAAGATTTTCACACAACCTCCAGAAAAAAGGCCGCGATGGTACCTACACTATTCTTCCTCATAATAACATTGGCAATGCCGTGTGACCTCCAAGGGGGCCTGGTGCATATTTTCGGATATTTTACTCTGTGGCAGAGGATAGGGCCTTAACAAAGTAGCACCGTATTAATCAACGGATGTTTAGATATCTAACGGTGCATATATTTTTATGTTCGTCGATGTCGAAATGTAAGTATTATACGTCAGAAGACTGTATCTTAATGATGGCCATTATAGTACTGTTTTTCATTATGAGACAGTTTCTCCAGCCAATCAGAGCTCATTCATTGACCAATTAGGTAAGGATACCTTCGCGCATGTGCTCAAAATCCAACATTTCGGACATGAATTACATGATTTGAAAGTTCAAATTGGATATCGGAGCAACCATTGTAGTTACAATCCCAAACACAAAGACAAAATCAGCACGAACCTTTACGGTAAAAAGAAAATACTATAACATATGCAAGAAATTTGTGAATCTACGTACAGAAGTTAGCAACACAGCATCCTTTTATATAAATTACAGACATGGAAAGTGCACCGTCCCATAGGTTCGCGTAAATAGACTAGCGATTATGAGACAAGGAATAGCACTGTACCTTAATATCCCCAACTCCAATTTCTACACAGCACATTGCTTTCAAACGACTTCGGTGACAATATTAGTGAATACTAGTTCTGTTCGGCACTAGACTCCATGCAGGCTGTAAACAATAGCATTGCCAAGCAAAGTAAAAGGTCTCTGCTTTCGAACTTCGTTGACCCACGCATGCGCTCTGTTCAGTCAGCACAGCCAGCGTGTTCTGTTCACTAACTGAAGTAACTGAATCCAACAGATATTTATGAATATTTATGTTAAATCATATAATAAAGTTATAATTATCGTCGAACATAATCAGTCGTATGCAACTCGCCTATAATGGTAATTAAGACACTCGTATAGAAATAATAAAGCTCGCTACGCTCGTTTTATAAACATACTCGTGTCTTAATTATTGCCATTATAGGCTCGTTTCATAATGTAATATTAGCAGACAAAGTAGGGGTCCGGTTCCCAGCTTAGTAAAGACGTAGCATTAAGCAATTTCCTGAATTGTGCCAAAAGGTTAGGGGCTAAAGGGCCGGGAGAGGTTTCAAATTATGAGTCTGCGAGAGCTCTATAAAAATAAACAAGGCATCTAAATGAATGTTGGTTGTAGTAGCTTGTTGAAATACAACCTGTTATACGGATAAACATGAATATGAGGTGCTCTTCGCTAGTGCTACCTCTGTACAAAATTTCATTCAATTCGGTTTCACCGTGTTTGAATTGATACGGGGAATCGATTTGCACACATACATGGCCGCTATCTGCAAAATATTGGGCTGATGACCTTGTAGTTCAGTCAAAAGATGCTTCCCACAAAATGGTATCTTGTTGCAAAATTTGGTAGAGATCAAATGATTAGGTTGGTCGTAATTTGATTTAAGCTTTTAACATTTGGGTGACAGCCATTCCGATTCCGTCAAGACGGCGGCGATATTAAACATGACACTAAGATGCCCTTTGGTAGTGCTACCTCTGTACCAAATATTGTTCAATTAGGTTTGACCGTGTTTGAATTGATAGGGGGAATCGATTTGCACACATACATGGCCGCCATCTGTAAACTATTGGACCGATGACCTCGTAGTTTAGTCCAAAGACGCTCGCCATACGAGTACATGTTGTTGCAAAATTTGGTATAGATCGTATGATTTGTTAGTCGTAATTTGATTTAAGCTTTGGACATTTGGGTGGCCGCCATTAAAACATGACACGGAGGTCTTTCTACTAGTGCTATCTCTGTACCAAATTTCGTTCAATTTGGTTTCACCGTGTTTGAATTCGCAGAAGGAATCGATTTGCACACATACATGGCCGCCATGCGCCACGTATTGGGCTGATGACCTTGTAGTTTAGTCAAACGAGTCTTCATACATAAATATATGACGTTGCAAAATTTGGTAGAGATCAGATGATTAGGTTGGTTGTAATTTGATTTAAGCCTTTAACATTAGGGTGGCCGCCATTAGGTTTTCGTCAAGATGACACTGAGGTGTCCTTTGCTAGTGCTACCTTTGTACCAAATTTCGTTCAATTCGGTTTCACCGGATTTGAATTGATAGGGGAATCGATTTGCACACATACATGGCCGTCATATGCAAATTATTGTTTGATGACCTTGTAGTTTGGTCAACATATGCTTCCCACAAAAGGGTATGTTGTTGCAAAATTTCGTAGAGATCGGATGATTAGGTTAGTCGTAATTTGATTCAAGCTTTGAAATTTGGGTGGCCACCATTACGTTTCCGTCAAGATGGCGGCGATATAAAACATGACACTGAGGTGCCCTTTCCAAGTTCTACCTCTGTACCAAATTTCGTTCAATTCGGTTTCACCGTGTTCGAATTGATACGGGGGGGGGCAGACATTCAGAGTACACACACTCACACACACACTCACATACACACACACACACAGACACACAGACACACAATTTTTGGCCCTGTGTAGATCTCATAAGTCTACTTTCATTTTTTGCAAAAATCGAATGTAGGCTAAACATTAAAAGAATTGAAAAGCACTTCCGTCCTAAATGCAGTTCCGGAAAAACATCCTTTAATTGCTTTGTTTCGTTACTCTTTTTAGCCTATTTTCAATTTTGTTAAAATAGGCTTATGAGATCACCTTTTGTCCGTGTGTCTGTGTGTGCGTGTCTGTGTGTGTGTGAGGCGTGTGAGTCCCCCCTAATAACTTCTATACGGCTGGAGCGATTTCAATGAAACTCGGTAAGTTCATAGCACTACTTGGGCGACCCCGACCGTGCCCTTCAAATTTTGTTACGTCTCTCCAATCCAACATGGCGGCCGTGCGAAATATTTCACCAGCATTCAATATCTCCGAAACTATTCCCGATATCACCCTGGAATTTTTTACGGTGATAAAGGAAACTACTAGAAGTTCACCTATGTGACTATTGAAAAACTGGTAACTACAAAACTAACATGGCGGCCACGCGAATTTGCGACATTTAAATAGACGTTTCTCGCGATTTAACCAGCCAAACGCAATAAAACTTGGTACGGTATATGTTTATACACATTGTAATGCACCGATATCAAACTTCGTTCAATTGTTTACATAACCACAAGATGGCGGAAGTGCGAAATATTTCACCGGCATTCTATATCTCTGAAACTATTAGTGGTATCACCCTGCAATTTTGTACGGGGATAAAGGGCACTACTGGAAGTTCACCTATAAGACTTTCAAAAACCAGTTAACTACAAAACGAAAATGGCGGCCAAGCGAATTTGAAAATTTTAAATACACTTTTCTCGCGATTTGATGTTCCAAACGCAATGAAATCTGGTACAGGAAATGTTTATAGACATTGTAATGCACTGGTATCCAATTTAGTTCAATTGTTTACATAACCTCAAAATGGCGGCTGTGCGGATTTTAAAATTACATTTTTATTTCTTGTGTCGTAATCATGCGTTCGAAGTGAAAGTTTGAATGATGATCCTACGCAATAATTTTCCTTTAATGGTACATGACTCTATGGCCTATACATTTAACAATCCTACATGGCGACCATCCGAAATATTTAGACGGCTCTGAGTATCTACGAATCTATTATAGCAATCAAACTGAATTTCTTGATGTTCATAGGGGCTATGAACATAAGTTCACCTATAGGACTTTAAATAACCTGGTGATCACAAATCCAACATGGCGGCGATGCGAAGTATAAATATTCACATGGACCTTTCTCGCAATTTAACTATCCTAGTGCAGTGAACTTGGTACAGTAAATCCTTATACGAATGTTAACCCACTGGCATCCAAATTATTTCAATTGTTTCCATAACAACAAGATGGCAGCTGTGCGAAATTTTTAAATCTCCTTGTTACTTCTTGTGTCCTAATTATGCGATTGAAATTTGAATGCTACACGTACACAATAATCTTCATGTAACAGTACATAACTCTAGGACCTACATATATAAAATCCAACATGGCGACCATCCGAAATATTTAGTCGGTTCTCAATATCTACGAATCTATTACAGCAATCAAACTGAAATTTTGTATGTTCTTAGTGGCAGTTAACATAAGTAGGATATATGAAAAAAGGCTGTATAGTTCTTCACGGAACTACTTGTTTTTATCCAAATCCTAAGCGAATTAACTTATTTACATAATTCCTTCTACAGTGAGATTCTTTTGCTGGAGCGGGGTCGACGGCCGACTGCCGGGCACGCGCGCCTTCCGCCAGCCAACAGAGCTCGGTCCGCAGGGTTGCGCTAGGGGGACGCGAGCTAACCAGGGTAATTAAAGTCATTAAGTCACTAAACTTTCATCAACGAGGGTGTGTAGTGTCAGCGCACAGATAAGAACGTAACATAAACAGAAGCTGCATGATTTTATTAAAGAAGAACAGATGATTTATTATTTCTCGGGAATCTGGATGACCTAACGTTACCAGTTAAAAGTTAGAACTAGTCTTTTCACAGAAGATATTAAAATGTTCTCCTTCAGCTGACAGACAGTAACTTTGGAAGTTACATCGTTACATTATGTAGCTACTCCTACACCCCGCTGCGTGTTTACTGTGATTATCGAAGCACGGACTTAAGCCCGTTTGATGTTCAATTGTGGGTTATTTAAAATTCATAGTGTACAGATCAATTACCCTCACTCTAGTGGAGCTGGAGAACAATATACGGCAGCAGATATCCCTCACAACAGAAGGGAATCACAACATGTAAACGCTAATTTATTTACAAGGAACAACGCCTGTCTGTCGGCTGAAGGACAACATTTTCAGCATCTCCTGTGGATAGGTAAGTTTTTAGCCTACTTTTCACATTTTGCAAAAATGAGGAAAAAGTAGACTTATGAGATCGGGCAAATGTGTGTGTGTCTGTCTGTCTGTCTGTCTGTCCTTCTGTCTGTCTGTCTGTCTGTCTGGCTGGCTGGCTGGCTGTGTGTGTGTGTCCCCTATCAACTTCTAAACGGCTACAGCAATCGAAACAAAATTTGGTAGGAGTAAAGATCTATACCTGAATATCTCACGGCCATATTTGAAAATGATGTCAGTGCTACTAACTGCTGAAAAATCGCAATTGAAATTTGAGCTCCATGTTGGATATCTTGGAAGGTATGAATGGGAGCTATTTAAAAACTGGTGCACGTATAGATAATAATATTGCAGTTTAATTTCCAGGAGGCCATATATGGCAGTGTTGCCAAAATGATTATAAGCCTGATGATAGGTCCAAATTTTAAATGCATATAACTTCTACACTATCAATTGGATTTCAACCAAATTTTGTACATAAGCAGATATGACTGAGCGCATTTTTAAGAGCCACCAGGGCTGCCAACTGTTAATAAATGCTCTCATTTTTTTATATCCAAATACCCATATATCAGAAAGTATTCAAGCCGACAGCATTAAACTATGCACACGCATAGTACCTGACATTCTATATTAATTTGGAGTAACTTATATACGTCAGTGCTACCAACATGATGCTATGGCTGCTGAGAGGTCCGACTTTAAATACATGTAACTTCTATACTATCATTTGGATTTCAACCAAATTTCGTGTGTGCTATGTGTACCATAACTGATATGACTATGCCGATTCTTAAGAGTAACCAGGACTGCCAACTGTTAATAAATACGTTCTCTATTTTTGTTACCTTATATCAATACATCAGAAAGTATGCAAGCCAATAGCTCTAAACTTTGCACACGTATAGTACCTGGCATTCTAGATCAATTTGGAGTAACTAATATAGGCCTACGCCAGTGCTGCCAACATGATTCTAAGCCTGCAGATAGGTCCAATTTTAAAATGCATGTAACTTCTATACTAACTAATGGAGTTCATTCAAAATTGACACAACAATAGATCATATTATTTCAGATTATTTCTGACCAATACATGTATGTCATTGTTGCCAACATGATTTTACACGCGCTGTTAGATCCAATGTTTAACTGCATGTAACGTCCATGCTATCCGTTGGACTACTACCAAATTTTGTTTTCTGCACCTTAAGAGATGGAACTAAGAATATATTCAGTCACCAGGGCTGCCAACTGTAGTTCTCTATTAGGCTACATTATTCCAGGTATACAGTATTTCGAACTAATTAGAAAATTTCGATATTACCAACTTAATTTCGTCATTATTCTAGATAGATCCATATATATTAATTATTGGTATGAATCTTAAATTTTAAGAAAAGTAGGCTCTTTAGTTCGTCACGGAACTTTTTGTTATTCATGTTTTTTGCTGGTGAATTTACCATTAATTAATGTACTTTGTTACGGTTTACACCTAAGCGCAATCCGTGGTGCGAGCTCGGTTGGCTGGCGGATGGCAGCCGGCACCGCTCCAGGAAAAGAATCACCCTGTATAATATGCTCCTTGAGGCTTTTTTATTTTTTGAAAAATCTTCACACCGGAAGAAGTTATAAGGATTTATGTGAAACTCTGCATTGACTCACGCTAGCGCTCGTAGTGGTAGAAAAGGCAAACTGCTAATCTAATCGACCAGATATGGTTGAGTTTCCGGTGAACAATCCTCAGGCTACCACGTGTCATCGTGTCGGCACCTTCTAAGAAACGTTTAGTGTGCCCTTTACGTTTGGTAAGGTGGAGAAACAACGGAAATTAATTACAACAATAAGATTCAGTGAAAAATCGGGTTGAATCGGCCATCGGACGAGAATGTAATGTGACGTTTTCAACATTGAGTTGCTTGCTGAAGAGCAAGAACAGTGGATTTTTCCATTTCTCATTCCAGAGTCTACTTTCCCACAATCATGCGTCCTATTAGTAAACCCACCAAAGGGCATTTTTATTTGTATTTCTAAGGGACTTGAGCCAGATATGGCACATCTGTGATTTTATTAGGAGAATTTTAGACATTCTTTAAGATTCTTAGTGTTTCTGACAGCTACTAGCCTTTAACGGCTAGACTAGAAACTACAACGGTTGAAGCGAACGATTCCTCGATGTTTGCTCCTATCGAGAAGTAAACGGCGTCCGAAGCTCTTTTTTGTTACTATTTCTAAGTATTTTAATAAACCTTCTTTACATTTTTGAAATGTAAAATACATAAACCTATATTGTTGCGACCAGGGCCTCTAACATTGTTGCGTCGCTGCACCAAGTCTTGTATCCCCACCTGAGGGCACGGACATAAGCCATAGGCCGATCAGGGGCTCTACAAGCTCAAGTACCAAGATCGTTATCGTGTCTTACCAATAGCTTCTATTAACGATCACATACACCCCCCTATGCATAACTAAATGAAATTGGGTGGCGATACATAAATTAGGGAATGCTCCCCAATGAAGGAGACCTCTGCTGGACTGCCGGTTTATTCCTTCAAGGGCTTCAAAGGAATCCACCATGCAGATACAAGGATAACTCAATACCGAAAAGAAATGTAAATGTCGGTTCTCACCTGATCTTTCAGCTGGTGCTCTCAAGTACCGGCTCAGATCTGTACCCCTTGGTCGACGCAGTTGCCCGATCTCCAGAACGGCAGGCAAATGACCTCACCTCCAGACTTCTGTCTCTGTCATGCCCTGAATGCCCCCCACACACCTGAGTTCGCAGCTCTCATAATCAACCAGCACAGTAGTTGCTGACCATAATGAAGTGGGTTGACCCGGGGTTGAATGTCCGGTACGGTGCCACCGGGACATAACAATATATAATTTCAAAGAATGTGATTTGTAGATTAATATACTGTATTGATATGAATTTCTTTATCACTTTTCATTTACATATAGGCCTTATTTCGAACGGTTGTTCCTAATAAGACACGTTACTAAAAACATTCTTCGGCTTTTCCCAATTAATTGGGGTCGCCGGAGCCAATCAGGCTCATTTTGGTTTTGGCCGGGGATTCAAGACCGGATGCCCTTCCTGACTCCACGCGATTTTTCAGTTGAAAATTCCACCCCACTGTCACCGGGATTCGAACCCAGGCCGTCCGGGTGAAAGACGACGCCATCACGCTCCCCTAATAAGGCACGTTACTAACATTTTAATTACTGAAATATATATTTTCCAGGGATTAAATTATCAACCCATGTTTTCATTACTGCTTGCCTTCAAGTTAAATCGAGGACAATGTTCAGATATCTTCCCCTTCGAGTAAAAATACAAAAAATCTGTAAACGTTAAGTGGCCTACAGATCCCCTAACTTCAATGAGTGTAATCTAATGGTCCTATACCAATGTCTAGTGTTGAGGTGAACTCAGTATCATACAGTTTCGGCAATGAAATGTCTCACGATGAACCTGCCAACATTTGGTTGGTTTTAGCAGCGTCGCCGAACTGATTAAGCTACGCTTTACGGTTGCAATGATGAGCTGAATGTTTGGTTATGGGAGGTTTGCTTCTGGGAGCTTAAAGTGGCCATCCACACTTCTTCCAGGCAAGTCACAGAATAGTTCCTGATTGAAGTCTCGGGCACTTGTCGCAATTCTTAAACCCCACACTGCTACAGTCACTACAGAAGCACAGACTTCTTCTTCTTTTCCTTCGTCTTTTCCCACTCAAGTGGGGTCGACGTTCCTGGCAAGTCTTCTCCATTTCCCTCGGTGCCATACGTCCTCTTCCCTTAGATGTTTCTCCCTCAAGTCATCTCGTATACAGTCCCTCCATCTTCTTCTTGGTCTTCCCCTTCCTCTGTCGCCTTCCATTACCATTACTGTCATTCTCTTGTCGTCCCTTCTCATGACATGTCCAAACCACTGTAGTCTTCTTTCTTGATATCTCCGTCACTTTAACACTGCCTCTTAGTCTCTCATTTCTAATCCTATCGGCTCTGGCGACGCCACAAATTCCTCTTAACATTTTAATTTCAGCCACATCCATTGCCTTACAAGGTGCCTTAGTTGGTGCCCTTGTCTCTGCTCCATAAATCATTGCAGACCTCACTACTGACTTATACACCATTACTTTAGTCCTCAGGTTTATCCTACTATCACACAATACACCAGGTGTCCGTTTCCTGTTCATCCATACTACCTGCACTCTGCGGGCTATTGCCATGTCTGAATTGCCATCACTGGACACTGTTGAAACTAAATAGTTAAAAACTATCTCCTTTCTTCAAGTCTTGCCCAACCAATTGGATTGTTTCTTCTCCTTTTCCTCCTAGAAACATGTACAGACTACCCGACACATTTAAAACAACACTCCAAAGTGTATGGACCAGATGACTAAGCTATCCCAAGGCTGGAAATAAGTGGGAACAAAGCATGACATATGTTAGGTTGTTTTCCCATATATTGCAATTGCCTTACCCCCAATCATTCAGAGTGAAGTTTCTCTTTAATTCTTAAAATTAGTGTTTGTGTAACAGCACCTTATTAAATTCAGATGAGGCCACGTTGGGATCAACGAGCAATATATGTTTCTTTAACGAGACCAAGTCTGTAGTATCAATGAGAGAAATGAGCGAACATATCCGTGATTCGTATTCTTATACAAAACCACACGATTCTCTCTTGTTATCCTGTCCCCTTTTGGAAGTCGTGGGGATCTTAACAAAGCCATGCTGTGACCTGAAACCCGCTGGATTGAAAGTAACCTTTGCTGGATTGCGCCCCATAATGTTATTTCTATTGTTATCTGTATTTTAAGTTAGTCTTTTCATACCCTTGTATTTTATAACGAGAAGAGACTGAGTCGTTCATGTAAAACTTAGTTGAGAAAACATACCTGCCAGGACTTCACAATAACCTCCACCACTCCTCCGTTATCTGACGATATCGAAATCAGCAGGCTTCTCTTTGTTATGCTGCTATTGTGGTGGGTATGAAATATACAGAGGTGACTTTGAAATGAAACCTTCGCATGGCAATGAATAGGGAATATGAGCGAGGGGGTTGGGTTACTATAAATAGCCTGAGAGTATCAGTCAAAGACATCTACCGGCAGGCAACAGAAATGGTATTCAGAATACGCCAAATAAATAAATAAATAAATAAATAAATATTCAAATAAATAAATGAATAAATGAATAAATAAATATTCAAATAAATAAATGAATAAATGAATAAATGAATGAATGAATAAATAAATAAATAAATAAATAAATAAGTAAATATTCAAATAAATAAATGAATAAATAAATAAATGAATAAATGAATAAATAAATAAAAGAATAAATGAATAAATAAATAAATAAATGAATGAATAAATAAGTAAATATTCTATGTCTATAGCAACACGCAACTGCTTCAAGTTCCAGTTAAAGAGACAACTCGATAAGTATAAGCTTGCATTATTTCAGTATAACCATAGTTGATTTTGTATAACCATATAATCACCCCGAACAGACAAATTCCGGATTTTCATCACTATTTTAGAAGTTTACCTAACATTAGATATACCACATTTAACATACACCGACTGTTGCATTACCAACACTGCAACTAAATAATTGTACATATTGTATATATTTGTCACCTGTATTCTCAAACATAGACGTTATAGCCTAAGTGTAATGGATCTGATGATGATCGCTTGACGATCGAAACTGGTCATCCTAGTGTATCTATTAATCTTATGTAATTTATTTCAGGATCAGGGCATAACCCAGCTCTTTTGGGTACATTTGTGTTGACCGACTGAAAAGCACCAAACTTTTGTTTACTTAGGCAACACTGAAAAATGGCTTCAAACCTCACAATGAATAAATGAATAAATAAATAAGTAAATAAATAAATAAATAAATGAATAAATAAATAAATAAATAAATAAATGAATAAATAAATAAATAAATAAATGAATAAGTAAATAAATAAATGAATACATAAATGAATACATAAATTAATGAATAAATAAATAAGTAAATAAATAAATAAACGAATAAAAAAATGAATAAATAAATAAATTAGTGAATAAATAAATAAACGAATAAATAAATAAATAAATAAGTTAATAAATAAATAAATAAATAAATAAATAAATGAATAAATGAATAAATGACTAAATAAATAAATACATAAATAAATAAATAAATAACTAAATAAATGAATAAATAAATAAGTAAATAAATAAATAAATAAATAAATAAATAAATAAATAAATAAATAAATGAATAAATGAATAAATGAATAAATGAATAAATGAATAAATAAATAAATAAATGAATAAATAAATAAATGAATAAATAAATAAATAAATAAATAACTAAATAAATTAATAAATAAATAAGTAAATAAATAAATAAATGAATCAATAAATAAATAAGTAAATAAATAAATGAATCAATAAATGAATAAATAAATAAATGAATGAATTAATAAATAAACAAATAAATACATAAATACACTTTGACAAGGTAGAAAAGTTTAAGTATTTGAGAGAAATGATTCAAATTAATGGACTAGACAAAGAAGCAAATAGAGCAAAAATACGAAAATTGGAACAAGCTTTTCAACTGACGAAGGATACCTACAATAAGAAAAATCTTTCTATTGCAACTAAAATCCGACATTACAGTACGGTAATTAAGCCGGAAAGTCTCTATGCTTCAGAATGTATGTTTTCCATTAAAAAAGGCGAAATATGAGAGCTAGAGAAAAAGGAAAGGAGGATACTTCGAAAAATATTGGGACCATTAAAAACAGAAAGTGGAGAGCTCAGATACAGATAAAATGACAATCTCTACAAAAATAAAGAAATTGGAAAAATCTACGATACGATCAGGAACAGAAGGGTTAATTTGTTTGGACACGTAATGAGGATGAATAACACCAAACTCACAAAACAAATTTTCAGTCATGTATACAAAAGCAAGAATGGTAATCAATGGGTACAAAGTATAAAAAGGGATGTGGAAGTAACAATAGATATTATTCAGGACAGACCACTTTTCAGAAATATGATCAAACATTTCAATGGTTTCCAGGAGAAGGAAAAGAAGAAGCGGGTTAACATCTGGATAGAAGAGATAAGAAGGAGACAAAGTGAAGTAATGAAGAACTACTGGAAGACAAGAAGGGATAAAGAAAATAAGAGACATTGAATGCAATGGGTTATTTTACACGCTCCAAAAATGCCAACATCGAGGAAAGCAGAAGAAGAAGATACTTTGAGAGAAACGTTCCCCGTGAAGTGGTCTATCTATTGCGTTATAATGAGATTGTCTTTGAAATTTAAATCCGGGCAAATGCATGTACGTGGCTGCTTGGATCGTTTTCATACACAGTGCAGATCAGTCATCCGACCAATACCCACTTGAAAGTCTTTCATCTCCACAAACTTGCGCAACTAGTAATGAGGGTCCGGTGTCGGCATCCTCTCTTTGGACAAGAGATGTGTTCAGCGTTTCCATGTGGTTTAGAGGGGCTACCAATTGCCAACTAAACAATAACCAATAAAAGTAGAGGTGAATATTAAACTAACTAGGTGTGAAATTAAAACAGTACAATACAAGGTTGGCTAGGTAGATTGACGCAATCATGTCTACCTTTATGAACGCAACTGGAGCCGGATATGAATACATGAATAATTTCAGTTCATTTTTCAGTTTTAGTGATACAGAACTTTGAGTATGACAGCATCAGATGATGTACGATGAAAACAGTGAAAAATCGGGCTCCTGCAATAAAAAAAATAAGGCTACAATTTCAAAGTATTTGGATAAATCAATCAGTGATATTGAAGACAGCGCGTTAAGGATATTGAGAGTTTATCATCACGTGGCAATCAAGCTGATGGAAATGAGAGCAATGGTGATGCAGATACAAGCGTAGTATTCCAGGGTGTGCCTGCTTTCCACTATCTTATTCCATGCTTTCCCTGAACTGATTCATGTTTTCTACTGTTTTCCTTATTTTAAAATGCTTTTCTAAACAATATCAAAAAGTAATAGAAAGTAAGCACGCCTTAAAAATGTTGTTAAAAAAATCACTCAATGAATAGTTTAAGATGTTTCAGTGATTCTGGAGAGGTTAAGTATCAGAAACGCGTCTCACGCTAGCTTCTGATAGTAAGTTTATGTGTGGGGGTGTGGTGGCGCAGCGGTTAAGCTCTTGGCCTCTCACCAAGGTGGACTGGGTTTGATTTGCGGTCAATGCATGCGAGATTTTCGAAGTGAAATGCAATGCCCTGTGGTTCGGATTCCACGTAAAAAGGAGGTCCCATGGCTCATGATCGCATGATTAACGGTCACATAAAACTTAAAGCTTCCTTCCTGCTTACTTAACCCGTGAGGACTGGCGCGTGGCTATTGTTGACCCGGGGCTTACGTAATGCTATATATTTTCGTTTTGGTCAGCCCTTATTTCCTGTCGCTTACTCTACCTTCCTTCCTAGCCTTGAACTTCACCCTGCAAAAGGAACATATCTATGGCTTCTTTTACACTCATGTTATTATATTTCTATATTATTTACGGTCGGGTCAGATTTACCCATGGCGCCACTCCTCGCATGACAATTTTCTGCTTACGTTAGTCCGGACAATCTGTAAACAATAAGGGGGAAAATTCCACCTATTTTGGTGCAGCACAAACACATAGCTCACGTTCTTCTTGATCCATGTTTAGGGTCTAGGGACACCTTGGTCATCAGCTGCTTTGTTCAATAAATTGAGATGACTGCTTTGGTGCCATTATAAAGGCCGTTATGAAAATTATTGTCATTTCTCTGCATATTAAATTTGAAAAATATAAAATATAAATAAACGTAATTTGATATTGGGAATAGTTCATAGGAAGACGCCAGGTGTAAAGTACTTCATTAAAATCCGTACGACTACGACAAAAAGGGAGCGACACACTGTTGATCAAAATGACCGGGCATCAGTCCTAGTCGACTGGCTTGCCACGGTGGGTGAGTGGATAGCATGTCGGTCTACTAACCCCCAAGATTGCAGGTTCGCTCCTGGCCGTGGTAAGTGGTTTTTTTTGAAAGGCGGCAAAAATACGACACGCATGTCATACGATGTTGGCATGTCAAAGAACCCATTTGAATTCAGTAGGCCGTGTTCATAATGGCAAAATTAATCTCGGGAGTTTCCGCCAACACAAAGTTCCTCATTTCTCGACTAGAAAGCGCTATAGTGTTCTAGGAGCTTAGATATCTAACCTCCTTGACTTTCATAGTAATTCAAGGAACAACGAAATTCGACATGCAAGCTATTATTATTATTATTATCTAGTTGACTTCGTCGTTACGATACGGCGACGTCAAGAAACGTACCGAGAATGCACTGAGGTGTGTGACGTCATAGTACCGCTTGGTGCATGTGTACCGAGTTCACTGGTGAGCTCTGGAGTTACGAGATGGCAACGACACGGTGAGCGGGACGTCATCCAGCAAGCTCCCTCCTTTCACCGCGCGCTCCAGCTACCTCATGACTTGTAACTTTCTAGCGTTCCGATTGTTTCTTGATAATCTAACATGTCAAGAGTCTTTGACTTCGAGCGAAGCGAGAATCCTCCAGCCTTTCTAGCATTTTTCAGCATTTGTAGCACTTAATAGTACATTATGCAACGAGCCTATAATGGCAATAATTAAGACACGAGTATGTTTATAAAACGAGCGTATGCGAGCTTTATAATTTCCATAAGAGTGTCTTAATTACCATTATAGGTGAGTTCCATACGACTGTTTAAGTTCAACGATAATTCTATTTTATGTACGAACATAAATATTCATAAATATCTGTCGAGATTTCGCCAGTTTTATGTACTGAACAGAGCGCATGGGACGCAGAGAATGCCTTGTATTTGACCATGTCCTCCTCGACTACCCTACTATGACACTAGACCAGGCAGTGAAATTTACATTAGAAGGCCGTGGTTCTCAGCGCATCTAGTTATCTAATTGGTCAAACAACTGTTTATTGAGCTCTGATTGGTGGGAGAAACTGTTTCATAATGAAAAATAATTATAATGAGCCTCATTTTAGGACAGTTTTCTGACATATAATAGTCAGGGTCGAACATAAAATGATATAAAGTCCAGTCTTTGAGACTAACTGTCTCTTTTCATGCCAGTTCTCAAGGGTTAAGTTTATGTATATCGCATCTCTGTCACTAATTCACAAAGAGTGCCTGTTCATGTGAGCCTAGACCACATGTTGCTATTTGCTTGCAATCTCGAAGAGAAACCAGATAACTTGAATGCACTTTGTACATTTTTCCTTACTGCGTATTTAAATATGTCCAATTCTTAGCCCTTCTCATCACGTCCTTATACCACCCCTCCGACTCGTATTCCAAAGAAATAAATTACGTTTGATGTGGCACTTGTAGTTCGCTGCAGCACCGCTGCGCTGGCACGCTGTATGTGTGTGTGTGTGTGTGTGGAGGAGACAGAGAAAGAGATCTGGAGGTGATTGGTTCCCGTTTCATTCGAATGCAAGGGCTGCGATTCTTCAAGAATCGATCAGATGGGAGGCAGAGGAGCAACCAGGACTAGTGCACACGAATTGAATCTGTTGACGGGAACAAACCGGGAACACCTTCAACAGCATTACATATTATACGAACAGAACGTGTTCCTATCACTCTGTACCTTAGCAAGCACTTGAAGGGTCTGTACAAGAAGGGCGTAACTACAGAGGTGAGAACTTCATTTCAAATGATCTTGTCGACTTCGTCGTTATGCTTGGGTCTAACGTATGACGTCATCATGTTGTTCAGTGCATATGCACCGAGACTGAGTTTACTGCTGGGGTCTGGCGTTATGCGATACGGAGACGGCGAGTGCGTGACGTCAGACAGGAATACAGAGTGACTCCTAAAGAAGTGTGCAAGATATCAGACAGGAATACAGAGTGACTCCTAAAGAGATATACAAGATGCCAGATAAGAATACAAGGTGACTCTTAAAGAGGTGCACAAGATGTCAGACAAGACTACAAGGTGACTCCTAAAGAGGTGCACAAGATGTCAGACAAGAATACAGGATGACTCCTAAAGAGGTGTACAAGATGTCACACAAGAATACAGGGTGACTTCTAAAGAGATATACAAGATGACAGATAAGAATACAGGGTGCCTCCTAAATAGGTGTGCAGGATGTCTGAGCAAAATACAGGGTGACACTTAATGAGGTGTACAGTATGTTAGATTCAATCAAATACCGGGTGACCCTTAAAGAGGTTTGCAAGATATCAGATTCAAATAATGGGTTATTTATTTATTTATTTATTTATTTATTTATTTATTTATTTGTTTATTTATTTATTTATCGTATGGCTTTTAGTGCCGGGAGTGTCCGGGGACATCTTCGGCTCGCCTGAGTCTGTAGCTGCTTCCAGCGGATACCCTAAAGGGTGAGCTACAAGTTCCGTTCAATTTCAAGTAGTTCCAACTTTCGCCGCCAGATATCAATGATACCTAGTGGCGAACGTTGGAACTTTGATAGAGCGTTCTGACGAAATCTAACCTATCAAATGTTGCTTTACACAAGTAAACCCTTAAAGAGTTGTAACATATGTCAGACTCAAATACAGGGTGACCCTTAAAGAGGTGCCCGCGCGGGAAGCCTAATTTAATGGGTAATGAAGTCTATTGAAAGAGCCCTCCTAAGCCTTTCTAACATGTGTAGCATTTGTAGCATGCATCATTTAAAATTATATAAAGTTTAGTCTCATGACTTATTGCAGTAGAAATGTTTGAATGCCACTCAAATTACCTCACATGTTTAACCAATGGTCTTAACTATATTCTATTTTAACAAACTTACAGTACCGCATAATGACTACTTTGAATTTTCAAGGAGGCTTGTTTTTGCAAATTGATGATAATGATGATAATTGTTGTTTTAAGGGGCCTAACATCTAGGTTATCGGCTCCTAATGGTTTGGGTGATCGTGAAGATGATAATGAAATGTAAACTATAACTGAAAGTAACTACTAACTTATATACTAGGAGAAGAAATGGAAAACAAAAGCAGAATAAGGCAAATAAAGGACAGGAGGAAAAGAAATGCCCTCAACCCTCGAAGAATGAGGATTGAGGGACTTGGAAGGAAGGAGAGCCATGAAAGGCAGATAGGAAACTGAAAGACGAGAGGGTCCGCCCCAGAGGTAATGGATAAAAGGGGGGAAAACCGGACCCGGCTTAGGAATCCCTCGGGGTCGCCAACTCCCGAACTCACCAGCCGTGAGCCCTTGAGGATGTAGCAATATCAAGGGTGCACCAGAAGTGGTGGGGCTACATACACCCTGCCTCCTTGAGGGCCTTGAGCAGAAGGCAGGAGAGAACATGAAAATAAAAAGAAGGCTGACCCCTCGCAGAAGGAGGGTATCAGAAAAGATGAGACAAGGAAGAGGCTCCCTAGGCCTCGGATACCCTGATACCGTCGGGGTCGGAAGAGAACAAGAGTTGACCAAGTGAGGTCGACAGGAAAGAAGACGGAGAGGAGCCTGGCACAAGTAAGTGGAAGCAATGCCGGACTCAGCTGGGGCCCCGTGGTCGCCAACCCAGGTCCCACTAGATGTGAGCCCCTGGGGCGGTGTTGAAAAATGTGATACGTTTTATTTTGAATATTTTACTCTAGTTTCCGTGTAAATTTTGAGTAGCGGCCTTCAAAGTCCCTTTTCTTTCCTCTTGAACTATTCACAGGTTCGTGGACCATTAACTGAAATCACCTGATTTTGAGGGCACATTCCAAAGTCATTGAAAAATGAGAAAACAGGCTTAGATCAGGCATCCCTCAGAATCTCCAATTCCGAAAATTCTAGAGGTGAATCCTTATCTGAATGGTGTAAGTCCATAGGAAACAAAACAATACTTAGTATGGTAATACAATATGTCAGGAGGTCATCAATGAAATGTTTTAGAACAAACTATTGTGAAGGATTTAAATTTAAATAATATGCACACCTCTGTACATTTTACGGTTTCTTTCAGGAGATACATTTAACTGATATTTGATATCGCTGGAATACAATAGTATGGTGCACCAATTTTAAGGCAGTAATAGATGGATGCAATTTATGGTTCGGTAAATTAGTTTAATGTTGAAAACATTTATTAGCAGACAAAGCAAAAGCAATTTCCTCAATTGCGACAAAAGGTGAAGGAGTAAAGGGCACAGAATGATTTCAAATTGTGAGTCTAGGAGAGCTCTATCAAACTAAAAACAGATACGAGCCTTACAGTAGTCGCATATGATGTGTAACATCTGACATGTTATCCTAGTCGTATACTACACAGCT
The DNA here is from genome assembly GCA_946902985.2 of Meconema thalassinum. NCBI lineage: Eukaryota > Metazoa > Arthropoda > Insecta > Orthoptera > Tettigoniidae > Meconema > Meconema thalassinum. The sequence goes on from OX336392.1 coordinate 22,721,903, forward strand.
TGGACATTCTTAAAATGTTAATTTACGCTCCGTTTTCATACTGGTACTATGATGAATGTATAGATTAAATTGGAGATATGCTACTGTCACACTTGTTTAAACAAACATCACATATTATATTGTAAATTAAGAGGAGGAATGAAACCATAGTCTATAATCTACTGGAAATAATGTTCAATACAATCAAATTTCCCAACTCCCGCTTGGTGCAAACTATTGTAATTAAAATTAGATAAATCGTAATTTCATGTAGAATCTGTTAAAATGGCGCATAATGTTATGATATATATCGTTTAAATCGATAATCCGGTAGCCAAAATAACTGCCGGAGCTGGGGTTCGAACCTGAGACGTCTTGATTTGCAGACCAAGATGGTATCCACGCAGCCATTGCAACCACAGATATTTAGAGAACAACACAGGTACTCATTTTCACGTCCAGGTAATAATATGGAAGTATTCTTTATGCTCCATTAATATTTTGCTTTCTTTCGATAATGTTTCTGCGTGGAATTGAGTCTTAAATTAGTTATGAATACGCCTACTTGACAGAAAAGGGAATTCCTATAGTGGTCTATGAAAGGCTAGCCCAGTTTTTTTTAAATAAAAACATCGATATATCTTACATTAATCACTGCATTACCGCAATGTGGGTTAATATCTGAATAGCCAATGTGCAGAAACGTAACACCGGCTTTGCCGACTAGTTACAATGTTTTATATTAAAGAATTGCATCATTTAACTACTGATACGACAAGCCTGAGGATTTGAATGAGTTTTTGAATGGTATGGTCTCCGTCTTACGGAAAGAATTCATGATGAAAATAAATAAATGTAAAACAAAAATACTGGAATGCAGTCGAAATAAATCAGAAACCTCTTTGGACATCAAATTAGCAGGTGAAAAGCTGAAGGAAGTAGGAGACTTCTGTTACTTAGGAAGCAGAATAACCAGTGATGGACGAAGCAATGAGGATATTAAAAGTAGGTTGGCTCAGGCAAAGAAAGCATTTCAACAAAAAAGGAATCTGCTGACATCGAATATAGATTTAGGCATTAGGAAGTCATTTTTGAAAGCCTTTGTCTGGAGCGTGGCACTCTATGGAAGTGAAACTTGGACTATTGGTGCAGCAGAAAAGAGGAGAATTGAAGCATTTGAAATGTGGTGTTACAGGAGAATGATGAAGATCAGATGGGTAGATAGGGTTACAAACAAAGAGGTATTAAGACGAGTGGGAGAGGAGAGATGTTTCTGGCGACTGCTAATGAAGAGAAGAGATAGGTTGGTAGGACACATACTAAGACACCCAGGAATAGCAAGCTTAGTTATGGAAGGAAGGGTCGAGGACAAACACTGTAGGGGTAGACCAAGGTTAGAATATGTTAAACAGATTGCCTCCGATGTAGGGTGTCGGAGCTATGTAGAGATGAAACGATTAGCTCAGGACAGGGAGGCATGGAGAGCTGCATCAAACCAGTCAAAAGACTGAAGACTCAAACAACAACACGAAGATTTAACATGTGGTTTGTGTTTCAATCAGTTGACACCAGAGTTCGCATGAGCGTTTACAGTTCAGTATGAAAGCTTTGAGCAAAGTTACTCGGGGGGTGGATGCCCATTACTTTTATCCAGAGATTGAAAAACAGACTCTTAATAAATCATAATTGTTTTCAGCAAGTAGGCTATGATATAATCAATATTTTTACACCAAAGAACGACAACTTAAAGATGATTTATTGTAGAAATATATATAATGGCGCCTCCAAACCTTGAACTAATCCGTATGAGATATACATTCCACATGGTACCAAGCAGCCAGGAGGGATGCGATCCAGCTGGCAGTGCGTCTTAAACACTTCCGTCCGATCCACTTCCATCCCATTTTTCAAAATCACTCCCACAAATATATCCAGCAACCGAGTGGAAAGATGTTGTTTTTTTTTTTTAGTCGTTTACCCTCCAGGTTGGTGGAACCCACGGACGCAGCGAGGGAACTCACCACTACCGCCTCTATGGGCAGTGTCCTAGAGCTGGGAACATCCAATCGGAAGGGATACAACTGGTGAGGTGGGATTGGCACCTCGCCCAGGTGGCCTCACCTGCAATGCGAACAGGGGCCTCACGAGGGAAGGTAAGGGATGGTTAGGATGGATATACAAGGAAGAGGGAAGGAGGCGGCCGTGGCCTTGAAGAAGGTACCATCCCGGCATTTGCCCGAAGATGAAGTGGGAAACCACGGAAAACCACTTCGAGGATGGCTGAGGGGGAATCGAACCCTCTCTACTCATTTGGGCCACCCGAGGCTGAGTAGACCCCGTTCCAGTCCTCGCACCACTTTTCAAATTCCGTGGCAGAGCCGGGAATCGAACCCAGGACCTCCGGGGCGGCAGCTAACCATGCTGACCGCTACGCTACGGAGGCGACGGAAATATGTTACACATCAAAAACAACATTTTTCGTTATGTGAACAATTGAACAAAATTAGATGGCAGTGCATTACAATGTGTATAAACATTTACTGTACCAAATTTCATTGCGTTTGGATGATCAAATCGCGAGGAAAGTCTATTTAAAAGTCTCAAATTCGCTTATCCGCCATGTTGGTTCTGAAGTTAACATGTTTTCGAATGTCTCATAGGTGAACTTCTAGTAGTGCCTTTTATCACCGTACAGAATTTCAGGGTGATATCGGTAATAGTTTCGGAGATACTGAATGGTGGTGAAATATTTCACACAGCCGCCATGTTGGATTGATGATACGTAATAAAATTTGAAAGTCACGGTCGGGGTCGGCTCAAATGGGGCTACCTTACTGAGTTTCATTGAAATCGCTCCAGCCGTTTAGAATTTATTAGAGCGTGACACACATACACACACACATACACGGACAAAAGGTGACCTCATAGGCCTATTTTTTTCACAAAATGAAAATAGGCTAAAAATTACAGATAACTAACAAATATTGACTAGTTACAGACTAGATTTAATAGTCTAACTGTAAAGGATCTGATGATGATCGCTTGACGATTGAACCTGGTCATCCAAGTCTCATGTAAATTTCTTTCAGAATTAGGAAAAAGGAAAGAGGAAAATATTGGCAAGGTTTGAAGAATGTAACAAAGACCTTAAAGAAATTGGTATTCCGTACTGCAAAATTATGAACAGGTGTGAATTCAGACACCTAATCAAAACTTACCAGGGATTTAAGGTAGGGTCAGCACCCGAAAGACGGAGGGGACCTCTTTCAGAAGATCGGAAGAAGGCGCTGAGTGGTGGGCTCAAGAGATACTGGCAGGACATCAAAGCTGGCCGACGATCTAGAACGAAACATTGATTTTGATTGTTACTCCGTAGTCCATAGTGCCTGAATTCGAATGTAAATAATAATAATAATAATAATAATAATAATAATAATAATAATAATAATAATAATAATTCTTATTATTGTTACGCTAACATGTTTGATTATTATTATTATTATTGATAGTTTGGGATAGCCTATCAAGTGTTTCCTCGTCCCAGTGAACTGGACGATATTGGAGGCGCGTATCGTAGCAAGTAGCTGGGGAGAGCTTACAGCTCGGGCCGGCCCGGCAATGTGACGGTAAAAACGCTCCCGGAGGGAAGTTCTCTCCTCGACCCACAGCTAAACTTTGGGGGAATGAGGCTAGTTTGTTGTCATGTCCTTCTTCCCCGTAGAGCAGTTCCTTCCCTCACTGCTAGATTATTAACCAAAATCTCACAACTAACAGCTCTCGCACGAGTAATTCAAGCTAGGGCCTTCTTCACCAACAAGACTAGAAACACATCGTGCCTTAGCTTTCTGTACTCACACCGCAGAGTGGCGTAGCCGTGCTCGTTAAATTAGGCACAGCAGCTGTAGAAAGTCTGGAGATCGCAGAATCAAACCCCGGCGCAGACACCGGCTATCCTGAGTGTGGCTTTCCCTCGTTTCTTTCACATTCCCCCCATGCATATGCCGGGATAGTACCTTACTTCAAATCCTGGGGCTATCTCATCCCTGTTCCTAATACAATTACTTGTTGTTTCATTTAAGAGGATTGGATATTGTGGTGATTTAACCCCGTGTACTTTGCAAAATCCTTTGTGAGGAGTACACTGCTCTATGGAAATGAAAGTTGGACTCTGGGTAAATTGTAAAAGAATCGACTTGAAGCTGCTGAAATGTGGATATGGTGGAAAATAACAAGAACGAGCTGGATGTAAGGAAACACCAACCTGGAAGTCTTAAGGGAAGTCAAAGGAAAGAGAAGATTAATGAAGGAAATGGGAAAGAGAAAAATAACATTTATTGGACATATCAGACACAACACTTTCATCGTTAACATTCTTGAAGGGAAAATGCTGGGAAAGAAAGGAAGAGGACGGCCCAGGACGAGGTATTTGGAAGACATCAAGAATAGAATGGGATGTGACAATTACATGGAACTGCAACGAACCACCAACGACAGAAGAGTGTGGTAGCATCGACAAGGCATTAGTCTTTACAATATGATGATGACTTGGATGGGATATGTATGTCTGTCTACTCCGTATTATTCCCGTTTCCAACGGCCTCGGGGATGAGATGCGTTGAATTTCAATGTTGCGAGAATGGTTCTTACGGCTGGATGCTCTTCCTGACGCCAACATCATGAGAGGAGTTAATGAGAGATGAAATGAATGAAACTGGGCAAGGACGTGGAAGGAAACAGCCGTGGCCTGTCAGAAGATACCGTCCAAGCATATGTCTGCAGTTCAAAATGGGAAACGACGGAAAACCACTTCAAGGACGGCCGACGGTGGGGTTCGAACGCACGTCTACAGAGACCACAGAGAGCTTGGCCCCATTGCCTAACGTTGCACTTTAGCGAGCGTAGCTACCACTGTTGGTGGATAGAATTTGTCTGATAACGTGTATTATTGTGGTGTCTGTAATGATGTGTATATTTATGATTCAGGTGACGATTGGGGAGGAGGCAGCCATGGCCTTAAGTTAGGAACCATCCCGGCATTTTCCTGAGGCAGAAGTGGGAAACCACTGATGTCCCCTTCCAGGATGGCTGAGGTGGGAATCGAACCCACCTCTTCTCAGGTTTGCCTCAAGAGGCTGAGTGTACCCCGTTCCAGCCCTCAGATCAGAATCGGGAATCGAACCCAGACTTCCGGGGCGACAAGAGTGCTAGATGCTACACCAGGAGATGGACTTACACAGTTACTTACACTACTACAGCTTATCAGACAAGATCATCACACGACTATTACACGGAGCTGATGACCACGATATGCCTAGCCCTAAAATGAATTAACCACAACAAATTTGTGTACTCAAGGGTGCTCCAATAATATGGGATTAACGTTCCTTGTGGCGGTGAGGAGATAGCCTAATACCGAGTGTGGCCTCATATCATATCGTAGGCCATGACACACCGAAAGACATAAAAGAACGCGCAATAAGAGATATACGGTTTTGAGAGAAGAAATAAAGGAAGAAGGAAAGGAAGAAAGAAAGAAATGATGAAAGAAATAAAAGTTAAAGAATGAATGAAAGAAAGGATAATGAAAGAGAAAGTAATGAAAGGATGAAATAATGATAGTTGTTGACCTCAAACGAGTTAAATGTGATCCAATAAGCATGAATAACTAGATTTCTTTTTCCAAAACATCAAATAAAGTCACTCGAGAAAGTTACCATTACGGCGCAGATATAACCTCGCTGCTCCTCCCCTTAAAACAACAAGATGTTCAGTAAAGAACATATAGCCTACTTTCTCCTAAATGCATGGGTATTGTTATAACTCTTTGTCCTTTTCAAGGAGTATAATTGAATGTTGGTTGTAGTAGCTTGTTGAAATACAACGTGCTATAGGGATATTAAACATGAATATGAGGTGCACTCTGTAAAAAAATCATTCAATTCGGTTTCACCGTGTATGAATTGATCCGGGGAATGGATTTGCACACATACATGGCCGCTATTTGCAAACTATTGGGCTGATGGCCTTGTAGTCAGTCATAAGATGCTTTCCACAAAAAGGCATGTTGTTGCAAAATCCGGTCGAGATCAAATTATTAGGATGGTCGAAATTTGATTTAAGCTTTTAACATTTGGGTGGCCGTCATTCCTTTTCCGTCAAGATGGCGGCGATATAAAACATGACACTGAGGTGCCTTTTGCTAGTGCTACCTCTGTACCAAATTTCGTTCAATTCGGTTTCACCGTGTTTGAATTGATAGGGGGAATCGATTTGCACACATACTTGGCCACCATCTGCAAACTATTGGGCTGATGATCTAGCAGTTTGGTCAGAATATGCTTCCCACATAAAGATTTGTTGTTGCAAAATTTGGTAGAGACTAGATTATTAGGTTGGTCGTAATTACATTTTAGCCTTTAACATTTGGGTGGCCGCGATTACGTTTCCGCCAAGATGTCGGTGATATAAAACATGACACTGAGGTGGCCTTTTCTAGTGCTACCTCTGTACCAAATTTCGTTCCATTCGGTTTCACCGTGTTCGAATGAATAGGGGGAATCGATTTTGACACAAAGATGGCCGCCATCCGCAAACTATTAGGCTAATGACCTATTAGATTTGTCAAAGGATGCTCCCTTCATAAAGGTATGTTGTTGCAAAATTTGGTAGAGATCGGATGATTAGGTTAGTCGTAATTTGATTTAAGCTTTGAACATTTGTGTGGCCGCCATTACGTTTCCGTCAAGATGGCGGCGATATAAAACATGACACTGGGGTGCCCTTTGCTTGTACTACCTCTGTACCAAATTTCGTTCCATTCGGTTTTACCGTGTTCGAAATAATAGGGGCAATCGATTTTCATACAAAGATGGCCGCCATCCGCAAACTATTAGGCTGATGACCTATTAGTTTGGTCAAAGGATGCTGCCCCCATAAAGGTATGTTGTTGCAAAATTTGGTAGAGATCGGATGATTAGGTTAGTCGTAATTTGATTTAAGCTTTGAACATTTGTGTGGCCGCCATTACGTTTCCGTCATGATGGCGGCGATATAAAACATGACACTGAGGTGTCCTTTGCTAGTGCTACCTTTGTACCAAATTTCGTTCAATTTGTGCTCACCGTGTTCGAATCGATAGGGGGGGACACACATTCAGAGTACACACACTCACTCACACACACACACACACACACACACACACACAGACTCACACACACACATACACACACACAGACAGACAAACTTTTTTTTCGCCCTGTAGTGATCTCATAAGTCTACTTTCATTTTTTGCAAAAATTGAAAGTAGGCTAAAAATAGCCTACTTAAGTTTCCATAGAAAGAACGGTTTGTTCGGTTGTAAATGTATGTTGTTAGACAAAGAGGAACCGAGTTCTTAATGCAAACCAACAGTTCAGATATACTCAGCAATTTGAAATAATGAATACACCAGCTAAAGTGGAATAGTTAATACTGTACATAGAGATAAACCCCAAAACAGACAACTGTCCTTAGCCAAGTGCTACCTTAAAGATACAGCCTACCAATTAATTTAGTTGAACAATGGACAATCAAGAAAATGTTAGGTGATTTCTATCGAATCTTGAATGAAAATAATTGTGACCAATCGGCTGAGGATGGTTCCTATTGGGAAACTTTATTCAGAAACATTATAAAGGTGATTTGACTATGGATCTACGAGAACATTTAGGGAGAGTGCTGCAATTTTGAACAAGCGATACAAAGTTTTCTAAAATCATTAACTGTCATTTCTCTAGCTCTGAAATATTTTCATTTTAAGATTCCATACTTCTCTTACATGTAACCATTCAAGGTTCTGAATTGGATTTCTGTTCTTGATCAACCTCTTTGACTTGATCTGAATTCTTCTCTAACCTTACTGTCGGATCAAGTATATATCCCCGGTTGTATGTATGGCCAGTGATCCCATGTCCGATACGCAAGAAACTACCTCAAACACATAGTAATTCTTAAGATCTCTCAGAGAATGGACGATGACGGATGGTGACTATTTTTACGATGGAGTTCACCCTTATGATAAAAGCCAGGTACACGCGTTAGGTTTTCATACTTACTTGTCGAGCACTTATTAATGTTTATGACAACTACATCCACAGTGCTTCATCTGTTATGACGTAAGCTTCCAAGTTGGAAGATTGGAGATTTGATCGTACGATGTGGAAAGGGTTTTCCCTACTGGTGTCCTTTTCCCTACATCCTTGTAGGATAATAGTACAAATAACTGCTTCACTTTAGTGTAAACTGAAAAATAATCTTTACATTGGATTGTAGGTTACCAAATTTTCATTGAACTGATGAAAGCCCTTCTCAGAGTGGGTGTAAAAATGTTGATTTCTTGACAAAATATATGAAGTGATCAGTCCAATTCTAAAAATCTTTCCATGCACTTGCGAATAAAAATCATTTGGATTCAACTTTCTCACACTTCAAAGACATTTAATCCATCTCTGCTGCAGGATTACATTGATAACTATTACTTGAAGCATAGAATAAACACTTTTTGTTGTAATCATCAGAATAGGGCCTTGAAATATGATAAATTTGAATCCAAATTGTCCTTCTTTACAAGTGGATGAAACATTTTTGCAACTGGACATATTAAGCATACTACGACATTCGTCAAACTGAGGGGCGAGTGAAAGCACACGTCGCCTGCGACCTAGACTACCCCTTTAACAATCGACCATATTGTGCAGTATTTGCAGGTAGTATTTTAGTTCACACTGATGCTCATTCTGCCTATTGTTTCACGGGTTAAACGATGCGTATATTTAATTGATGTGGCAAGCGAGATCTATAAATCTGAATAATAATTGGGTTTACAGACCCATTTCATCAAATTGAGTTCAATGCAATTACAGCAAGCAATCTGTCACCAATCATACATGTTTTGTACGACCAATTTGGGAATTCCCCCAAATATACGGTCCGATACTCGTTCTCTCGTTGTTGTTGTTATTGATTCATTTCAGTGGGCCCATACACCGTCAGTGGGAATACAGTTACGAATCATATCATAGCTTCACTAATATTGTAACATAGAGTTATGAAAACTGACAATGTGTAGTAAATACATAGAGCTTTCATCTAATTTAGAGAGAGGAGGAATATATAAAGTATTTCGGGATATATTGAAAGGATAATATTCGTGATATTTTAAACTCCGTGAATCACAAAACACACGATTTAACAAGAAATAACAGTCTGAATGGATTGAAATTTTAGCCTACTTTTCACATTTTGCAAAAATGAGGAAAAAGTAGACTTATGAAATCGGGCAAATGTGTGTCTGTCTGTCTGTCCTTCTGTCTGTCTGTCTGTCTGTCTGTCTGTCCCCCCCTATCAACTCCAAAACGGCTGCAGAAATCGAAACAAAATTCGGTGGGAGTAAAGATCTACACCTGAATATCTCACGGCCATATTTGAAAATGATGTCAGTGCTACCAACTGCTGAAAAATCGCAATTGAAATTTGAGCTCCATGTTCGATATCTTGGAAGGTATAAATGGGAGCTATTTCAAAATTGGCACATGTATAGATAATAATATTGCAGTTTAATTTCCAAGAGGCCATACATGGCCGTGTTGCCAAAATGATTATAAGCCTGCTGATAGGTCCAAATTTTTAATGCATATAACTTCTACACTATCAATTGGATTTCAACCAAATTTCGTATGTGCTATGTGTACATAAATAGATATGACTGAGCGTACTCTTAAGAGCCACCAGGGCTGCCAACTGTTAAAAAATGCTCTCAATTTTTTATCCAAATACCCATATATCAGAAAGTATGCAAGACGACAGCTTTAAACTATGCACACGTATAGTACCTGACATTCTATATTAATTTGGAGTAACTTATATACGTCAGTGCTACCAACATGATTCTAAGCCTGCTGAGAGGTCCAACTTTAAATACATGTAACTTCTATACTATCATTTGGATTTCAACCAAATTTCCTGTGTGCTATGTGTACCATAACAGATATGACAATGCCGATTCTTAATAGTAACCAGGGCTGCCAACTGTTAATAAATACTGTCTCTATTTTGTTACCCTAATATCAATATATCAGAAAGTATGCAAGCCAATAGCTCTAAACTTTGCACGCGTATAGTACCTGGCATTCTAGGTTAATTCGTAGTAACTAATATACGTCAGTGCTGCCAACATGATTCTAAGCCTGCTGATAGGTCCAATTTTTAAATGCATGTAACTTCTATACTATCTAATGGATTTCATTCAAAATTGGCACAACGATAGATCATACTATTTCAGATTATTTCTGACCAATACATGTATGCCATTGTTGCCAACATGATTTTACGCGCGCTGTTAGATCCAATGTTTAACTGCATGTAACGTCCATGCTATCCATTGGATTTCAACCAAATTTTGTATTCTGTACCTTAAGAGATGGAACTAAGAATATTTTCAGTCACCAGGGCTGCCAGCTGTAGTTCTCTATTAGGCTACATTATGCCACGTATACAGTATTTCGAACTAATTAGAAATTTTGATATTACCAACTTAATTTCGTCATTATTCTAAATAGATCCCTATAGATTAATTATTGGCATGAATCTTAATTTTTAAGAAAAGTAGGCTCTTTAGTTCGTCACGGAACTTCTTGTTTTTCATGTAAAGTAAACGCATAAATAGCGAGGATGAACCACCATGAATGTTATATTGCAAATAGTATATTATTAAAAAGAATTGTCTTTAAAAATGAACAGTTTTTTGGATTATTTTTCGAAGTATATCTTAATTATTTTTAAGATAATTTCTTAAATGAGGTTCATCCTCTAGGGATCATATGTTGGAATGTAACTGCCGAGTTTCATCCAGTTTCATCACAAAGTTCACGAGATATTGTGTTTTTCCTACCAAAAAAGCAACCTTTCGGGTAAACAGCTTTGAATATTAAACACTCCATTGAGAGATAGGCGCATGGTCTCAAGTAATACGCTATATCTCTGCCAAAACGCTGAATTTAGTGATAAAACTCAGCAGATATATTGAGAAAGGAATTGTCTTTCATTTAAACGTTAAAAAACTTACATTTTGACATCTATCGGTGTATGAGTCCCTTCAGGGGCTTGAAGTGACAGAAGCCACTTTTTCAATGTTGCCTAATTCTATTAAAGAATGATTTTCGGTCCGTCAACAAAAATTGTGTCCAATTACATTTGGCGGGAAAACAAGTGCATTGGTGTGCACATTATTAGACATGACGGAAGTTTTCCAAAATTACATTTATACTTTTCGTGGTTTAATGCACTAAATATGTTTACAAGGCGGTGAAATTACTTCCAATGATTAACCAAGTGTCTTATATTTTCTTTTAAGAAACTCCAAGTAAAATGATTTTTTAGAATTTCCACTAACAGAGGAGATTGGCTACTGCAAAATGCCACACGTTTTGTTTTGATTTCTTCACTCTAATTTTAGTGTGAATTTAGAGCTGAGGGATTTGGGGTCTTTTATTACTGAAGTTGACCTTCACAATTTCCCTCGTATCTCCCATGTTCATAGGATTTCATTTGACTTCCCTATTTTTAAAGTGCATATTAAACCTGCTGCTACAAAATTAATCTCACTCAAACCTGTGTGACTTAAGTCTTTCTATAAGACGTTAACAGTTGATTTTTGAGTTTGCCCAGAAAGAGGATGAGATAAGTTATTATTGCTCCATGTAGTTGTTGCTTATTTTAGGGGCTGCGACATCGTGGTATTAAAGCCCCGAGTGTGGAATCTGTGCTGTTTTGATGGCTGTAGTAGTGCAGTAGTGTAGTAGTGGAAATAGCATAGGGAAAAAGGCGTTGTGGCCTTAAGTTAGAAACCATCCCTTTATTTGCCTGATGTAGAAGTGGGGAGAGCACAGAATACCACTTCCAGGATTCCTGACGTGGGACGCACCCTCCTCTTCCCGGTTTTGCCTCATGAACCTCTTGGTACCCCGTTCCATCCCTCACACCGGAATAAACAAGTAGTTCCGTGAAGAACTAAAGCCTATTTTCATATATCCTACTTATGCTAATTGCAACTATCAACACACAAAATTTTAGTTTGATTGCAGTAATAGCTTCGTAGATATTGAGAACCATCTAAATATTTCGGATGGTCGCCATGTTGGATTTTTATATATTTAGGACATTGAGTTATCCAATATTAGATGACAATTTCTCTGTAGATTCAGTATGTAAACGTTGACATCGATTGCATGATTAGGACACAATAAATAAAAACGTCATATTAATATTTCGCACAGGATATGGAAACAATTGAACTAAATTAGATGCCAGTGCTTACCATGCATATAAACATTTGCTGTGCCAATTTTCATTGCGTTTGGATGGTTAAATCGCGAGAATAGACTAGTTAGGCTAAATGTATCCACTTCGCTTGACCGCCATGTTCGTTTCTTAGTAACAGGTTTTTGAAGCCCTCAAGGTGAACTTTTAGTAGTGCCCTTTATCACCATACAAAATTTCAGGGTGATATCGTTAATAGTTTCGGAGATATAGAATGCCGGTGAAATATTTCGCACAGCCACCATGTTGGATTGGTGAGAGTTATAAAATTTGAAGGGCACGGTTAATCATTGCCCCAGAGGAGTGCGTCAGGCCTCGGCAGCCGGCACAGTGCATATCCTCGCCGCTAGATGGGGGCTTCATTCATTCCATTCCTGACCCGGTCGGAGACTGGAAGCAGACTGTGGATTTTTTTCATCCCCTTGACATAGGGTGCTAGATAAATGTTTTACTAAAAGCAATTTAAATAAAAAAATGCTAATAAAAATAATGCATTTTTAGCCTACTTTTAACATTTTGCAAAAATGAGGAAAAAGTAGACTTATGAGATCGATCCCGGAAAATGTGTGTCTGTCTGTCTGTCTGGTTGTGTGTGTGTGTGTGTGTGTGTGTCCCTATCAACTCCTAAACGGCTGCACCAATCAAAACCAAATTTAGTATGAGTAAAGATGTGCACCGGAATATCTCACGTCCATATTTGAAAATGATGTCAGTGCTACCAACTGATGAAAAAACGCACTAGAAATTTGAGCTCCATGTTGGATATCTTGCAAGGTATACATGGGAGCTATTCCAAAATTGGCACACATGTAGATAAGACTATTTCAGTTTAATTTCCAGGAGTCCAACCATGACAGTGTTGCCAAAATAATTTTAAGCCTTCTGATAAGTCCAATGTTTAAATGCATATAACTTCTACACTATCAATTGGATTTCAACCAAATTTTGTATGTAATATCTGTACATAAACAGATATGACTGCGTGTATTCTTAAGAATCACCAGGGCTGCCGACTGTTAATAATTGGTCTCTCTATTTATTTATTTTATCCAAATACCAATATATCAGAAAGTATGCAAGCCAACAGCTTTAAACTATGCACACGTATATTCTGACATTTTATATTAATTTGGAGTAACTTATATACGTCAGTTCTACCAACATATTTATAAGCCTGCAGATAGTACCAATTTTTAAATACATGTAACTTCTATACTATCAGTTGGAATTCAACCAAATTTCGTATGTGCTATGTGTACCATAACAGATATGACTATAAGTATTGTTAAGAGCAATCAGGGCTGCCAAATGTTAATAAATGCTGTATATATTTTTTACCCTAATATCAATATATCAGAAAGTATGCAAGCCAACAGCTCTATACTGTGCACCTGACATTGTAGATTAATTTGGAGTAATTAATACAAGGCAGTGCTGCCAACATGATTCTATGCCTGCTGATATGTCCAATTTTAACATACATGTAACTTCTATACTAACAAATGGATTTCATCCAAAATTGGCCCAAGAAGATATCATAATAATTCAGATTATTTCTGACCAGCACACGCATGGTATTGTTGGCAACATGCTTTTACGCGTGGTGATATATCCAGTGTCTAACTGCATGTAACGTCCATTGGACTTCAACCTAATTTTGTATTCTGAACCTTAAGAGGTGGAACTAAGAATATAGTCAGTCACCAGGGCTGCCAACTGTAGTGCTCTATTAGGCTACATTATACCAGGTATATTTTGAACTAATTAGTTATTTCGATATTACCAACTTAATTTTGTCATTATTCTAGATAGGTTCATATACTGTAGAATAATCATTGGCATGAAAAGTAGGCTGTATAGTTCTTCACGGAACTTCTTGTTAATGTTGATTTTTATAATCCTAGTTTTCTTCACTTTTAAATTTTAATTGTTTAATAATGCTCAATATGCTTCTAAATTTTGAAAAGAAAAGAAGATAATAAAAATAAAATTTCTAATAATTTTGCCATCTTAAGAATATTAAAATGTTAAAGAACACAAAACAAAAAATTAATAATTCTTCTTCTTCTTTTCCTTATAATTAGGCTAAAATAATTAAATGCAAATGAATACAAATAACATATAGGCCTACTGTATTTATTACTGCGCTAGTCTGCCCCGTAAAGTGTTAGCAAGTAGTTTTCTTATGACTTCCTGATGTAGCAGCCAAGTCAAGACAAGCTAGCTACCTTTACAGCCACATCTTGGAGGCAGTGCGCTTGCGAGAAATGGGAGAGCATCAAATTGTCTCATTCGTTATGTACGAGCTCAGGCAGACTATGAAATAATAATGGTAAGAGCAGACAAGTCCTAGCAAGGTGTAAATTGGTAGAGATTTGTTGTTGCAGATAAGCGCGGGTGTGAGCGAGAGAGTAGCAAGCATCTCAGATGAACTTTCTTAATCGTCTCTAACACACACTCCACAGATTTTATACATCCCTTTTTTCTTCTTACTTCCAGTGCTAAACTGCTCAATATAAGACGTAGCCTTCCTCATTTACTCTTGTTATAGCTGCGTATTTTCTCATCTGGAACGCGTTAAATTCCCTTAGCCTGGCTTGCTCACGTATTTGGGAGGCGGGCGTAATTAATTCATTACGTAGATTGAAGCTGCGATATACCTTGTTTATCTCTGGCACGAAACCTGAGACTGAATTCCTCTGCAAGAATACAATACGTTCGTTGGGTAATGTTCGCTATGTCAATCACTAACCCACATGGAGATGCCATTCCCTGCATTTTACCACGGCCCTAATTGTACATTATGCAACGAGCCTATAATGCCAATAATTAAGACACGAGCATGTTTATAGAACGAACGTAGCGAGTTTTATAATTTCCATACGAGTGTCTTAATTAACATTATAGGCGAGTTGCATACGACTGTTTATGTTCGACGATAATTATAACTTTATTATATGTTTTAACATACATATTCATAAATATCTGTGGGATTCATTCACTTCAGTTAGTGAACAGAGCACATGCGTGGGTCAAATACCATTGGAGGCAGAGACCAATTACTTTGCTTGGCAATGCTATTGTTTACAGCCTGCATGATGACTAGTGCCGTCCAGCTCCAGCATTCACTAATATTGTCACCGAAGTTGTTTGAAAGCAATGCGCTGTGTAGAAATTGGAGTTGGGGATATTAAGGTACAGTGCTATTTCTTGTCGCATATTCGCCAGTTTATTTACCCGAACATATGGACGGTGCACTTTCCATGTCGGTAATTTATATAGAAGGATGCTGTGTTGCTAACTTTTGGACGTAGATTCATAAATTTCTTGCATGTGTCATAGTATTTTCTTGTTACCGTTAAGGTCGTGCTGATTTTGTCTTTGTGTTTGGGATTGTAACTACAATGGTTGATTCGATATAAAATTTGAACTTTCAAATCATGTAATTCATGTCCGACATGTTGCATTTTGAGCGAATGCGCGGAGGTATCCTTACCTATTTGGTCAATGATTGATACAATGATCATTATGATACAGTTTTCTGACGTATAATATTTACATTTCGACATCGTCGAACATAAATCAATTTAACATATTTCGCCTTCCCCTATTGGTTCCATATTTACATATTATATTGAGTTACATGTACTTAAATAAGTTTCCTTCAGGGGCACACCCGAAAAATAATTTCAGTGTGGATAGTGGATCTGAATGTAGGGGGTACTAGAGGGACAAATCAGACTTTTAGGAGGGAAATATCCCAATGGCCCCTGTTGGGTTTGATAGACTTTACAGCCCATGAAAGGCCTAGGCCCACCAAGTGACCATTGCCCTGCCATTTGGTCTACAGTTTATGGGGTGACGCGTGGTCACCACGTTGGGCCCTCTCGGTCGTTAATCATGGTCTCTTGGCTCACTGTGACACAGCTACTCAATTATTGTCCTCACGAGGCTGAGTGCATCCAGTTCCAGCCCTCACGTCAGTTTCTAAAATCCCTGACGGTGCCGGATATCGAACCCGGGGCCTCCAGATGCAAGGTAGGCACGCTACCATAACACCCATTGCTAATTTAAAGCAATATGACTGAATGGCACTGGCTACACACACGCTTGTTGCAATCACGGAGAGCTTTCCTGCCGCTACACAATCAACATGGTCACTGTTTCACTGTTTGAATTATGGAGCGCCAGTTTAGCAATTATTATTTTCTTTGTTTGGATGCGGTCCGCGCGTGGCGCCTGACCTGACGACGACAACACTAGTATACTCTGTTCACGGCTTCGATGGCGTAGTGGCTAGCATGTTGAGCTTCTATGCCCAAGATCGCGGGGTCAAACCCAGCCGAAGTCGTCAGATTTTTGAAGAGCATTAAATATCCCTCAGTATGCCTTCCTTCGTAGGGTAAGTAAAGCCAGCGGGCCTATATCGTAGATTTATGCCACGGTGGGTGAGTGGTTATCGTGTCGAACTGCCAACCCCAAGCTTGCAGGTTTGCTCCTGGCCGTGGTAAGAGATTTCTGAAAGGCAACAAAAATCACGATTCGTATGTCATACGATGTTGGCATGTTAATGAACACATTTGAATTCCGCCAACACCAAGTTCCTCATTTCTCTACTAAAAAGCGCTATAGAGTCAAGGAGCTTAGATATCTAACCTCCTTGACTTTCATAGTGCTTCAAGGAACAACAAAATTTGACATGCAAGCTACCCTCTGGGTGTCAAATAACAAAGCTTGCACCCGGCACACGAGGCCATACGTTATTATTATTATTATTATTATTATTATTATTATTATTATGGCATGAAAGAGAACCTTCCACTAACTACACATATGTGGAGCTAAATTTGTAGGTTAGATTTGATAACGCTCTATTAGTTCCAACGTTCATCGCCAGGTGCTGGATGCGATGCCATCTAGTAGCCAAGTTTCCAGCTAGGTGTCTTGAACGGTAGTATTTGGAAGAAAACATAGGAACTACTTGAAAATTGATCGTCTGCACTCTTTACTTGATTTAAAACAGATACACACACTAATACAGTCATCACAATTAACACCGGTTATCAGACAGATTCTACACACACCCAAAGTACACGGGGCTACAAGACCACAATCTTCAAACCACTAAGTGAAGCAATAACCACAACGTGGAGAGATGGACAATTTATGTTCATGAAAGCCCACCATAAATTAAGACACATATCGAACGCATTACTCTTACCCCAAGTACATTATTATTTTTAGTCTATTTTCATTTTAGGAAAAAATAGGCTGATGAGATCACCTTTTGTCCGTGTGTGTGTGTGTGTGTGTGAGTATGTGTGTGTCCTCCCTAATAACTACTAAACGGCTTGAGCGATTTCAATGAAACTCGGTAAGGTCATAGTACTATTTTGCCCAACCCCGACCGTGCCCTTCAAGTTTTATTACGTCTCACCAATCCAACATGACGGCTGTGCGAAATATTTCACCGGCATTCTATATCTCCGAAACTATTACTGATGTCACCTTGGAATGTTGTACGGTGATAAAGGGTACTAGCCTACTAGAAGTTCAGCTAGGAGACTTCCAAAGACAGAAGGAACAGGGTGGTCATGCGAAAGTGAAGCATTTAGTAGACTTTTCTCGCGATTTAACCATCTGAGCGCAGTGAAATATGGTACAGTAAATGTTTATACACATTGTAATGCACTGCCATCTAATTTAGTTCAATTGTTTACATAACCTCAAGATGGCGGCTGTGTGAAATTTAAAAATTAAGTTTTCATCTTTTGTGTATTAATCATGTGATCGAAGTGAACGTTTGAATAATGAACCTACGCAAAAATCATCATCTAACAGTACATAACTCTATGGTCTACATATATAAATCCAACATGGCGACCATCCAAATTATTTAGGCGGTTCTCAATATATACGAATCTATTACAGAATTAGAACTGAAATGTTGTATGTTGATAGTGGCAGTTAACATAAGTAGGATATATGAAAATAGGCTGTATAGTTCTTCACGGAATTACTTGTTTATTGTTATTATTATTAAGATTATTTCCATTACTATTATTAGTATTATTACTTTTTAGTAAATAACACAATTAACACCACCCCCTCCCCCCCTCCCCCCCCTCCCCCCCCCCCCTCCCCCCCCCGAAACTCAAATTTCATGAGACGTGGGTTGGTGACCACGAGACTTCAGCTGGTTCCGGTATTTCTTCTACTTAGGTCTACTTCTGCAGGGCTCCTTTCTGTTATCTTTCCTGTCGACCTCCCTTGTCCAACTCTTGTTCTCTTCCGACCTCGACGGTATTGAGGTATCTGAAGCCAGATTGTTCTTCATTGTTGTGGTTAGGGCAACACTAGTGCCAATTGGAGTATATACAGGGTCCTCGAAAAATAATGCCAACATTTCAAAAATGATAGCACCGAAACCCTTTATGTTAAACGTGTAATTCTTTCACTGAACGCCAGCTGGTTAAAGTAAGTTTTGTTTTTAGAGGGAACGTGCCCTTGCTATGCACACACTAGATGCGCAGTAGCCAAGGCCGGCCGGGGGCGCGCGCGCCAATGACTGCACCGCCCGACAAACTGCACCTGATTACAAAGCTGTCATTCGATGGTTTAATCAGTTTAAGGAAACAGGGACTGAAGAGAAAAAATCTAGGCCAGTCCGACCACCAACATCAGCATTGAACGCACGCTTTCCCAATGGCTGGATTCGTACGTGCAATCATTTCAGGAGTAACTGTCAAGATGGCGGCAGAAATTCGCTCCCGCAGGTGCTCCAAATCCCGAATTTGTTCTGCATACACAATGTTTTTAATGTAACCCCAGAAAAGAAATCCAATGGGGTGAGGTCAGGATGACCCTGTATTTAGAAATTGATTCCCGGACTGTCACAGCTCAAATCCTATTTTCTGCCTCACAACAATTTTATCTTCGGTAAGTAAATGCATTCTTTAACGAAGCAAACTAAGGGTGGTCGTGCTACAGAGTTTCTCCTTTGATACACAATATTGCAATGAGATCCCAGTTCAAAGGGAAGTGGCAAGTCGTTTCGTTATTTTTCATCTCCAACGTAAACATGAAAATTAAATGTTGTCAATAACACATTTTAATTTAAAGCGTAATTAATATTTCCGTTTAATCGTAGAATCTTCCTGCTTGATGGAGATGTTCATTACACAAGGTAGGGACAAAGAGGACTGAAGGTTGTATTCATAATTGTGTTTTGATATTTTGAATGAAGCTTGTGCTCAGAATAAACATATTCGAATTCTCTCAGTGATTCTAATTGATAGAGCAAATTCCTTTCTCATTCCACTGATTTAAATCACAACTTTATTTATATTATGTATTTTTATTGTGACAATTTTAATTATAGATCTACATCATGAGACTATTATGTCAAAATGAATTGCGAAAGAAACAACAGCTTGTACCGAATTCAAGTTTAGAAAAAACGTTATATAATAATAACAATGTATGTATGTCTACCCCTTATTATTCCCGTTTACAAAGGGGGTCGGGGATGAGATGCGATGGAAGTCTTTGTGGCGATGGTTTTTACGGCCGGATGCCCTTCCTGACGCCAACCTCATGAGAGGAGTTAATGAGAGATGAAATGAATGATGGTGAATGAAACTGGGCAAGGATGTGGAAGGCAGCGGCCGTGGCCTGTCAGAAGGTACCGTCCCAGCATTTGCCTGGTGTTGAAAATGGGGAAACCACGGAAAACCATTTCAAGGACAGCCGACGGTGGGGCTCGAACCCACGCGTCTACCGAGTCAGCAGAGAGCTTGTCCCCATGACCTAATGCTGCGCTTTAGCCAGCGTAGCCACTACTGTCGGTTATATAATAATAATAATAATAATAATAATGTAATTATTATTATTATTTATTTATCGTATGGCTTTTAGTGCCGGGAGTGTCGGAGGACATGTTCGGCTCGCCTGAGTCTGTAGCTGCTTCAAGCAGACACCACTAGGGTGAGCTACAATTTCCGTTCAATTTCAAGTAGTTCCAACTTTCGCTACCAGATATCAATGATACCTAGTGGTGAACGTTGGAACTATGAAAGAGCGTTACAACGAAATCTAACCTAGAAATTTAGCTCCACACAAGTTTAGTCTGTGAAAGGATCTTTTACATGCCATAAATCTATGAGATGTGACCGCCGGCTTTACTTCCCCTCCGAAGAAAGGCATACTGAAGGATTTTAACGCTCTTAAAAAATCCGACAACTTCGCCCGGGTTTGAACCCGTGACCTTGGGCACAGCAGTTCAGCATGCTACTAACTACGCCACCCAAGCCGCTATAATGTAATTGTATTTACGTCTCTTTTAACTACTGTGTCTTTAGACACTGGGATGCCGGTGCTTTCCTCCTAAGGGCATCTTTAGCGCACCATTGCGCATTCTCAAAGCCAACTGACTGCGCCAGGATGCAATCCTGTAACCTTGGGAACAGTAGGCAAGATCGTTACCGCTGCGCTACGCTGCCAGTCTGTAAAATAAAATTCCCCTGCTATACTGAGAAACATCGATATGTTTATAAATCAACAACAACAGCTGTGCCAGGGGCGTGTGAGGGGCATAGATGAGGGGTGAAGGACTACACGGAACCGTACACTGAGTGTGTTCAAGGTGCCCTCGCCCGATGAGTGCGACTTTAAGAGAGGTACAATAGGTCCAGATAAATGAGCTCTACAGCATCGCTAGCTGTGTCGCAAGCTTCCATATCGCCAGCACCCATCAAGGGTACACAAGGTCAAGTGACTCCACTGAGCGAGAATCTAAAGTCTATTAGACGTAGATGATGAACGCTAGTTGCCTTGGTAACCACATAGGAGGCCTAGGTGACAAACACCCGTTGCATTGGTAACCATTTAAGAGGCCTAGATGACGTACACCTGTTGCCATGGTAACCATATAGGAGGCCCAGTCGAACACATGTTCTTATGGTGGATATATAGGAGGCCTAGATGACGAACACCTGTTGCCATGGTAACCATATAGGAGGCCTAGACGAACACCTGTTGTTATGGTGAATATATAGGAGGCCTAGACGAACATCTGTTGCCATGGTAACCATATAGGAGGTCTAGATGACGAACACCTGCTGCCATTGTAACCATAATAGGCCTAGATGACGAACATCTGTTGGCATGGTAACCATATAGGAGGACTAGATGACGAACACCTGTTGCCATGGTAACCATATAGGAGGCCTAGACGAACACCTGTTGCCATTGTAACCATATAGGAGGCCTAGATGACGAACATCTTTTGCCATGGTAACCATATAGGAG
Source organism: Meconema thalassinum (assembly GCA_946902985.2). Lineage (NCBI taxonomy): Eukaryota > Metazoa > Arthropoda > Insecta > Orthoptera > Tettigoniidae > Meconema > Meconema thalassinum. Next base: position 22,743,545 of record OX336392.1, read on the forward strand.
GTCTAGATGAAGAACACCTGCTGCCATTGTAACCATATAGGAGGCCTAGATGACGAACATCTGTTGCCATGGTAACCATATAGGAGGTCTAGATGACGAACACCTGTTGCCATTTTAACCATAGGAGGCCTAGATGACGAACACCTGTTGCCATGGTAACATATAGAAGGCCTAGACGAACGCCTGTTGCCATTGTAACCATATAGGAGGTCTAGATGACGAACACCTGTTGCCATTTTAACAATAGGAGGCCTAGATGACGAACACCTGTTGCCATGGTAACATATAGAAGGCCTAGACGAACGCCTGTTGCCATTGTAACCATATAGGAGGTCTAGATGACGAACACCTGTTGCCATTTTAACCATATAGGAGGCCTAGATGACGAACACCTGTTGCCATGGTAACATATAGAAGGCCTAGACGAACGCCTGTTGCCATTGTAACCATATAGGAGGCCTAGATGACGAACACCTGTTGCCATGGTAACCATATAGGAGGCCTAGATGACGAACACCTGCTGTCATGGTAACCATTTAGGAGGCCTAGATGACCAACACCTGCTGTCATGGTAACCATTTAGGAGGCCCAGATGACGAACAGTTGTTGCCATGGTAACTAACGGTTGCAAATTTGTTCCACCAATCACATCCATGTTATAAATTAAGGAATTGGAGAGAGCATTAAAACCCTTATTGCCAATTGATATTGCAGAACTGAGAAGAGATGGGTTTGATTCCCGCCTTGACCAACCTGGAAGTGGTTTCCCATGGTTTTCCACTCGTTCTTTAGTTTTCTCAACATGATCAACAAATTGTTTTTAAAATGAGTTGATAACAACAAATACTGTATATCAGTAGATGACAGATGTCAGATGACCTCGCTGTTGCACCCCTTAAAACAACAATAACTAACTATATCAATAGTAAAATGCTGAAAATGACACTTCTAAGGAACCAGGCAGTATTGGAGTTAGATAATTGCAGTACGCTAGCAGTTACTCTGAGCATGTTATGTATCTGGAAGCGGCAGCCACCTGATGTTGCGCCGCTATAAAGTTGCTGAGTTTGGTAATATACTACAGTGTGCCCCATAAATCACTCGGATGTTTTCTTCACGATTAAAGAAAGTTCCAACAAACTTTGTCTTGCAAGCCTCAGAATGTCTTCCTCAGTGGAGAACTTATTTCATTTTTAGTATCATCCGTTCTTTCAGATACGCCAGGCCCGTCTTTCTTGGCTTTGCGTGTAACATACATCTACTTGTAGAATGTCGCAAAAGAGTAAGGGTTTTTAATATGAGGTAGTACACGCGTTATATCCGCATGATGTGAGGATGGGTGTTGAACCAATGTTGCCAACATCATTCCGTACATAAAGTTATAACTACAGTAGGGCTCGGATTTTTAGGTAAATATTTTTTTAAAATGTAAATACATATTTTAAGCATTTTTCTATAAATACATAAATTCATGCTTTTCACTTATCAGCACATAAAAGTACATAGTATGCTAGATTTTTCAGTTTTTTGAATTTTTGTTCTGTGTTACTTCAACGGGGAGGAACCTGTGAGCTATCTAATCTTCATGCAGAACGTATGTCAGCTTGCAGCTGTGCTGTTTTTATCTTGTCGCCCCATTCCACTCACTGTGGAAGCCGGGGATTTCCTTGTCCATAGCTATATTGCACCACGTGATAGACCTCCCCTCCCCCAGCTACCTGGAACCAGTGTCACTCACATGCAGTTCATTTCTAGCACTTTGAAGTGTAAGACAGTTCTACGATGCCTAAAGTAAAAACAACTACAAGTTATCGTCTGTTGCAGAATTCAAAGATAATTTTACTTCTGAGGAGGCGTTCTGTTCTGTCAACCATGTGGGAAAGCAATCAATGCTGAACAGCGATCTCAAGTTACACAACACCTCAAGGGCAATAAAGATATTGCCGCAGTTTCGCGCCTTCATAATAAGTGTTTCGCGATAACCGTCGCTCATTTGTGATGGCCAACCTGAGATGTATCTCGTTGTGTATTGTAATGCTTCAGTAGTCAGTGAGACATAGAATAAATTGCATTCGTGAGTACTGCATATTGTTTATATTCACATTAATAAACTAAATTATAATTAAATATTTTTAAGTTTATGTCACGTATTTCAAGTTCTTTTAATACATAAAAAATAAATATTTTCCCGATTTTTAGCACCTAAAAATCCTATTCCTAGTTATAACTTATTATTAAGGCCCTTAGTTTAGGGGCCGCGACAACGCGGTCATGGAGACCCGTGTACTTTGGGTGTGTGTTAGAATCTGTCTCATAACCGGTGTTAATTGTGATGACTGTATTAGTGTGAGTTATCTGTTTTTAATACAAGTAAGGAATCCAGACGATAATTTCAAGTAGTTCCTACTTTCGCTATCAAATGCTACCGTCCACGACACCTAGCTGTGAACTTGGCTACTGCTAGATGCGCCCGGTGACGCTGGGAGTGTTGGAACAGGATACACTCAGACTCGTAGGGTAACGGTGAGAAGAGGCGGGTTTAGCCATCCTGGAAGTGATTTTCCGTGGTTCCCCACTTTTTCTCCAGACGAATGACAGGATGGTTCCTAAATTAAGGCCACGGCCGCCTCCTTCCCAATTCTCATCTGAATTACAACTACACACATTAATACAGCCATCACAATGACACAGGTTATCAGACAGATTTCACACACACCCATGTACACGGGGCTGGATGTTGCAAAGCCCCTCAATTAAACAACAATGTTGTTGTTGTTTAATTGAGGGGCTTTGCGACAAGTAATAGGGTGAATGATTGTGGGAAAGTAGCCTCAGGAATGTGGTATGAAAAAAATATATGTATCGTTAGAAAAGGAATCTGTTGACATCGAATATAGGTTTAGATATTAGGAGGTCATTTTTGAAGGCCATGTCTGGAGCGTGGCGCTCTATGGAAGTGAAACTTGGACTGTTGGTGCAACAGAAAAGCGGAGAATTGAAGCGTTTGAAATGTGGTGTTACAGGAGAATGATGAAGTTCCGATATGGTTAGAAATGAAGAGGTATTAAGACGAGTGGGGGAGGAAAGATGTATCTGGTGATTGCTAATGAAGAGAAGAGATAGGTTGGTAGGACACTTACTAAGACATCCAGGAATAGCAAATTTAGTTATGGAAGAGGATAAGAACGGTAGGGGTAAACCAAGGTTAGAATATGTTAAACATGTATTTTTTATCGTATGGCTTTTAGTGCCTGGAGTGTCCGAGAACATGTAGCTATTTCCAGCGGACACCCTTAGGGTGCGCTACAAGTTCCGTTCAATTTCAAGTAGTTCCAACTTTCGCCATATCAATGATATCTAGTGGTGAACTTTGGAACTTTGAAGTTAAACAGATTACCTAGTAGGGCCTACGTAGGGTGTGGTAGCTATGTAGAGATAAAACTATTAGCTCGGGACTGGGAGAGCTGCATCAAACCATTCCAAAGACTGAAGACTCAAACTACAACAACAGTTAGAAAGCTAAAGGTTTCGTAGTTTAATAAGATTTAAAAGCAAAATATTGAAGATCATGCAGATTTTTTTTATTTTTTTATTTTTGTTTTTGTTTTTGCTTTTTGTTTCTTGGAAGAGTGTGCATTAATGTGCACTATTTAATCTTCACAGAAATATACTAAAGCGAAGAGATCAATATGCAGTCTAAAATTTCGGTGCCCCTTAGTAATTATTATTTGACGTCTGTTTTCTACATAATAATTACACCCTGCGCGCCATAGAACAAAGTTCATTAAGGGTGTGAAGTGCAAGGCAAGACGTGAACATTGTAAATGAGAGGAACTACTGACCAGTGGTCTAGTCTGGCTGTCAGTAGCAGCTGAGGTGTTCCTGTGCCAGACAAAGGGAGCAGATCCCAGAGGCAATGCGATGTGACCCGACCAATTCAAATACAAAGCCGACCCTCTATGTCGTGTTTACTTCGAGTTGTTCCGGACTCTAAAAACAGAAAACCTCATGTCCATCCCCTCCGACCAACCTTGTCCTCAACACATATTGCAATGTCTTTAAACGGCAAACTTATCCGTAAACAGAAACCCCGTAGTTCCAAGTGAGATGTCATCCAAACTTTGAACCATTCCCATCCAATAAACACCGATCAGCCTATAGTACATTATGCAACGAGCCTATAATGGCAATAATTAAGACTCGAGTATGTTTATAAAACGAGCTAAGAAAGTTTTGTAATTTCCATACGAGTGTCTTAATTACCATTATAGGCGAGTTGCATACGACTGTTTATGTTCGACAATATTTTTTATGTTCGATTATAAATATTCATAAATATCTGTCGAGATTTCGCCAGTTTTATGTACTGAACAGAGCGCTTGGGACGCAGCGAATACCTTGTGTTCGACCATGGCCTCCTCGAATACCCCAATATGACACGAGCCACGCAGTGAAATTTAAAATAGGAGGCCGTAGAAGTCAGCGCAGGTGCGATGCTATCCTTACCTTGATTCGTCACACAACTGTTTCTTGAGCTCTGATTGGTGGGAGAAACTGTTTAATAATGAAAAATAAAGTTATAATGAGCCTAATAAATTATGATACAGTTTTCTGGCATATAATATTTACATTTCGACATCGTCGATCATAATAGTACATTATACAACGAGCCTATTATGGCAATAATTAAGACACGAGTATGTTTATAAAACGAGCGTATGCGAGTTTTATAACTTCCATACGAGTGTCTTAATTACCATTATAGGCGAATTGCATACGACTGTTTATGTTCGACGATAATTATTATAACTATTTTATGTTCGAACATAAATATTCATAAATATCTGTCGAGATTTCACCAATTTCATGTACTGAACAGAGCGCATGGGATGCACAGAATACCTTGTATTTGACCAAGGCCTCCTCGATTACCCTACTATGACACTGGGCCAGGCAGAGAAATTTAAATTAGAAGGCCTTGGAATTCAGCGCATCTAATTATCTAATTGGTCAAACAACTGTTTCTTGAGCCCTGATTGGTGGGAGAAACTGTTTCATAATGAAAGATAGTGTTATAATGACCATCATTATTGTACAGTTTTCTGCCATATAATAGTCAGGGTCGAACATAATAGTACATTGTACAACGAGCCTATAATGGCAATAATTAAGACACGAGTATGTTTATAAAACGAGCGTCTGCAAGTTTTATAATTTCCATACGAGTGTCTTAATTACCATTATAGGCGAGTTGCATACGACTGTTTATGTTCGACGATAATTATTATAACTATTTTATGTTCGAACATACATATCCATAAATATCTGTCGAGATTTCGCCAGTTTTATGTACTGAACAGAGCGCATGAGACGCAAAGAATGCCTTGTATTTGACCATGGCCTCCTCGATTACCCTACTATGACACTAGGCCACGCAGTGAAATTTAAATTAGAAGGCCGTGGAACTCAGCACAGGTGATATGCTATTGGTCAAACAACTGTTTCTTGAGCTCTGATTGGTGGGAGTAACTGTTTCATAATGAAAAATAGTGTTATAATGATCATCATTATGATACAGTTTTCTGACCTATAATAGTCAGGGTCGAACATAAACCTTATTATATGTTCTAACATAAATATTCATCAATATCTGTCAACATTCTGTAGCTGACTTAAGTGAAGAGCGCATCCACTGGGGATCAAAATTCTACTCACACCCAAAGTACACGAGGCTACATGACCGCGTTGTCGCAGCCCCTAAACTGAGGAACCATCCAACCATACTTTGCTGTAAGAGTCCAAGCTCTTATTTACGTGTTGCTTGTTCGTCTATGCACTCTAGGTCAAGCAACAACAGGAAGCTTTTAGTTTTACGTGATCGTTAGACTCACGATCATGAGCCACGGGACCTCCTTTTTACGTGGAATATGAACCACAGGACATGCCAGTTCATTTCAAAAATCTCACATGCATTGGCCGGGAATCGAACCCGGTCCACCTTGGTGAGAGGCCAACAGCATGACCGCTGCACCACCACGCCCCCAGTAGTGCATACTAGATCAGTAGTGCCACCTGCCCGTTACTATAAGGACAGAAACTCTTAGTTAAGCTACATGTTAGCAGTGTCCAGCTTTTTAGGGGCATATGACCTCGTAGTTTCACCGCTTAAAACAACAACAACAACAATAACTAACTAACTAGTGGCTGTCACCCACGATGTCCAGGTTTGACTTCTGGTACTGCTAAGATATTACATTCAGCCTCATGAGGCAAAACTGAGAAGAGGTTAATTCCAACCTCAACCATCGTGGATGTAGTTTTCCGTGGTATCTTCATTTCTTCTCTAGGCTGGGATGGTTCGTAAGTTAAGGCCACGGCCACCTCCTTCCCAATTCTCATTTGGTCTACAAATACACACAGTACAGACACCACAATAACATAGGATATCAGACAATTTCTACACACATTCAACTACACTGGACTGAATGTTGGAGTTGTTGATGATTATTTAGGAGCTTTGCGACATCGTGGCCATGTAACCCCGTGTACTTGGGTATTTGTGGAATTTGTGTGAAGACCTACTTCACTTTGCTGTCTGTATTTGTAATTGAGGTAGGATATAGGTAGGAGGCGGCAGCGGCCTTAAATCTTTATGGGATAGTGGTCTCTCCATTAACCACATGCCTTAAGGACAGTTTATGGCTTCAAAGATGCTGATAGTTGAAACTTAATCCAAATTTTGGAAAGTTTTCATGCCGTGGTTGTATTTCTAAAAATCAAATATTATAAGGTGCGTTCAAAAAGTAACGAGCCGGAGGCATAATTACAGAAACCAGTACCTGTATGTTTGAAGTATTGGCCCTGGCTGTTGAGGCACTTGTCCCACTGTGACACGAGGCGGTGAATGGCTGTCTCATAAAATTCCCTGGGTTGCGATGTGAACCAGTTCCGCACGTACAGCTGGACGTCGGCGTCCGAGGTGAATCGTTGGCCCCGCAGAGCCCTTTTTAGGGGACCAAACATGGTGTAATCACAGGGAGAGAGGTCTGGACTGTATGGAGGGTGGCCGAGAACCTCCCATTTGAATTTCTGCAGGAGTGCCGCGACTGTGTTGGCCGTATGAGGTCGTGCATTGTCGTGGAGCGACCACGGCGGCTATGGCGTTCACTGTCACTCGGCGGTCCTGGGTAATGAGTGCATCAACCAGCTGGTCGTTATCATCGGTAATGCAGGGGGGTGCCCCAGACCGGGCATCATCGGCTAACGACACCCGTCCTTCCCTGAAGCGCTTGTGCTACGCCTTGACCCTTGCAAGGGACATGCAGTGTTCGCCGTACACTTGTGACATTCGGCGATGAATGTTCATTCCCTCTACTCCTTCTGCTGTCAGAAAACGAACAACACCTCTTTGCTCTTCGGTTGACGCCTCCATGTCACTGTTTGCAATGCGACTGGCAGCGTTGGACGATTGATGCATGCTGCTTCTCGCTTTGTATCGTCACGTGCCCTCTAGCGACGGGCTGTGACATTCCACGCTCTGGTCGAAACCACACCTCGTTACACACGCCACGATGTCGTCACCGGTTTGCGCATTCTAGCCTCCGGCTAGTTACTTTTGAACGCACCTTATATGTACGTATCTACTTGACGTAATGTGTGGGATAAAGTTTAAAGAATTTAAAAGTGAAAACATTAACAATTAAAGTGTAAAATTAAAATTTAAATATAGATTTTTTTTTAAAAAATGTTATAATAATAAAATAAATATAAAAATTAAAATTGGTTAATTAATTCAGGAGAAAAAATATCAAAATTAAATCCATAGGAACATTAATTAAACATTAAAATAAATATATATACAAAAATAACATTATTAATTATTATAATAATTAAAATGAATTAAAATTTAAAAACACATGGAAATTAAAAAACACTGATAGTGAGTCTGAAAGACTGAAAAAATATTTTAAAAAAAGAAAAAAAAGATAAAAAGCAAGTGCAAACCAAGGTCAAAGGAGGTAGCTGGCTGGATGACGTCACGCTCACTGGAGCGTGAGGGGAAACGAGGAAGCTCAAGCAGTACTATGACGTCACACACCTCAGTGCATTCTCGGTGCATTTCGTCCCGTCACCGTAACGTAACGCCAGACCCCAGCGAAGTCGACATAATCATTTAAAATGATCTCTTCTTCTCTTCTCTTAGTCGTTTACCCTCCAGGTTGGTGGAACCCACCACTACCGCCTCTACGGGCAGTGTCCTAGAGCTGGGAACAACCAATCGGAGTGGATACAACTGGTGAGGTGTGATTGGCACCTCGCCCAGGCGGCTTCATCTGCAAAGCGAACAGGGGCCTCATGAGGAAGGTCAGGATGGATAGGCAAGGAAGAGGGAATGAGGCGGCCGTGGCCTTGAAGAAGGTACCATCCCGGCATTTGCCCGAAGACGAAGTGGGAAACCACGGAAAACCACTTCGAGGATGGCTGAGGAGGGAATGGAAGCCCCTCTACTCATTTGGAACACCCGAGGCTGAGTAGACCCCGTTCCAGTCCTCATACCACTTTTCAAATTTCGTGGCAGAGCCGGGAATCGAACCCAGGACCTCCGGGGCGGCAGGTAACCAGGCTGACTGCTACGCTACGGAGGCGACTCATTTAAAATGATAAAAAAATATATTTGCCCTATAGTCTAAAGGGTTAAGTTAGGAACAATCCCGGCATTTGCCTAGAGTAGAAGAGGGAAACCACGGAAAACCTCTTCCAGGATGGCTGAGGTAGGAATCGAACCCACCTCTTCTCAGTTTTTCTACACAAGACTGAGTTTACCCCGTTCCAGGCCTTCGACCACAATTACATTTCTTGATAGAGCTGGGAATTTTACCCGGGCCTCAGTGGTGACAGCCAAGCATATTGGTCACTACACCACGAGGGGGACTGAATGCCACGATGTCCAAACAACAAGCACAAGTTGTGAGCCCCTGGGAAATGTAGCACGTGCTTCCCTTTATTTCTTTCACCCCCTCACCTCAGCTCACCTTTCCACGCTGACTCGGATTCTGTTCGACAGAATAATTTAAATCAGAGTTTCTTAATTAAGGCTCTTTCTATATCCGTCACGACCCAGGAAGCGAGAGGCGTCGCTGTAGTGGAGTAAGGGGAGGGGTCCCAGCTCCATGCACTGTACTTGAGGGGTGAAGTAAAGGAGGCAAGAGGTTGACCACCCGCCGTGTTATCAGAAATTCCTGTCTTCCAATAAAGCTGACATTCAATCATTCATTCATTCATTCGCTCATTCACTTTATTTTAAAAAGGGGGTAATTGCTCGGTGGAAAATTGTATACTTACAGAAAATTACCAATAATAATATCAAATACAATATATACAAATAGCGTTTTGGAAACTATGTTAATTGTTTTTATTTTTTTGCGTATGGCTTTTAGTGCCGGGAGTGTCCGAGGACATGTTCGGCTCGCCAGAGTTTTTGTAGCTTCCTCTATACGGACACCCATTGGGTGAACTACAAGTACCGTCGCATGTGGAGTGTTGTCTGGGGAGGAAAGTGTAAATGTAAGGACAAGGAATTGGAAGGTAGCGGCTGTGGCCTATAGTTAGGGACCAACCCCGGCATTTGCCTGGAAGGAAGATGGGAAACCACAGAAAACCATCTTCAAGGTTGCCGGCGGGGGGATTCGAACCTCCTCGTCTCCCGGATGTGAGCGACTGCCTGCAGCCACGCCGTAACGACCTCGGCTAACTCACCCGGTTGTTAATTGATGATCAGGTGCCATCAAGTCGGCGTCGACTCCTAGCGACTGCATGGATGGACTGTCTCCATATGATTCTGTCTTCAGCCATATACTTCAGATCCTTCACTGACATATTCATGTTGGATTTGATGGAGTCGATCCATCTCAATGCTGGCCGCCCTCGTCTCCGAGACCCTTCCACCTTTCCAAGCATAATTGTCTTTTCCAACCAATCAGAACGCCTCATAATGTGTCCAAAATATGACAGCTGAAATCTTGTTATCAATGCTTCAAGAGACAGATCTGGTTTAATTTTTTGAATCACCCATACATTTGTCTTCTTGTACAAGGAATACGCAGTATCCTTCTCCAACACCAGAGATCAAAAGTATCAATATACTTCCTACCACGTTTCCTTATGGTTCAGCTTTCGCAACCATATGTAACTATGGGAAAGACTAGTGCCTTAACCATTCTAATTTTAGTAGGCAAAGAAACATCGGAACACTTGATGATCTTATCCAGGCCTTTCAAAGCTGCTCTTCCTAGGGCAAGTCTTCGGCGAATCTCTTGACTTCATGAGCCATGATCCCAACAATCAGAACCTATTCACCTCTAGTAATCACGAGGGCAGATCAAAACATAAGTTGCACTTCCCATTTGTGGCCATTTATTACACCACCTATACAACAGTAATACGCCTATAACGACATACAATGTAACGTCACTTTTCCACATAGTTCCCAAGAGACTCCAAACATTTCTACTGACGCACAACCAACTTGTCGATGCCGGATGCATAGAAAGTTCCTCCAGCGTTCTGCAACCACACGGAGACAGCGGCCTTCACCTCCTCATCGGTCTGGAAACGTCGACCACCGTTCTGTCTATTGATCGCATTCACATTGTTGACATTTGCACGGGTCCTGGACGTTGCGGGCCTGCCCTCGCGATATCCGTGCGTCCGGCTTCGAATTGCTGACACCACTTTACGATCCCTTGCCGGGAAATGGCCCGCTCCCCATACACAGCACTAATTTCACGATGAATGCCCGTGCAATTCTTCCTTTTGTCTCATAGGAATCGGATTGTCGCACGCACCTCATATTTGCAGTGAACGTCCGGTCGACGCGTCATTGCATTTGGCCGCTATTCACTCCATACAAGACGATACACCACAGCGACCTGCCAAAAAGACGTGTGGGCAGTGTCTGTCCCTTTCTCCGCTAAGTCCACGTTTGCAACACACAGCGCGCTGCTGCAGCGCGTTAGTGCAACTAACTTTTTGATCCACCTTCGTACATCCGGGTATTTACTCACAATCGCAATCTTCTCTTAACCCTGGAACCAGACTGTGGGGCCACTGGTGACCCAATTCTAAAAAGTGATATAGGCATTCATTTGGAATTTATTATTTAAACTGTCATGTTGTTTCTCTTCTCAGTGATCTAGAGAGTCTATTGACTAATAGAGTTGTCAGAAATAACAGTTCACTGAACATAAAATTTTAACTGACATAATTTAATAAATTATCACTGTTCTAATGCATACAGGAACATACTTTAACAACAAATAGCACACAGTTGTTCATTTCATCATCATCATCATCTTCATTTCCCCTTTTCCAGCTGACACGGGGTGGGGGCAAATATGGTTCCTCTCTACTTTGTTCTGTCGTTCCACCATTCCTTCTCCGATACGGTGTTCCAATCCAGGTTCCGTTTTCTAATGCTATACTTCACCGAGTCCATCCAACGCATTCTTGGTCTTCCTCGTCCTCTCTTCCCTGTCATCCGTCGTTCCAGTGCTCGTCTTGGTAGCCTTACTTCATTCATCCGTTTGACACGTCCAAACCATCTCAATCTGTTTTGCTCCTCCCGTGGCTCATAATCACAAGATTCACGGTCACGTCAAACTACAATCTTCCTTCCTTTCTTCCTTTGTTTTGCTCCAGTTTGTCATTTAGTTCCTGTACTCCCAGTTCTTTCCATATATCTTCATTTATCACTGTGTCTCTCCTCGTTTTCTGGACCATACTTCTCAGGAATTTCATCTTAGCTGCCCGTACTCTGCTCTCATCCCTCTTAGTCATTGTCCAAGTTTCTGTTGCATATGTCATTATAGGAACATAATATGCTTTGTACATAACTTCTTTAGCCATAATTGGCATATCCTTGTTCCATACTAGTCCCCGTACCTGTTGGTAGAAAGCACTCCCGAGTTGTATTCTTCTGCTAATTTCCAAATCTAGTCTTCCATCTTCAGTCAGTTCACTTCCCAAGTATTTGAAGTGTTTCACCACTTCCAATTCCTTATCTCCTACTTTGATTACTCCTTTTCCTTCTTTCCTACTTCCACACATCACCACTGTTTTACTCTTTTACTTAATTTCAGCCATTCTACGAAAACCTAGGACCTGTCATCTTTGCACTTGCTGCAGTTTCCTTGTCAATGTTCTGCACACAGACTGCAAGAACAAATCACACACTTCGTTTGCTCTTTTCTGTCTCTGTATGGAGAATAATACATCTTGCTATTTAGGTTACAAGGGTTTACAGTGTTTTCACAACTAGACATCATTAAATCTCTACTTAGTATAAAACAAAGTCCCCCATTTCTTGGATGTCACGGGTAGTCTCGAGAACCACTGGATGGATTTTGATGCGGTTTTCACCATTCTTTAAAGGATATCTTGAGGAAGATTTCTGCAGAAAATAATTTATTTATGATCAAAGGAAGCCAAGCAACAACGATTTCAGTGAAAAAGTCGAAAATAAAACCTGGCATCCATGCACTCTTTAAGCTTGCGCTGGGCAAACCGTTAAAATATCAATGTACTATGAGTGTAAGAGTTGTTCAGAATGAAAAGCTCTACAAAAAGTTCGCGAGAGTATATCTCTATCTACAATACATCGCCCACTATAAGTGTTTTAAATTGGACGGAAGGGGGATTTGTGTTTCATGCACCTCGCCATTCTTAAATTACGTCTGACAAGAATTTGTTGCACATGCATCTCCATGATAATATAATTAATAGTCCAGTGATTTTAACCCATCATGCCAAGACGTAAAACGGATATAGGGCGTAGTTGATTGACATGGAAAGAAAAGCGCTTATCACGTAATGGATTCATAACTGTTCCCGGGTGAAGGCGGGGCGGGTTGCTAGTTGTAGGATAAAGCAAGGTGCCTCCTAGAAAGTTTTGGTACAGAACCCACACATGGGATCATATGTGACCCTAATATTATATTACATAGCAATAACATATTCCAAACGCTTAAACGTTGTATTCACATCAGCAATTATTATTCCAACATTGAAGGTAGATGAAATAACAGCAAGCTAACGGCATTTGACGCATGCACAGAAGAGATCATAAAATGGCCGGGTCGTGTGCTTCTGGGGTTAAACACATCAATATGTTTGGGGAAAGGCTCTAAGACTGAGGCAGGTAATGAGTTCCATTTATCAATACCACGTTTAATGAAATAATATTTCCTATAATTTATACGCTGTGGTCGGACCTTGATCTGCCCTGATCAGGTAGGTGGGATTTCCCAGACGTTTGCTTAGTTCTCCCCAGGCTGGCCGATTAGTGTAAGTGTTAAACATAGCGTATAGTCTGGATTTCATACTTCTATCTTCCAGAGATTCCTACCCTGGGTTTTCCATCACTCGAATTGCACTACTTTTAGGATTAAAATCGTTGAGCACAAACCTAGCAACCTTCCTTTGTTCCATCTCCAGCTCATTGGTGAGCCCTACCTGATATGGGTACCAAACCGCTGAGCCGTATTCCTCACGGTGTCGTGCCGGATGCGACCCAAACACTGATGTATCGATGGAATCGGGGAATTTCTAACACATCTGTCTCTGCTAAAATTGCACTTAGGTTAGGTTAGGCGCCGTACAAATTGAAGAATTGAAGTGACGTAAATCCAAAATTGACGGTTTTTCAGTTTTTTTTCCTTTCATAAGCAAGTTTATAGGTTGTCTCAAAGTATAGCAAAGGTTTTAAGTCGCAATACGTCGTATAACCCATATTAACATAGATATAAGAACTAAGTTGATTTGCAAAGTGATGTAACTCCAACATGTAATTATTTCCAATGTGACATATCCATGTTGACCAATCCGATGGCTCTCTGGACATCACGTGATAAATCAAGGCCATATGTAGAGCATCTGTTTGTGTTTGTTGTGTTTAAACCATTTAAATGTTCATAAATACCACTCAATGCGTGTGTCAATATATGATTTATTTCCAAAACGTCCTAATTCCAACTTACAGGAGACGAATACCACAATTTCCAATTTTTAAAACCCAGAGTTAGGACGCGCATAAAAGTAATAAATGAAATTACATTATCTTGATAATCATATCTGAATTTAATGATACGAAGAAACAAAAACGCGATTTCTGAAGTTTTACATTTCATGGATTTACGTCACTTTGAAAATAAAATTCTTCTCTCGAACAATGGGTCGCATGGGGCACTGTAAGCTACTAGCAGGTTCGCTACAGCCACGATTTTTACTGGGTCGCATCCGGCACGGTTGCACTCGGCTCGTAATCTTCCTCACTAGGGTCAAACATCCTAATTATCCTAATTACTGCCTTTTAACACACTCATTACCAAATGAAGTGATTTGTACCATTTGGGGACGACACAACCCACATGAGTACTCAATTTCATATCATTCTTTACATGGATGCCCAAGTATTTGCACGAGTTGCCTAAATCAGCGTAGCCCCAGTGAGTTGTATTTCTAACATTCTCGTGTGTAGAGGGCGTAGTTCTCAGGACAGAGACATAAAAGTAACAACGAGCGTATTAACTGACTGACCAATGTATTTGGTTCTGTTATCCCTTCGCACCTCATCTTACCATCTGTGACTAGACTACCTCCCTTCTTACGAAGCGTACCTGCGCTTATTTACTGTGAGAGATATGAATTCAAGCAGCCTTTCACCTCCCTATAAAGCTCATAACTCTCGCAGTAAAGAAGCGTAGGTGCGCTTCATAAAAAAGGAGGTAACGCGGAGTTCGCTACTCCTGTGTGGAGGTCCAGGCACGGGCACCAAGAGCCCGCTGATGAGCCAGCATGGTGTTCCAAGTCGGAACCCCACACAAGACACGGCATAAAACTAGCAAATTGCTGAGTTTTAATTCCTTGGCCGTAAAGGCCAATATATTATCTTTTTAGCGGCTTCGGTGGCGTAGTTGGAAGCAAGCTGAACTGCTGTGCCCAAGATCCCAGCTTCAAACCCGGCCGAAGTCGAAGGATATTTTAAGAGCGTGAAAATCCTTCAGTATCACTTCCTTCTGAGGGAAAGTAAAGCCGGAGGGATTTATGGCATGTAAAAGAGCCTTCCAGCCGGCCCCGTGGTTTTGGGGTAGCGCGCCAGCCTCTCATCCGGAGGCCCCTGGTTCGATTTTTGGCTCCGTCAGGGAATTTAGAAACTGACGTGAGAGCTGGAACGGGGTGCACTCAGCCTCGTGAGGACAATTGAGTAGTTGTCTGACAGCGAGACAGCGCCCCGATCACGTAAACCAAGATTAACGGCCGAGGGGACCCGATGCGCTGATCACGTGTCACCCCAATATATGCAGGCCAATTGACTGGGCAACGCAGTCGCTTGGTAGGCCTAGGCCCTTCATGGGCTGTAGTGCCAGGGATTATTTATAAAGGATCCTTCGACTAACTAAACTTGTTTGAAGCTACATTTCTAGGTTAGATTTCATTAAAACGCTCTATCAAAGTTCCAACGTTCACCACTAGGAGTCACAGACATCTGGTAGCGAAAGTTAGAACTACTTGAAATTGAACGAAACGTGTAGCTCTCCCCATGGGTGTCCGCTTGAAGCAGCTACAAACTCTGGCGAGCCGAACATGTCCTCGGACACTCTCGGTACTAAAAGCTATAAATAAAAAAACATTGTTTTAGTCCTCTGACTCTTTAATAACCTGTTGTTATCTCCACCTTGAGCAGCTGAGAGCTGACCACACCGCCCTATGATCCGAAAACACGAGGTCTACCTGCACATTGTTTTAGTCCTCTGACTCTTTAATAACCTGTTGTTATCTCCACCTTGAGCAGCTGAGTGCTGACCACACCGCCCTATAATCCGAAAACACGAGGTCTACCTGCACATTGTTTTAGTCCTCTGACTCTTTAATAACCTGTTGTTATCTCCACCTTGAGCAGCTGAGAGCTGACCACACCGCCCTATAATCCGAAAACACGAGGTCTACCTGCACATTGTTTTAGTCCTCTGACTCTTTAATAACCTGTTGTTATCTCCACCTTGAGCAGCTGAGAGCTGACCACACCGCCCTATAATCCGAAAACACGAGGTCTACCTGCACATTGTTTTAGTCCTCTGACTCTTTAATAACCTGTTGTTATCTCCACCTTGAGCAGCTGAGAGCTGACCACACCGCCCTATAATCCGAAAACACGAGGTCTACCTGCACATTGTTTTAGTCCTCTGACTCTTTAATAACCTGTTGTTATCTCCACCTTGAGCAGCTGAGAGCTGACCACACCGCCCTATAATCCGAAAACACGAGGTCTACCTGCACATTGTTTTAGTCCTCTGACTCTTTAATAACCTGTTGTTATCTCCACCTTGAGCAGCTGAGTGCTGACCACACCGCCCTATAATCCGAAAACACGAGGTCTACCTGCACATTGTTTTAGTCCTCTGACTCTTTAATAACCTGTTGTTATCTCCACCTTGAGCAGCTGAGTGCTGACCACACCGCCCTATAATCCGAAAACACGAGGTCTACCTGCACATTGTTTTAGTCCTCTGACTCTTTAATAACCTGTTGTTATCTCCACCTTGAGCAGCTGAGAGCTGACCACACCGCCCTATAATCCGAAAACACGAGGTCTACCTGCACATTGTTTTAGTCCTCTGACTCTTTAATAACCTGTTGTTATCTCCACCTTGAGCAGCTGAGAGCTGACCACACCGCCCTATAATCCGAAAACACGAGGTCTACCTGCACATTGTTTTAGTCCTCTGACTCTTTAATAACCTGTTGTTATCTCCACCTTGAGCAGCTGAGAGCTGACCACACCGCCCTATAATCCGAAAACACGAAGTCTACCTGCACATTGTTTTAGTCCTCTGACTCTTTAATAACCTGTTGTTATCTCCACCTTGAGCAGCTGAGAGCTGACCACACCGTCCTATAATCCGAAAACACGAGGTCTACCTGCACATTGTTTTAGTCCTCTGACTCTTTAATAACCTGTTGTTATCTCCACCTTGAGCAGCTGAGTGCTGACCACACCGCCCTATAATCCGAAAACACGAAGTCTACCTGCACATTGTTTTAGTCCTCTGGCTCTTTAATAACCTGTTGTTATCTCCGCCTTGAGCAGCTGAGTGCTGACCACACCGCCCTATAATCCGAAAACACGAGGTCTACCTGCACATTGTTTTAGTCCTCTGACTCTTTAATAACCTGTTGTTATCTCCACCTTGAGCAGCTGAGAGCTGACCACACCGCCCTATAATCCGAAAACACGAGGTCTACCTGCACATTGTTTTAGTCCTCTGACTCTTTAATAACCTGTTGTTATCTCCACCTTGAGCAGCTGAGAGCTGACCACACCGCCCTATAATCCGAAAACACGAGGTCTACCTGCACATTGTTTTAGTCCTCTGACTCTTTAATAACCTGTTGTTATCTCCACCTTGAGCAGCTGAGAGCTGACCACACCGCCCTATAATCCGAAAACACGAGGTCTACCTGCACATTGTTTTAGTCCTCTGACTCTTTAATAACCTGTTGTTATCTCCACCTTGAGCAGCTGAGAGCTGACCACACCGTCCTATAATCCGAAAACACGAGGTCTACCTGCACATTGTTTTAGTCCTCTGACTCTTTAATAACCTGTTGTTATCTCCACCTTGAGCAGCTGAGAGCTGACCACACCGCCCTATAATCCGAAAACACGAGGTCTACCTGCACATTGTTTTAGTCCTCTGACTCTTTAATAACCTGTTGTTATCTCCACCTTGAGCAGCTGAGTGCTGACCACACCGCCCTATAATCCGAAAACACGAGGTCTACCTGCACATTGTTTTAGTCCTCTGACTCTTTAATAACCTGTTGTTATCTCCACCTTGAGCAGCTGAGAGCTGACCACACCGCCCTATAATCCAAAAACACTAAGTCTACCTGCACATTGTTTTAGTCCTCTGACTCTTTAATAACCTGTTGTTATCTCCACCTTGAGCAGCTGAGAGCTGACCACACAGCCCTATAATCCGAAAACACTAAGTCTACCTGCACATTGTTTTAGTCCTCTGACTCTTTAATAACCTGTTGTTATCTCCACCTTGAGCAGCTGAGTGCTGACCACACCGCCCTATAATCCGAAAACACGAAGTCTACCTGCACATTGTTTTAGTCCTCTGGCTCTTTAATAACCTGTTGTTATCTCCACCTTGAGCAGCTGAGTGCTGACCACACCGCCCTATAATCCGAAAACACGAGGTCTACCTGCACATTGTTTTAGTCCTCTGACTCTTTAATAACCTGTTGTTATCTCCACCTTGAGCAGCTGAGAGCTGACCACACCGCCCTATAATCCGAAAACACGAGGTCTACCTGCACATTGTTTTAGTCCTCTGACTCTTTAATAACCTGTTGTTATCTCCACCTTGAGCAGCTGAGAGCTGACCACACCGCCCTATAATCCGAAAACACGAGGTCTACCTGCACATTGTTTTAGTCCTCTGACTCTTTAATAACCTGTTGTTATCTCCACCTTGAGCAGCTGAGTGCTGACCACACCGCCCTATAATCCGAAAACACGAGGTCTACCTGCACATTGTTTTAGTCCTCTGACTCTTTAATAACCTGTTGTTATCTCCACCTTGAGCAGCTGAGTGCTGACCGCACCGCCCTATAATCCGAAAACACGAAGTCTACCTGCACATTGTTTTAGTCCTCTGACTCTTTAATAACCTGTTGTTATCTCCACCTTGAGCATCTGAGTGCTGACCACACCGCCCTATAATCCGAAAACACGAAGTCTACCTGCACATTGTTTTAGTCCTCTGACTCTTTAATAACCTGTTGTTATCTCCACCTTGAGCAGCTGAGTGCTGACCACACCGCCCTATAATCCGAAAACACGAAGTCTACCTGCACATTGTTTTAGTCCTCTGACTCTTTAATAACCTGTTGTTATCTCCACCTTGAGCAGCTGAGTGCTGACCACACCGCCCTATAATCCGAAAACACGAGGTCTACCTGCACATTGTTTTAGTCCTCTGACTCTTTAATAACCTGTTGTTATCTCCACCTTGAGCAGCTGAGAGCTGACCACACCGCCCTATAATCCGAAAACACGAGGTCTACCTGCACATTGTTTTAGTCCTCTGACTCTTTAATAACCTGTTGTTATCTCCACCTTGAGCAGCTGAGAGCTGACCACACCGCCCTATAATCCGAAAACACGAGGTCTACCTGCACATTGTTTTAGTCCTCTGACTCTTTAATAACCTGTTGTTATCTCCACCTTGAGCAGCTGAGAGCTGACCACACCGCCCTATAATCCGAAAACACGAAGTCTACCTGCACATTGTTTTAGTCCTCTGACTCTTTAATAACCTGTTGTTATCTCCACCTTGAGCAGCTGAGAGCTGACCACACCGTCCTATAATCCGAAAACACGAGGTCTACCTGCACATTGTTTTAGTCCTCTGACTCTTTAATAACCTGTTGTTATCTCCACCTTGAGCAGCTGAGAGCTGACCACACAGCCCTATAATCCGAAAACACTAAGTCTACCTGCACATTGTTTTAGTCCTCTGACTCTTTAATAACCTGTTGTTATCTCCACCTTGAGCAGCTGAGAGCTGACCACACCGCCCTATAATCCGAAAACACGAGGTCTACCTGCACATTGTTTTAGTCCTCTGACTCTTTAATAACCTGTTGTTATCTCCACCTTGAGCAGCTGAGAGCTGACCACACCGCCCTATAATCCGAAAACACGAGGTCTACCTGCACATTGTTTTAGTCCTCTGACTCTTTAATAACCTGTTGTTATCTCCACCTTGAGCAGCTGAGTGCTGACCACACCGCCCTATAATCCGAAAACACGAGGTCTACCTGCACATTGTTTTAGTCCTCTGACTCTTTAATAACCTGTTGTTATCTCCACCTTGAGCAGCTGAGTGCTGACCACACCGCCCTATAATCCGAAAACACGAGGTCTACCTGCACATTGTTTTAGTCCTCTGACTCTTTAATAACCTGTTGTTATCTCCACCTTGAGCAGATGAGAGCTGACCACACCGTCCTATAATCCGAAAACACGAGGTCTACCTGCACATTGTTTTAGTCCTCTGACTCTTTAATAACTTGTTGTTATCTCCACCTTGAGCAGCTGAGTGCTGACCACACCGCCCTATAGTCCGAAAACACGAGGTCTACCTGCACATTGTTTTAGTCCTCTGAATCTTTAATAACCTGTTGTTGTCTCCACCTTGAGCAGCTGAGAGCTGACCACACCGCCCTATAATCCGAAAACACGAAGTCTACCTGCACATTATGTATAGATGAAACAAACATCTCTCTCATTCCCTTTAGCCAAGGGACGTTAAAGTTGCCATTATGAACCTTTTACTGAAGTAGAACGACTCACTTCTAACCTAGCGTTTCTAAATTATAAATTTAAGCTGGTGAAATCTCTGGAGTGCCTAATACATTCAGTGATGAAGGCTCTACCAATTCCCAACTCACAGCTCTCTCTTCCTCCCCCTCTTCCTTTTAAGCGGCTTTAAGTGGTGTAGTAGGTAGCATGCTGAGCTTCTATGCCCAAGATCGCGGGTTCGAACCCGGCCGAAGTCGTCGGATTTTTGAAGAGCGTTAGAAATCCCTCAGTATGCTTTCCTTCGGAGGGGAAGTAAAGCCGGTGGTCCCATGTCATAGATTTATGGCATGTTAAGGAACCTTCCTCTAATTACACCTGTGTGAAGCTAAATTATAGTTAAACATTTGACAAATGCTGTTTGGTTCCTACGTTCATCGCCAGGAGCCGACTGCGGTGGCGTCTGGTAACCAAGTTCTTAACTAGTAGTCGTTGACGGTGGTGTATGGCGGCAATAGTAGGAACTACTTGAAAAAAATCAATGTCTGCAGTCCTTACTTGAATTGAAAACAGATAACACACACTAATACAGCCATCACAATTAACACCGGTTATCAGACAGATTCTACACACACCCAAAGTACACGGGGCTACATGACCGCGTTGTCGCAGCCCCTAAACTGAGGAACCAACCAACCCCTCTTCCCGCCCTTTTATACGTCACTCACGGTAGTCCTTCAAACGCAGATGACAGCCTGTCCAGTTGCAAAATTACTCGTTTATTGTAGGCTTTTTGAAATTAGAAGCTGCCGTTGGTTCATGTAAGGGCTTATTCATCGTGATCATCAGTTCTGTGTACATGTGACAACATACGAGAGTTGCTCAGAAACGAAGGTTACAAAACCTGCGGTGAAACGTGTACATAATATTCCATACAATCAATTGTTAGTACATTCATTAGGATATTTTAGCCTATTTTTATTTTATGAAAAAATAAAGGCTTATGAGATCACCTTTTGTCCGTGTGTGTATGTGTGTGTGTCCCTAATAACTTCTGAACGGCTGGATCGATTTCATGAAACTCGGTGAGATCATAGTACTATTACGGCCGACCCCGACAGTGCTCTTGAAATATAATTACGACTCACCAATCCAACATGGTGGTCGTGCGAAACATTTCACCGGCATTCTATATCTCCGAAACTATCACTGACATCACCCCGAAATTTTGTTCGGTGATAAAGGGTACTACTAGACGTTTACCTATGTGACTTTCAAAAACCTGTAACTGCAATACGAAGAAGTTGAAACTTATTAGTAGACTTTTCTCGCGATTTAACCATACGAACGCAATTAAATTTGGTACAGCAAATGTTTATACACATTGTAATACACTGGCGTCATATTTGGTTCAATTGTTTTCATAACCTCAAGATGGCAGCTGTGCGCAATTTTAAAATTAAGTTGTTATATCTTGTGTATTATTCATGAGATCGAAGTGAACGTTTGAATAATGATCCTGCACTAAAATCGTCACCTAATAGTACATAACTCTATGGCCTACATATATAAAAATCCAATATGGCGATCATCCGAAATATTTAGACAGTTCTCAATATCTACGAATCTATTACAGCAATCAAACTGAAATGTTGTATGTTGATAGTGGCAATTAACATAAGTAGTTTATATGAAAATAGGCTTTAGTTCTTCATGGAACTACTTGTTGGACATAGTCTCCATATCGGTTTAGGCACTTGTCGCTTCATGGCATCAGTTTGAACATTTTCTCATGGTGAAAATACAGGGAGATTCTTTTGCCGGAGTGGTGTCAGCGACCGGCTACCGGGCGCGCGCGCCTTCCGTCAGCCAACCGAGCTCGTTCCGCGGATTGCGCACCGGTGGAAACCGTAACAAAGTAGATTAATTAATGGTAAATTCACCAGCAAATCATGATTGAAGAACTTACCTATCCACAGGAGATGTCGAGAGTGATCTCATTCAGCTGACAGACAGGCGTTGTACCGTGTAAATAAATTAGCGTTTACACGTTGTAATATTCCCTTCTGTTGTGAGGGATATCTGCTGCCGTATATTGTTCTCCAACTCCACTAGAGTACGGGTAATTGATCTGTACACTTTGTATTTTAAATTACCCCACAATGAAAGATCAAACGGACTTAGGTCCGTGCTTCGATTAATCACAGTAAACACGCAGGGGGGTGCAGGAGTAGCTACATAATGTAACGATGTAACTTCCGAAGTTACTGTCTGTCAGCTGAAGGAGAAAATTTTCAACATCTTCTGTGAAAAGATAAGTTCTAACCTTTAGCTGGTGACGTGAGGTCATCCAGATTCCCAAGAAATAAAATAAAACATCTGTGCTTCTTTAATTAAATCATGCAGCTGTTGTTTATGTTTCCTTCGTACCTGTGCGCTGACACTACACACCCTCGTCGATGAACGTTTATTGGCATAATGACTTAAATGATCCTGGTTAGCTCGCCTCCGCCTCGCGCAACCGTGCGGCCACTGTCCAGCAAAAGAATCTCACTGTAGTAACCTTGTGTGTTCAGCCTCATTGTCGCGAAGTGTTTCACCACCTCGTCTGAAGAAAATCGTCGTAACAGGTGAAAGTCGCTTGGAGCGAGGTCCGGTGTTGTAGGAAGGGAGGTCAATGATGTCCCAGCGTAACCGCTTCAACAGCGTGGTGGTCTTCTAGGCTGTATGAGGTCGCGTGTTGTCATAAAGGTAGGTGACGCCCTCAGTAAAAATCCCCTGAGAGACTAATGTTTTTGTTGTTGTTGTTGTTGTTACTGATGATTAATTAGGGGCTTTGCAACATCGTGGTCATGTAGTCTCATGTACTTTGGGTGTGTGTAGAATCTGTCTCATAATCTTTGTTAATTGTGATGGCTCTATTAGTGTGTGTTATCTGTTTTTTAATTCAATTGAGGACTGCAGATGTTCAATTTTCAAGTAGTTTCAACTTTTGCTACCAAATGCCACCGTCAACGACAACTAGTTCTGAACTTTGTTACTTAATGTCACCGCAATCGGCTCCTGGCTGCGAACGTTGGAACTTAAGAGTGTTAGTCAAATATAACCTATAATTTAGCTTCGTGTAGTTAGTTGAAGGTTCTTTATCATGCCATAAATCTATGAAATGGGACCGCCGGCTTTACTTCCCCTCCGACGACATCGGCCGGGATTGAACCCACAACCTTGGGCATAGAAGCTCAGTATGCTACCAACTTCACCACCGAAGCCGCCACTGTATTAGTGTGTGCAGTTGTAGTTCGGATGAGGATTGGGAAGGAGGTGGTCGTGGCCTTATTTTGAGAACCCTCCCGGCGTTCGTCTGGAGAAGAAGTGGAGAACCACGGAAAAACATTTCCAGGATTGCTGAGGTGGGAATCGAACTCACCTCTTTTCATGTTTGCCTCACGAGGCTGTGAATCCCGTTCCAGACCAGAATTAAATTTCGTGGCAGAGCCTGGAATCGAACCTGGGCCTTCGTGGAGACAGCCAACAGTGCTAGCCACTACGCAACGAGGCGGAAGTATGTTTTTGTGATAAAGTCACTGCTAATTCCTCTCCTCTCTCTTCCTCCCCCTCTTCCCATCCTCCTCCATGTCACTCACGTCCGTCCTTCAAACGCCGATGACAGCCTGTCCAGTTGCAAAAATTACTCGTTTAATGTAAGCTTTTGGAAACTGATATTTTCAGCAGTCGAATACAATGAGACACAGATTATTGACAGAGGCAATAACTTTTCATCAGGGTTCTACGATAGGGCAAATACTTTTAAGAGCATTGATTTGGACTTTTAACGATATGAGGATGGAGTATTTTAGCTGTCAAAACTGTGAATGACAAATCTCAAAGACCATCATGTATAACTTACTGATATGTCTGATTAAAAATTTTCAAACGACTTTCAATAAATAAATCTCTGCTCAGTTGTGATATGGATTAGAACAGCTAATCGATACGTCAGAGTTGAAGAGCTGTCCATATGAAGAATTTATCTTTCCAAACATAACACGTGCTCCAGATTACTGGGATTAGGACTTATCACGATTCACCATTTGAACGTCGTCACACGGTGTACAACTAGGGTTTACGGCCACTTGATTTCTGATAATGGTGATTCGGTAGCATGCTGAGCTTCAATACCCAAAATCACGGCCGAAGTCGTCGATTTTTAGGAGCGTTAAAACCCCTCAGTTTGCCTTCCTTCAGAGGGGAAGTAAAGCCATCGAGCCAATGTCATAGATGTATGGCATGTAAGAGAACCTTCCAATAACTTCAATTGTGTGAAGCTACATTCGTAGATTGATTTGACTAAAGCTCAATTATGTTCCAACGTTCGTCGCCAAGTGCCGGTTGGTGGCATCTAGTAGCCAACTTCGCATTTGGTAGGAAAAGTAGGAACTAGCCTACTTCAAATTGATCGTATGGAGTTCTTACCTGAATTACAGATAGCACACGCTCATACAGAAATCACAATTAACATTGGTTATCAGACACACCCAGAGTACACGGGGCTACATGACCGCGTTGTCGCAGCCCCTAAACTGAGGCACCAACCAAGCAGCAATCATAGGACTCACGATTCACGGATTCCACCATAAAAGGTGTGTAATAAAAGTAATTGAACAACGTGTGTGCAAAATATGTGGCAAAATATGCAAAATTTACCACATAAAACACTGCAAATTAAATGTGGTTATGAAAGCAAATAAACAGTTGTGGAATGCTCATTTGACTGCAAATTTGATTTTGTTAACTTATTAATTTTTCACTCGACAATAAATTAAGTCCATTAAGGAATCAGTAAGTTATTTAGTTATTCAATCACGCACCCAAGCAATATATTGTTTATACTGTATTTGGTTTGCTGTGCGATTTGAATTTTGGATGTGGACATTTTCTTAGCATCCTATCAGAGCGTTCAATGACCTCGCAGAATGGCCGTATAACTACTCTAGTAGTAGCGGCCCCGTGCGAGAACTCTCGCATAATGGGTTGTGTGCGCCCCATGTGTACAGACTACCCGCCCGGCCCTAGTGCCATGCGGGCTTAACGCGACACAGGGGCTATCGTCTTATTTATTGGTTTAAAAGCACTTTATACACAAATAAATATATTTCTGTTGACTTTTCTTGAAATGCAAGACTTTCCGTGTACTATTGAGACTATTTGGAAGAATTTGGTACAAACCACACCTTCTAACTCCCTCTGGTTTAGGAGCTTGAGTTTTGTGAAACATTCACCTTACCGTATTATACAGGTAGTATATAAATGAATATTGGGGTTTTTAGGCATTGTAGTATTCATTAGAGTTAACGTACTATTATCAATAATACACCAATTGAAAGAGCAACTCAAACAGTTTGTCCTAAAAGTGTTCGTACCTTTGCGCATGCGCATGTACTGGTTCCTCTGTCTTCCGTTAGAAGCGCTAGTAGCCAATACTGCGACTAGGGAGCAGAAAGCTCGTTGTGTTTTACTGTTTGCAAGGACTGAATCGGTAGTTACAGTGCAACGTGCGTTCCGTATTACGTTCCGGATGACAGAGCCTGTTTCGCATGGCCTCCACGTTCACCAGACCTGACGCCATGCGATTTTTACCTTTGGGGGTTCGTAAAGGATTGTGTATGTCCCTCTGCTACCAGCTGACCTAACCGAGGATTGAAGCAGTTGTTGCAACAATTACTCCAGAGACACTGAGCAAGGTTTGGGACGAACTCTGCTGTCGACTCGATGTGTGCCATGTGACGAATGGTGCTCACATTGAACACTTGTAGGACAAACTGTTTGAGTTGCTCTTTCATTTGATGTATTATTTATAACTAGCATTACCCGTCGCGGCTTCGCCCGCGAATATTCTAGTTGTAAAGAGTAGGCTAAACTTAGCAAAATCTCAATTATGAATGCTATGACCGATTTATCCTTGGTATGAATGATCAGAGTTTATCAATTCAGCTACTGGTGCAGTGGTTAGGGGTTTGTCATTCCTTCATAGGTATATCAGAGTGAAGTTAGTTTTCTGGGAATATCACAGACACTGTTAATTTAAGGGCCTTTAAATGTGGTTTTCGGAGACCCTTTATAGTCGGGTGAAAAAGACCTTTCGTACCACACTCACACGTGAAAATTGCGTGAAAAAATTCTAGAGTGCCCCTTGACCCCCTTAAGCGCATTACACTGTATGTATTGATG
The DNA here is from genome assembly GCA_946902985.2 of Meconema thalassinum. Classification (NCBI taxonomy): domain Eukaryota; kingdom Metazoa; phylum Arthropoda; class Insecta; order Orthoptera; family Tettigoniidae; genus Meconema; species Meconema thalassinum. Next base: position 22,770,144 of record OX336392.1, read on the forward strand.
AATTTTACAGCTTAATTTGGTTCAGTGATAACCTTATAAGCGTCTGGAAACTTTCACAGTAATGTAATAATTGGAAATGCATTGCGTCTTACAGAAATAGATGGACCTGTGAGATTCTGTTTCCATGGTTACCGTGTTGCATTCTTTGATTATTTTATTATAAATATACAAGTTTTAAGGTATTTATTTAACTGTGAGGCATTTAAAGAGTAAATGAGTGCGTTTCGCTTACGCATTGGGTTATGCTGAACCTGTAGGTACCCCATATATGTGTTATTGGGACCTTATTTTCGGTACAAAACTGGAATGGGACCTTAGCAGAATAATATAAGGAGGGATAGTACGTTAACTGTAATAAATACTACAGAGCCTTAAAACCCCGATATTCATTTTGATACACGCTGTATAGTAAGATAATAACCACTGTGTATTAGCGAAGGGTACAATGAGGTTTTCGTCTGTTTTGTATTGGTGTATGTATGTACCTTGGCTTGCTCATAAAACCTTTGTTATGGGATTTCATTTACCCAGTACGGTAGGAGCTGTAGATTTCATTATGAAGTACATTTAGTTCCATTTCCCTCGTGTTGTATACTTATGGGATATCATATTTCTAATAACTTCTCCCAATATTCACTTACACTGCCTTTATCTTCGTTTTTCACAAATCCTGAGCACTCCTCAGATTTCCAGATAGTTTTCTATTCTCGTAGAAACCACGAGGTGAAATATATTTCAGCAAGCAGAGATTATCTTTCTTGTTCATGAAACTTGAGCAATATTTTAGATTGAAATCTGATAATCATGTAAATATTCCATTACGGAATGTTTTCGTGCCACATCGCTCCCTAGATGGATATAGAATTGCATGTTAGGTAGTGTACAACGTTCATAAGCACATATTTATGGACTAGTTAATGGCATTAAATCAAAATAATAAATAAGATGCTCAGGAAAGAACATTATAGCCTTGCTGTTGTTGTTGTTTGAGTCTTCAGTCTTTTGACTGGTTTGATGCAGCCCTCCATGCCTCCTTGTCCTGAGCTAATCGTTTCATCTCTACATTGCTACCCCACCCTACATCCGAGACAATCTGTTTAACATATTCTAACCTTGGTCTACCCCTACAGTTCTTGTCCTCGACCCTTCCTTCCATAACTAAGCTTGCTATTCCTGGGTGTCATAGTATGTGTCCCACCAACCTATCTCTTCTCTTCATTATCACTCGCCAGACACATCTCTCCTCTCCCAATAGTCTTAATACCTCTTCATTTGTCACCCTATCCACCCATCTGATCTTCATCATTCTCCTGTAGCACCACACTTCAAACGCTTCAATTCTCCTCTTTTCTGCTGCACCGATAGCCTACTTTTTCCTAAATGTATGGGTATAGTTATAACTCATTGTTCTTATCACCTCCTATTTTCTTCCTATTCGAAGTGAAACATGTCACTCAACAATATGAGATACAGGATTTGAGCAGCGGCGTTAAAACCATAGCTTATAATTTGCCCCAGTATTTTATAATGCCATCAGCAAAAAATCCTCTCGATTCCCTTCATTTAGGCTCTTTGGCGTAAATCTACACCGTTTCACAGACCTGAACCAAATTTTAGGTTTGGAACCCGACGAGTAACACTGTCTACTTGAAATTTCGGACAGCCATCTCCATTCCCTTCCTTTAAGTCTTTCGGCACAAATCTAAACCCTTTCACCGATCTGAACCAAATTGTAGGTATCTTTGGAACCCGACGAGTAACACTGTCTACTTGAAATTGGACAGCTTTGTCCATTCCCTAGATTTATGCCGTTTCGCACGTAGACTAAATATCGGATTTGTCATAGAAGGTCCATTCTAGGCTCATTTTAAGCCTCGCAAAGAAAGAAACAAAACTAGGGACGTAAACTTTGATTCAGTTTGGTGAAACGGACTAGATTTGTATAAATAACAGACAAAGGGACACGAAAGCCACGATTTAAGGCCCTCGAACCAATCGTGCCAAAAGATTTTGGGTGTTGTAGGCCTACTAGGGGTCCAGAGATGTTGGGAATTAAGGTGTAACTGTAAGAATATTTAAATAAGTCTATTGTTGACTGGCAAAGCGGGCTGCAACCCGACACTCATTCCACCGTTCTAGAGCGGAATTGCGAAAATGTTACATCTTACGCTGCTTAAACATTATTTGGAAAGCCCTCTCCATTCCTTAGATTTAGGCCGTTTGGCACACGAACAAAATATTGAACAGCGATAGGCGAAAAATGACACTATTGCACTCTCAGGAGCTTGGGACAGCCGAAGTTTTCAGATGTGCTCTGATTTTCCTACAGCGATATGCGGTAAAAGATGATTGCTCCCTACTTTCCTTAGATCCAATGAGATACAGGCAGTGTCTTTTATTTCACTTACTCCTATTTCTAATCAATGGCCGATCCCGACCGTGTCCTTCAAATTTTGTTATGTCTCACCAATCCAACATGGCGGCTGTGCGAAATATTTCACCAGCATTCAATATCTCCGAAACTATTACCGATATCACCCCGAAATTTTGAACGGTGATAGAGGACACTACTAGAAGATTACCTACTGTATGATAGTTTCAAGTACATGGTAACTACAAAACAAACATGGCGGCTAAGCTATGTTGAGACATTAAAATAGACGTTTCTCGCGATTTAACCATTCAAACGCAATGAAACATGGTACAGCAAATGTTTAAACACAGTGTAATGCACTGGCATCTAATTTAGTTCAATTGTTTACATAACCTCAAGATGGCGGTTGTGCGAAATATTTCACTGGCATTCTATATCCCCTAAACCAGGGGTACACAACCCATGGCCCACGGGCCACTTTCGGCCCTCAGAGTCAGTTTAAGTGGCCCGCGGGTAATATATTTTATACCATTGAAAACATGAATATATTTACAACCTGTGTCAATAGAGTTCTGTGGATAGTCCTGTACTATCAACATAGATGAACAATGCACGACATTGACCCTATTGTCCTTCGAAATGCTCCTCTCCCGTAACTATGCAATGCTGAGATCGGCGATACATGTCCTGGAAACTTAGCAAGAAGGCGTCCTTTGGGATGGTGTTCAAAAGGTTCGTCACGTTGCGTTCGGTGAATTGGTCTATATTACGAACGGATTTTTGGCTTACCTGAAACAGCAGTTACTGTCCTTCGAAGTAATTCCCGTGGATGGTTATGCTCTTCTGAGAATGTCTCTACAAGTTCTGGAAACTGTTTAGGGATAGCCTTCAGTTTGGTCGTCACATTACGTTGGATGTCCCGAAATGTTCGACAACCTCTGGCCCTTCAGGGCTTTTCGGTGACCCTGGAGCTGCTGGACCCCGCCACTCCATACTTTGACGCTTGAATTCGGGGTCGTACCTCAGACACCAGGCCTCGTCGTTAGTGACGATGGTTTTCAGATAAGCCATTCCATTCCACAGAACATTCACCCTTCTCACTGCCACCCGCCAAACAGATGTGCATGTTAGGTTGCATAAATTCATCCTTCTCACTGCAACCCCCCGAACAGGTGTGCACGGTAAGTTGCATAAATTCATCCTTCTAAACACGCACTGTGTGAAACAGGTCTTACACGTTGCGTTGTTTGTCACCAATGTTGCCAGATTGACCGTTCTGACTTTATTCACCGAACGCAACGTCCCGAGCCTTTTGAACACCATCCCAAAGGACGCCTTCTTGCAAAGTTTCCAGGACAGTATCGCCGATCTCAGCATTTCATAGTTACGGGAGGGAACTATTTCGAAGGACAATAGGATCACTGTCGTGCATTGTTCATCTATGTTGATAGTACAAGACTATCCACAGAACTTTATTGTCACAGGTTGTATATTAAGAATGATGAGAATGTTCCCATTATTTTCATTTTGTATATACTTTGACTTTAAGAATTCTGTTTCTTTGAAAAAAAAAAAAAAAAAATTACAACCTTGTGATAGTATTATTTGTTTTATGTTCGACCCTGACCATTATATGTCTGAAAACTGTATCATAATGATGGTCATTATAACACTATTTTTCATTATGAAACAGTTTCTCTCACCAATCACAGCTCAAGAAACAGTTGTTTGACCAATTAGATAAGGATACCTTCGCGCATGCGCTCAAAATCCAACATGTCTATATAAATTACCGAAAGTGCACCGTCCATATGTTCGCGTAAATAAACTGGTGAATATGAGACAATAAATAGCACTGTACCTTAATATTTCCAAATCCAATTTCTACACAGCGCGTTGTTTTCAAACGACTTCGGTGACATTTTTACTGAATACTGGCGCTCAATCTGCACATATGGGATTGAAGCACACAGGGCGCATGCGTCGATCAGTCATAGAGCTTGGAAATCAGAGATATCCTACCCAGCGCAGCACCCGATCATAAAATTCTAGTGACAATCTCAACAGATATTTATGAATATTTATGTTAAAACATATAATAAAGTTATAATTATCGTCGAACATAAACAGTCGTATGCAACTTGCCTATAATGGTAATTAAGACACTCGTATGGAAATTATAAAACTCGCATACGCTCGTTTTATAAAAATACTCGTGTCTTAATTGTTGCCATTATAGGCTCGTTGCATAATGTACTATTATATACCCCTAAACCTTTTCGAATTTGGAGTAAGTTGATTGTAAATCAGTAATTTAATAACTTAACGCAATTTTCCGTTAAACTTCAAAAATGGATTTAAATCATTTGGAGGACACAAAAATGGTATTGAAACACATTTTGTGTCTGCTGGTGAAATAGGTTATTGAGATAATAGTAAAATTAGCTATAGCGGTAGGGTTTGGCAAGGGCCTATGTGGAAAGGTAACTTGTTATTATGAAAAAATAAACTTGGCCCCCACTTATAAAACGGCTGTGCACCCCTGTCCTAAACTATTACTGATATCACCCTGAAATTGTGTATGGTGATAAAGGACACTTCTACAAGTTTATCTATGTAACTTTGAAGTGAAAAAATCTCGTCAAAATAATTTCATTTGGATCAACAGCACAGTGACAGACATTCCATTTGAAGTCAAATGTCAAAGTAGAATGCGCTGGGAATTATTTTCTGCAAGGCAACGAATGCTCAGTGAGGTCGATATTTCTATCAGTTGCTCTGGTATACTCAACGTCAATCGTTTCATGAATTTGAATTCCCTCTTAGCAAATACATGGAGAGACAGACAGTGTCGCTGAGCAAATCACTTAGTGAATAAAATATGTGTACATGCGCGCCCCCTCGAGTTTGATCATCAAACACAGCTGCTACGATGTGATGTGGCAGTTGTTGCTCCTGCACACTCGATATCTGTATGGCAAAATATACATGGAGTATAAAGGCGACAGTATGTTCTTCAGAACCCTCCCCCCCCCCCCCCCACCCCCACCCTGCCAAAAGGTCGTTGGATATTCTACTCATACGTCAGTAATTTGGCATGAAGGGTGGTCACCTCGATTTGTGATGTGTTCGACATTTTATCGATAGAACGATCTGCGACACATAACTTGTTTTTACCTCAACTCGTACCGACAGTGGTGGCTATGCTCGCTAAAGCGCAGCGTTAGGCCATGGGGCCAAGCTCTCTGCTGACTCGGTAGACGTGGGTTCGAGCTCCAACGTCGGCCGTCCTTGAAATGGTTTACCGTGGTTTCCCATTTTCAACTCCGGGAAAATGCTGGGACGGTACCGTCTGGCAGGCCACGGCCGCTTCCTTCCACACCCTTGCCCACTTTCAGCCATTCATCACATCTCTCATTCCGACGCGCAGGTCGCCCACGGGCGTCGACTAGAACGACCTGCACTCGGCCTCTCAGGAGGACACGACCAAAACCAACACCTCAACTCGTCCATAATGGAATACATACAAAGAAGCTGCCACAAACACGTGATCTTATTTTGAGACACCTTGCGGCGTAGCTGTACGCGTTAAGTGCAGAGATCAGGGGTTCGAATCCCAGCGCTGACAGCCGCTAGTCTGAGTGTGTTCTTCTAGGGATTTATCCTCACTCCCCCCAGATAGTTGCCGGGATATTACCTTGTTTCAAGTCCACGGGCACCTACCTCATCCCTAGACCCTAATACTATTAGGCTACAGATAGATCCACTACTAAAGTCATCACAGAAATAACTTCGCTTGCCACGGTGGGTGAGTGGTTATCGTGTCGGACTACCAACCCCAAGTTTCAGGTTCGCTCCTGGCCATGGTAAGTGATTTTTGAAAGCCGACAAAAATCATGACACGCATGTCAAACAATGTTGGAATGTTAAAGTACCCATTTGAATTCAGTAGGCCGTGTTCATAATGGCAAATTTAACCTCCGCCATCACAGAAGATCCACCTTTCTCTAGTGTCAAGGAGCTTAGAGCTTGACATTCATAGCGCTCCAAGGAACAACAAAATTCGACATGCAAGCTGCCCTCTGGGCGTCAAATAACAAAGCTTGCACCCTGCACCTGAGACCATACGATATTATTATTATTATTATTATTATTATTATTATTATTATTATTATTATTATTATTATTATTACTATTATCACAGCGATACATTCTTGGCCGGAGGCCCAGGAAATGGATTTCTAGTCGGAGTGCTCCAACGGGGTCCACTAAACCTCGTGGAGCAAAACTGAGAAGAGGTGACTTCGACTCCCACCTCAATCATCCTGGTTCCGTGGTTTCCCACTTCTACTCCAGGTCACTTAAGGCCACGGTCGCCTACTTCCCAAACATATACACACTAATACAGTCATCACAATAACACAGGTTATCAGACAAAATTCAGCACGCATCCAAGTATGTGGGAATGATAACCAAAGTTATCCCGAGCTCCTAAAGTGAATAACAACAACAACAATTATTATTATTATTATTATTATTATTTTGACTCGAAACCACGAACATTGTTTTTGTTGTTGATTCATTTGGGGACTTTGTGTCATCAAGGCCGTGTAGCTCCGTGTACTCTGGTGGGTGAGTGTGTAATCCCCCTGATAACCTGTGTCATTGTGATGGCGGCTTCGGTGGCGTAGTTGGTAGCATGCTGAACGTCTATGTCCAAGATCGCGGGTTCACACCCGGCTGAAGTCGTCGGACTTTTTAAGAGCGTTAAAAATCCCTCAGTATGCCTTCATTCGGAGGGGAAGCAGTTCCTACTTTCGCTACCAAACACCACCGTCAACGACAAACTAATTCTGAACTTGGTTACAGATACCACCGCAGTCGGCTCCTGGCGACCAACGTTGGAACCTAAGATCGTTAGTCAAATCTAACTTATAATTTAGCTTCACACAAGTGTTACTAGTGGAAGGTTCTTTATCATGTCATAAATCTATGACATGGGACCGCTCTTAAAATATCCGACGACTTCAGCCGGGTTTGAACCCGCAATCTTTTAATAGGAGGGAAAGTTATTAATGGAAAAGACGAGTAGGAAATATGAAAATAAGCTATTGAGTATTTTACCGAACTAAAAACTAACTAACCCCGTACCACTACAGCCCTTGAAGGGCCTAGGCCTACCAAGCGACCGCTGCCCAGCCAATTGGCCTGCAGATATTGGGGTGACGCGTGGTCAGCGCGTCGGGTCCCCTCGGCCGTTAATATTGGTTTTCGTGACCGGGCCACTGTCTCACTGACAGACAGCTACTCAATTGTCCTCACGAGGCTGAGTGCACCCCGTTCCAACCCTCACGTCAGTTTTAAAATCCCTGACGGAGCCGGGGATCGATCCCGGGGCCTCCGGGTGAGAAATTTTACCGAACTACTTGTTAATAAAATAAATTTGATAGACTGTGTTATTCTTCAAATGGTATTTTAAAATTGTGTCTTTTCCCTGTACTCTCAGAAGTCACGTGGTATGAGAAACTGCCCTCAATAAACAAAGATAAACTCACTGCATTTTCTGTTATTATTATTGTTATTATTATTATTATTATTATTATAATTGACGTGTAACATCTTTTCACTCGGTTGCTGGATATTTTTGGGGGAGTGATTTTGAAAAAAGGGACGGAAGTGTGTAAGACGCACTGCTATCCAGCTGGCGGTGGTAAGTGGAAACATTGAGCGAGTGGTGTTGGAGATTGGTACCGTGACGCACTGCCGGCCATGTGGAATGTATATCCCATACGGATTACTTCAAGGTTTGGAGGCGCCATTAAGAATATTCCTACAGTAAATCATCTTCAAGTTGTCGTTCTTTGGTGTAAAAATATTCATTATATCATATTTGCTGAAAACAATTATGATTTTTAAGAGTCTGTTTTCCTATCTCTGGATAAAAGTGATGGTTACTCCCCGAGTAACTTTGGTCAACACTTTCATACTGAACGGTAAACGCTCATGCGAACTCTGGTGTCAACTGATTGAAACGCATACCACATGTTCAAAATCTTCGTATCAGTATTTAAATGATGATATGTTTTAATAATGAAACATTGTAACTACTCGGCAAAGCCGGTATTATGTATCTGCACAATGGCTATTTAGATATTAACACACATTGCGGTAATGCAGTGATCAATGTAATATATAATATTGATATTTTTAGCCTACTTTTCACATTTTGCAAAAATGAGGAAAAAGTAGTCTAATGAGATCGATCCGGGAAAATGTGTGTCTGTCTGTCTGTCTGTCTGTCCTTCTGTCTGTCTGGCTGTGCGTGTGCCCCCCCCTATCAACTCCTAAACGGCTGCAGCAATCAAAACCAAATTTAGTATGTGTAAAGATGTGCACCGGAATAGCTCACGTCCATATTTGAAAATGATGTCAGTGCTACCAACTGCTGAAAAAACGCACTAAAAATTTGAGCTCCATGTTGGATATCTTGCAAGGTGTGCATGAGAGCTATTCCAAAATTGGCACACATGTAGATAATACTATTTCAGTTTAATTTCCAGGAGGCCAACCATGACAGTGTTGCCAAAATAATTTTAAGCCTTCTGATAGGTCCAATGTTTAAATGCATATAACATCTACACTATCAACTGGATTTAAACCAAATTTTGTATGTAATATCTGTACATAAACAGATATGACTGAGCGTATTCTTAAGAGCCACCAGGGCTGCCAACTGTTAATAATTGTTCTCTCTATTTTTTAAAATCCAAATACCAATATATCAGAAAGTATGCAAGCCAACAGCTTTAAACTATGCACACGTATATTCTGACATTTTAGATTAATTTGGAGTAACTTATATACGTCAGTTCTACCAACATGATTATAAGCCTGCTGATAGTACCAATTTTTAAATACATGTAACTTCTATACTATCAGTTGGATTTCAACCAAATTTCGTATGTGCAATGTGTACCATAACAGATATGACTATAAGTATTGTTAAGAGCAATCAGGGCTGCCAACTGTTAATGAATGCTGTCTATATTCCTTTTACCCTAATATCAATATATCAGAAAGTATGCAAGCCAACAGCTCTATACTTTGCACACGTATATCACCTGACATTCTAGATTAATTTGGAGTAATTAATACAAGGCGGTGCTGCCAACATGATTCTATGCCTGCTGATATGTCCAATTTTAAAATACATGTAACTTCTATACTAACAAATGGATTTCATCCAAAATTGGCACAACAAGATATCATAATAATTCAGATTATTTCTGACCAGCACACGCATGGTATTGATGGCAACATGCTTTTACGGGTGCTGATAGATCCGGTGTCTAACTGCATGTAACGTCCATTGGACTTCAACCAAATTTTGTATTCTGTACATTAAGAGGTGGAACTAAGAATTTATTCAGTCACCAGGGCTGCCAACTCTAGTGCTCTATTAGGCTACATTATACCAGGTATATTTTGAACTAATTAGATATTTCGATATTACCAACTTAATTTCGTCATTATTCTAGATAAGTTCATATACTGTAGAATAATCATTGGCATGAAAAGTAGGCTGTATAGTTCTTCACGGAACTTCTTGTTATACGGGAAGTGGGCTAGCCTTTGATAGGAATCCCCTTTATTGGCAAGTAGGCGCATTCATAACTAATTTAAAATTCAATTCCACGCAGGAACATTATCGAAAAAAAGCAAAATATTAATGGTGCTAAAAAATACTTCCATATGATTAACGGCACGTGAAAATAAGTAACTGTCTTGTATTTTAAATATCTGTGGGTGTAATGATTGCGTGGCTAGCCCCTTGGTCTGCGAAGTATATGGTCTCGGGTTCGAACTCCAGTCACGGCAAATGTTTTTACTACCAGATTATCGATTTAAACGATCTCTATCATAACATTATGCGTCATTTTAAGATAATCTACATGAAATTACGATTTATCTAATTTTAATTACAATACAGTGAAACCTCTATTAAGAGACCAGTGATGGTTCCATGGAAAACTGGTCTTTTAGAGGGGGGGGGGTCTCTTAATAGGGGTAGGCATTAAAAATAATTGTGTACTGCAATATTAATAAAGTACAGTTGGAACACATACCTGATTACTATTTATCTGCATTGGTTCACATTTAGTACAAATTAATTACAATTAGTTATTTTCTTAGCTCGTTTTTATTTTAAATTTCACTTTCTAGAATATCTCTGAGTGAGTTTGAAAGTCCATTAATTTGTTCTGGGTTCGAACAATCTTCTAGGAGAGCCGTTTTTTGTATTTTTATACGTTACTTAACACTTTTTCTAATAACATTGTATGCTGATGCAGTTCTGTGCCAACCGAACCATTGTTTACATCATCACCCTCATCACCATCTCCAATGGGAAGGCAGACGAGAAGTGGTCTTTTGAAAGAGGTCAGGCTGAGAAAATGCCTGGTCTTTGGTCGGGGAGAGGGGTGGTCCTTAAATAGAGGTAACAAATACATTGACCTTATGAGGTTTTAAATCGGTTCCAAGAAAAGTCGGTCTTTAAGAGGGGTGGTCTTTTTGAGAGGTTCCACTATAGTTTGCACCAAGCAGGAGTTGGGAAATTTGATTGTATTGAACATTATTTCTAGTAGTCTATAGATAGGCTGGAGACTATGGTTTCCTTCCTCCTCTTAATTTACAATATAATACGTGATGTTTGTTCAGACATGTGTGACAGTAGCATATCTCCAATTTAATATAAACATTCATCATAGTACCAGTATGAAAACGGAGCGTAAATTAACATTTTTAGAATGTCCAAGCTGTGAAGTATACGAGTAGGATAACATGTCAGATGACTTCACATACATTTCATCTCAATTTCATAGTAGGGTAACATGTTACACATCATATGCGACTTCTGTAAGGCTCGTATCTTTTTATTATTAGATATAATATTTGCAAATGCGGGTAATTTCCTGTGGCAAATTGTATAAATACAGAAAATCACCAACAATAACATCAAACATATTATACACAATTCGCAATTTAGGAACTATAGTAATTACATCGTAGTATTTACACAACATTTCAGTCTTCTCTTAACCACATCAATATGTTTGGGGAAAGGCTCTAAGACTGAGGCAGGTAAAGAGTTCCTTTTTTTTATTTAGTCAATTTACCCTCTAGGTTGGTGGCTTCCACGGACTCAGCGAGGGAACTCACCACTACCGCCTCTATGGGCAGTGTCCTGGAGCCGGGAACATCTGGTCGGGATGGATAAAACTGGGGAGGTATGATCAGCACTTCGCCCAGGCGGCCTCACCTGCAAAGCGAACAGGGGCCTCATGAGGGATGGGAAGGGATGGAGAGGCGAGGAAGAGGGAAGGAGGCGGCCGTGGCCTTACAGGAGGTACTGTCCCCGATAATCCGGATAGTAGTCTGTCAGATATCCGCCCCCTCAATCGGATTGCCAATAATCAATCGCACCGGCACAGCTACATCAATGACAATGGCACTGACAGATACTACCGAGATTAGAGCACAGTAGTTAACATGAAATTATTGTGGAACACACCAAAATATACGGGGGTTCATACTTACCTTTACTTACCTCTTCAAATTAATCTCGGGTCTGGGTTGCCAACTGGATCACTTAAAGTATGCCCTCACAATAACCTCCACCAAGATATTCAAAATGAACCAAGACGGAAACAAGAAACTTTAAACTGTACAATAATTTATTTCACATAAAGGAATGACTCTAACAAAAAAATTCAACAAAATACATGTGGCAATCAGAAGCCATGTCCTCCTGTAGGACTTGTAGACTTTACATACAAAATATTTATCTTTCTCCAGCTCAAAAGAGCGTAATAATAATAAAACACTTGGAATGGATAAGGGAGTTGGGACGAGACATATAGCAATTGTTTTCCTTTTAATAAACATCACACTTTTATTAATAGCCGCAAGGCTGCTATGTAGGCGACCTTGGCCTCTATCAACCAGTTGTCTGGCCAGCTGCGATCCACCCTGCATCATGTCGCAAGCCTACATCGTCAAATGGACTCACCTGTCCAGCCAACGTTAGCATCTGCTAGTTACATCAGAGCCTAGCTCCGTTTCAAAACACTTTAAATGTCCTCAACTCAACTCAAATATTATCACGCAAATCTTTTAAATGCTCCATTCACATATCCCTGGATTACTCTGATAATCCCAAAACTTGTTTAAGTATAATCCAAATGTATAATTAGCGTTGTTTAAAGTATAATGACAAAACGCTTACTGTTAATAACAAAAGCTCATTAATTATTTATAACAATTAAATTGTTTATAATATTGTCAAACGACAATTGAAAAATTTATACAGGCCTCTATTAATTCCTTTCGTTTCAAAATTATTATTAAAGATATTTACAAATTATTTACAATATTAATATTATTAATATTAGAATACATTAAACCACACGTTTATCCGGTTGATAATTACTCAAATCGTGATAATATAATCGACAAATGAAGGTTAGTTATATTTAAGTTTCAAATCCAGGTTTAATAAGTTTTAATAATTATTATTATTATTATTTGTGACGGTAACCTCCATTCAAAATCGTTATCTCAAATTATTTAAACACTCTTGTTAATTATAACAGTAACTTCACATTATTAATTTTCAAAGGACCTGGACAATACACTCAGCGGAAAAAATACTTCGCTCAAACGCACAAAACTGCACAAAAATAGACCCAGAATTCATCATATATCTCACTATATATGGCATCAAAATCTTCCACAATACATTCAAAAACCTCCACTTATAAATTCTTCCACATCATTAATAACTGTGGGAATCTCCTTCACTTATTCAAGGGCATTATTCATCAGCGACTTTTACACGTCCACTGAACTAACGATTATACATCCATAGTTCCTCTTTAAAAATTCTTATATTCATTAATTGTTTCAAAACTGTTATTATATTAACCTTCGTGGGTTTCATTCATGAATCGATATGAAGTAAAAATTTCCCAATCACAAATAAATTTAATAGCAAATACGATTAAACACGCCTCCCTGGTCTATCAAAATTGAGATTAATATCTTCAAAGTAACGTAGTATAAAAATACTATCTTCAATCAAAGTTCATCTAAACTGCAAAATAGTCGAATAGAATACAATTAGACTGTGGAATGCAAACATTATTGTTCCAATCTAGAATTGAGAAAAACTCCTATCAAATGTTCATTATATTATTATTATTAATCTTGATTGGTCACATTGGACCACTTGAGTCGTTCCACAATCACTTCTTCTTTGAAGGTAGTACTGCTTGGTTCTTGCGCTCTTTCCAGTACTTTTTCATTCTTTCAGATCGGGATTTTCTCAACTCATCTGAAATCTCCATAGGCTTTCTGTGTGTCATTTCTGCAGAAAATTTGTGAGTTTTAAGAATGGTGTTAATTTTATTTTTCTCCTCGGCATCTGTTATCTTGAGTCCAACTGCTTTGAGATCTTGTTGGATTTCTTGGATCCATTTTCCTCCAGTTTTCTTTCCTAGATTTCTCATCACCAGTTGGCGTACAATTCTGTTTTCTGGAAGCCGTAAGATGTGAAAAAAATATGAAATTCTTTTCTTCTTCATTGTGCTGGTGATTGGATCAATCTCACGATAGACCGTTTCATTTGGGAGAATCCTCCAGACTCCCTCAACCTGATACTTTTTATTTATGCACGTTCTAATGATTCTTCTTTCCGTTTTGAGGAGCTGATCAGTTCTTTGTTCATTTTTAATTTGGAACAGTGTTTCACAAGCATAAGTGGCTTCAGGGAGAGTTACAGTTTTATAATGTTGGATCTTAGTAGCTATTGATAGGCATTTTTTATTATATGTTGACCAGGTTAGAGATTGTGCTTTTTCCATTTTATTTGTTCTATTTATCCAAGTTACTTTTTCGTTTAAGTTATGTGTTATAATTTCTCCAAGATACTTAAATTGAGGAACTAGGTTAATTTTATGATCATTTATATAGACTTCATTTATATCTAAGGGTTTCATAGGCATGATCTCAGTTTTTTCAAAGGATATCTGTAATCCTATCCCTTGAGCAATTTCTTGGAGACTAGTGATCTGAGTACAAACCTCTTCCTTGTCTAGTGCTAAAAGAGCCAAGTCATCTGCAAATCCTAAGCAGTTTATTTTTATTGATGGTTTTGTTCCAATTTTGATCTTAGGAGGGTTTTCCTTTTGCCAAACCTTCATGATATAATCAAGAGCCACATTGAAAAGCAGAGGGGATAATCCATCACCTTGTCTGAGACCAGTTTTTACTGTGAAAGCTGTTGATATTTCTCCCCTAAATTTAACTTTCGAATTTGTGTTTGTTAATGTTAATTGAATGATTTTTATCAATTTAGGATGGAGACCGTATGATCTGAGGATTTTGAGCAGTGTCAGTCTATGAATACTATCATAGGCTTTCTTGAAATCTATAAAAGAGATAAAGAGTTGCTTATTTCTGTTTTTGTAATATTCCATTATTAATTTCAGGCTAAGGATTTGGTCTGGACAACTTCTGTAAGGGCGAAATCCTCCTTGATATTCTCCAAGTTGTGGTTCCAGAATGTTTTTGATCCTGTTGTAAATTATACGAGAGAAAATTTTATATGTGCAGTCCAGAAGGGTAATTCCTCTGTAGTTATCTGGGTTCGTTTTGTCTCCTTTCTTAAATAATGGATGGATTATTCCTGTGGTCCAGTGTGCAGGAATTTCTTCAGTAATCCACATTTTAACTAGATGTTGATGAAGATTTATAATCGCAGGTTTACCAGCATTTTTCCAGATTTCAGCAAAGACTAAGTCTTCGCCACAAGTTTTGTAATTTTTTTGTTCTTTAATTGCGAGTTCTACTTCATTAATGTTTGGAGGATTTATTAAATCAGGTGAAGTTAAAATAGGTGTATCAGTGTTTACTTGCAGGGTTTCCAGTGGATCATCACAATTTAACAGTTTCTCGAATGCTTCTGCAAGAATCTCTGTATTTTCTTGGTTAGAATGTGCTAACTTTCCTGTTTGATTTTTCAACATTAATGTTGGAGCTTCAAATTTTTTTAGATATTTACCAAATGTTTTGTAATAATCTCGAGATTGCTTTTTCTTGAAATCGTCTTCTATCTTTTCCAGTGTATTTTTAAGATGATTACGTTTCGTTTGTCTGATGATTTTATGGGTTAATTTTCTTTGTATAGTTAGTTCTAAATTTGATTCTTCTGACTTTAGAGCTTGATGTTTTATCCATGCTTGGTGTCTTTTCTCTATTGCTTGATCACAATCTACATTCCACCATTCATGTTTTTTCCTTGGATTTATTGGTGCTAACTCCTCTGCTATTGATTTTAATTTAGTGATTAATTCGTCCAATGTTTTAGTGTTGAGAGATTCTTCTCCTGTTCTTTCACAGTACTCTATATTTTTTATTAAGGTAGATGGATCAAATTTCCTCCTACTGTTATTATTAGGTTTTTTCTTGGCCATTGGAGTTAATTTTATTTTTATCTTTGCCACATAGTGGTCTGATCCTGAGTCAACTCCCCTTAGAACCTCGACATTGTGAATTATCTTTACCACTTAGTGGTCTGATCCTGAGTCAACTCCCCTTAGAACCTTGACATTGTGAATTATCTTTACCACATAGTGGTCTGATCCTGAGTCAACTCCCCTTAGAACCTTGACATTGTGAATTATCTTTACCACATAGTGGTCTGATCCTGAGTCAACTCTCCTTAGAACCTTGACATTGTGAATTATCTTTGCCACATAGTGGTCTGATCCTGAGTCAACTCTCCTTAGAACCTTGACATTGTGAATTATCTTTGCCACATAGTGGTCTGATCCTGAGTCAACTCCCCTTAGAACCTCGACATTGTGAATTATCTTTGCCACATAGTGGTCTGATCCTGAGTCAACTCCCCTTAGAACCTTGACATTGTGAATTATCTTTACCACATAGTGGTCTGATCCTGAGTCAACTCCCCTTAGAACCTCGACATTGTGAATTATCTTTACCACAGAGTGGTCTGATCCTGAGTCAACTCCCCTTAGAACCTCGACATTGTGAATTTCGCGATGGTGAAATTTATCCATGCAGACATGATCCAACTGCCATTCACCCCTTCTGAAGTCAGGATGTTTCCAAGTTTTCAATTTATGGGGCTGTCTTTTAAAACATGTTGATTTAGAGATTAATTTGTGGTTTCTACAAATTTCGACTAATCTTTGACCATTTTTATTGGTTCGTTTATGTGCTGTCCATTTTCCAATTATATCTCTATATCTTCTTTCTTGTCCAAGTTGCGCATTGAAATCACCAAGGAGAATTTTGATGTTTGATGAAGGGATGTTTATTAAAGTTTGATCCAAAAGATCCCAGAATTTTTGTACTTCTTCTCTGTCCTTAATGGTGTTGTTTTTTTGATTAGTAGGAGCATGTGCATTAATAATTGTATATGTTTCATTTGCCGATTTCAAAGTTAGGGTCGTAAGTCTGGAGGATTGAGATTTAAATTCTGTTATCGAGTCAATGATTCTGAGATCTATTAAGAATCCGTTACCAAATTGTGGACAATTTTTCATAACTCGTTTTCCTGGGATTCCTTTATATAGTCTATATCCTTGTGATTCCAGATGGCCTTGATCACCATTTCTAATTTCCTGAAGGGCCATAATTAGAATTTTATGACTTCTCATGATATCCGTGATGATCTTCAATTTTCCAGTTTGAACCAGAGAGTTAACATTATGTGTAGAAAAGAATGAGACTTGTTTAGGTTTGATTTTCCGTAGTATTTGTTTGTTTGCTACTTGATGAGTTTTCAGACGCTCCGATTCGTCATTATCTTCCGCATGACAGCCCACCGTATCCGAATGCTGTCTTTTCTGTAATCTATCATTACAGACGGCGGAATTATTCTTCAAATGACTTTTCATGGTCGACTATCTAAGGTTTCACCTTGAGGGGAGAATAAATCCTCGAATTACAATCCTGAATGTTATTCAGAAAGGTGAAAGAACTGAGAAAATAATTCTCAGTCCCCCCCAACACTAGTCTGTTCACTGACCCAGTTTCCCGCTGGGATTGATTACCCAACCTTCCACTGGGTTGCTCAGCTTAGCAGGGGACACCACGTGCAGGTCAGTGTTTGGAGTTGGAGTGGAGAGGTTATGAGGATTCTCTTCTGCTGAATCCTTGTATTACTGATTTTGTTGGTTAGTATCATCACATCACACTCCCTTTGTCCAGGTCTACATATTTATAGACCTCCCCAGGTTGATTCCTAAGGCCCCAAATGTTCATTACTATAGTGTATTCAATAAATCGTAATCAAAGTTCATATTTCATAAAATTGTCTATAACGCAATGGTATTTCAAAACTGACGATAAATGTCTATGTTGCAATCATATTCATAAAACGACTAGTATTTCCAAGATCGTCGACAAAGTAATAGATTTTAACGCTCTAAAATCTTTTAATTATTCTTCTTTCTTGATGATGACAGAAAATTGGTCAAAGTAATTTACTGAATAGAATTACTTTAATAAAATGACACGCTGTCTGAATTCAAATCTGCCATAGAAAATCGTTAACTTTACAGTCAAATCGTGACTTCAAAAATATGCAAATTACTGAAAGAAAATTAATTATCAGTCTCAACTGATCCAAAATTATTTAACTATGCCAATGACATAACAATGTCTCAATAAATCGTATAAAAATGCATAACTCATCGAATATCAAGCAAGAATATGGGGCAAAATATATATGGGACAGAAATATGGGAAAAATGGTTGCTCAGACATCGCTAAATGGCTCAAATAAAACAAGAAACGTTCACGACTACCTTATCTGTTGATTGAAGTTCTAGAGGAAAATTTCCAAAGAAGACTGCTGATAGTTCCATTTTACCAGCGTAAAGATGTGCTCCGACCTCGAACCTGGAACCAGTGCGCTCGGAGAATCGAACTGCTTCCTCCTCCGGAAATTGCACTGCTCCGTGAAGACGATAGACATCCTTCTGGCAAAACTCTTCTTTGTGAGCCGGGTCCACCCTGGCCTCTCTTGATAGTTCCCTGAAGTTCTGGCAAAACTCTTCGTTGTGAGCCGGGTCCACCCTGGCCTCTCTTGATAGTTCCCTGAAGTTCTGGTAGAAATTCGTCATGAAGTTTATTGCAATTATTTCCTTAGAAATATTCATATTTGTGGAGTATGAATATATTTCCACTGCCATTTGGTTTAATTCAGCGCTGGACTACGATGCATGAGTGTAGTTGGATGTTCACTACATGCTCGCTTGTGTAGAATGGCGATTAACGAAGTTCCATGCTGCTATTTCACTCCATTGATATATGTCCCAATTGCATTAAAGTCCTTAGCCTTCCATCTCCACTTCCGTTATAATAGTTGAAAGAATTGCCATATTATATTGTTGCATATTAGAATGTAGCGTTGTATCACCAAATGCAATATGTAGTATCACGGTTACAATACACGTGTTAGCCGTAGCGTAGAATGTGGTGTTATAAAAGTGCTTCTCAGGTGGCGAGAAAATCACTTTTGTCTGCAGTCTTAAAATGCCAATATCTTCCAAAGTATAATCTTGAAAATGTTCAACTTTTCTATACACCTTAATACTGTACTGCACAATAGAATTAGCTTACAGGCAATAGCTAACTGTTGATGGCTAATCTTGTAGGCTCCTTTATGTGTGCGTTTCAACTTCGCCTAGTTTCAATCACCGTAAAATTGTACTGCTTGCACGCTCGAAGCTTGTTCGATGCGGTAGCTTTACCACACGTTCTAATGACGACTTGCTTCACTTATTCACTCGAAGTCTGACCAACTCAGAAAAACGACTATATGACATCAGAAATATGAGACACATGAGAGCTTCTCTCTGCTGTGCAAGGCCTTTTATCAACTTCTTAAGGGGCGTATCCATCTCTTCCATAGCTTTTTCCTCCGTCATCGCTAGAAGTTCTAACTTTGGCTATACTTGACGGATTTTCAAATTTCAAAAACTCAAAATTAATTTCTTCAAAATTCCAAATCAATGCCATAACTGAAAATGGATTTCCACAATTCTGCATTCCAAAAGTAATTAAATATGGTAGTTTCAGTAATCTCCGTCTCCCTCCAAACTATCATTCATTGGTTCAAGCCTTTCCTCCAATCGCGTAACTTCTTCCTTAGCACAATTCCACTTTTCCCTGCGACTGCGTCGTAAATCTCAGATCTTTCTCGAACAAAATCATGACGTCACCAAGAATCTCAGCTCAAGTAGCCTACTTGCATGAAGTCTGCGTCATCCGTGCCTACGTCATGAATATCCACGTCACAACTATGACAGCCATAACTTTCTTCATATTTGCCAATACAGCCACCGTGGTCTCAATATAATTCAATTTACGGGGGCAGTACCATCCCTGCATTTGCCCGAAGACGAAGTGGGAAACCACGGAAAACCACTTCGAGGATGGCTGAGGTGGGAATAGAACCCCCTCTACTCATTTGGACTTCCCGAGGCTGAGTAGACCCCGTTCCAGTCCTCATACCACTTTTCAAATTTCGTGGCAGAGCCGGGAATCGAAACCAGGACCTCTTGCTGACCATGCTGACGGCTACGCTACGGAGGCGACCTCCAATTATCAATACCACGGTTAATGAAATAATATTTCCCTTAATTTGTACGCTGTGGTCGGACCTTGATCTGACTTGCTCAGGTAGGTGGGATTTCCCAGACGTTTGCTTGGCTGATTAGTATAAGTGTTTAAATAGCATATAGTCTGGATTTCGTCCTTCTGTCTTCCAGAGATTCCCACCCTAGTTTCTCTATCATTTGAGTTACACTACTTCTAGGATTGAGCACAAACCATTGTGCTGACTCCAGCTCATTGATGAGCCCTACCTGATATGGGCCCCAAACTCAAGATTGGCCTCTCCAGGGTCAAATATCCTAATTCTTTTGCGGTAGAGCTGCTGCCTTTTAATGCCCTCATGTGATTTGTACGCTGACCCACCCTGTATAAATAAGACAGCTGATGTTGTGCACACCCGGTCCTGGCGCCGCCAAGAGGCTGTCCGAACTCATTTGCATGGCTTAATCCCAAGTAAGCAGTGGAGACGAGAGACTCAATACGGCAATTTAACGCCACATTACACCATATAATTTAGTTCACTTCTGCGCCTCTCAGATTCCAGCCCAGTGGAATAAAGAGACGGTCGCACCCTCTATCAGCCTGTAATCAAAATGAGAGGTACGCTGCCAGTCAGACACAGATCACACCAAGCTATTATTCCACTGGAAACTTGTATGATTAAGATATCAAATACATCTTAGAGGTGCGTCCCTCCTTCCCTCAAGAGGATCCATGAGGGTGTTTAAATATATTAGTACATTATGCAACGAGCAATAATTAGGACACGAGTATGTTTATAATTTCCATACGAGTGTCTTAATTACCATTATAGGCGAGTTGCATACGACTGTTTATGTTCGACCCTGACTATTATGTGTCAGAAAACTGTATCATAATGATGGTCATTATAACACTATTTTTCATTATGAAACAGTTTCTCCCACCAATCACAGCTCAAGAAACAGTTGTTTGACCAATTAGATAAGGTTAGCATAGCACATGCGAGGAGTTCCAAGGCCTTCTAAACTGCGTTGCCTAGTATCATAGTGGGGTAATAGAGGAGGCCATGGTCAAATACAAGGCATTCTCTGCGTCTCATGCGCTCTGTTCAGTATATAAAACTGACGAAATCTCGACAGATATTTATGAATATTTATCTTCCAACATAAAATAGTTATAATAATTATAGTCGAACATAAACAGTCGTATGCAACTCGCCTATAATGGTAATTATGACACTCGTATGGAAATTATAAACTCGCATACGCTCGTTTTATAAACATACTCGTGTTTTAATTATAGCCATTATAGGCTCGTTGCATAATTTACTATTATATTTTAGATAATTATATCTTTATTATATGTTAAACATACATATTCATAAATATCTGTCGAGATTCTGTCGGTTAAATTCTTCTTCTTGGGAATTGTGTGGGCTCAGCATTTGCTCTCTACCCAATAACGAATCCCAAAGCTTTGAAACATTGTTTATCCTGAAGTAGCACCAATAGATAATGCACAGGTAACTGTGTTATAATGAAAAGTAGTATTTTAATGACTCCCATTATGATACAGTTTTCTGACATATAATACAGTATTTGCATATCGATATCGTCGAACAAAAAAGTATTTAATTGATAAGATAAATTGCCTACTGCAGCTAGTGTCTAGAATCTTGAAGCTTGTTTTCTTCAGTCTTGGCAAAACCCTCCACCTCTTAAGTAAGTTTGTCAAGAACGTGCCCGATTTCAAAGACTAAGATTCGCCACTGATTACTCTTCTTGTTCCTTTGTGTTATGGCTCTGACCTCGACCCCAGCGACCGACACAATAAATATATAATAAGTAAATAAATAAATATGTAAATAAATGAATAAATAAATAATAAATGAATAAATGAATAAATTCAGAACCTCAAGACAATCTTAAGGAACAAGAATTGCGGCGGACATCGATGGGTAGTCACACTAGTGGATTTCCAGAAGGCGTATGATTCAATAGACAGACAGACCCTCTTCTCCACTCTATGGGAATTAGGACTGGATGCGAAGACCACCAGACTAATCCAGGCTACACTGAAGACCACGACCTCCAATGTCAAATTCAGAGGTGAGCTCTCAGACAGCTTCTCTCTCCAAACGGGAGTTAGACAAGGTGATGGCATTTCTTGTATCCTCTTCAATTGTGTACTTGAGAAGATTATCAGGGAATGGACTACCACGTTACCATCAGGAACAGGACTGCAAATTGGGTACAAGAAGGACAATCTCATTGTACCTTGCCTGACCTTTGCCGACGACCTTACCTTGTTAGCGAACAACATAGAAGAAGCCACTCACCAACTACAGAGCCTCTATAACATAGTAGATAAAACTGGTTTGAAGGTCAATATACAAAAAACAGTGTTCATGACAAATACAAAGGGAGCCCCACATCTACTATTCTTGTGAAAGACACCGCAATTCAAAAAGTTCCTGCAGCGAAGTACCTAGGGGAGTGGATTCCAGCAAACGAGAGTGAGACCTTAGCAATAGACACTAGATGCACGAAACTGGAAAGGGTCTACCACTCCTGTAAGAGCATCTACACATCCAAGTGCCTCTCTAAGAACCTTTAACTTCTTCATTACAACTCAGTAGTAAGACCTTCCGTTCTATATGCCTCCGAGTGTCTCCTGATGAACCGGAAAGGCCCACTGAAGAAACTAGAGCTCAAGGAACGGAAAATACTTAGAAGGATTTTAGGACCAATAAGGGAAGAGGGTGGTACTTACAGGATCGGGCACAACAATGAGCTCTATGATCTTTAAGAAGATATCGTCACATCCATGAGGAAGAGACGATTAGCTTTCTACGGACATCTGACACGCATGGGTCCAGATAGACTTCCCAGCCAGATCTTCACCACGACAGGAAGAGGGAAAGCGTCCAAAAACAAATGGATCACCACAGTGAAGTCAGACCTAGAGCAGCTTGAAATTTCATCAAAAAACATGCAGGATCGATCACAATTCCGACAGATGATTCAACATGGTGTCTTTCCAGTGTCTCTCACCAGCAGGAAGAGTACAGGGACTACCAGACCGAAGCGGACACAGGAAAGAAAGCAGACACACAGCCAGAAGATGAAAGCTGCCTGGCCTAAGAAGAAACATAAATTCCTTACAAGAAGTCAAAACGAGCCCCGTGGTCCTCAGTAGGCCCAAACGAAAAGGAGAAGAAGAAATAAATAAATAAATAAATAAATAAATGAATGTAAAATTGCGCCATTATAACACAGTTGTCTTGCCTGAAGCCTTGTACGCGGCAGAAACCAGTCATTAGAGGAATGACGAGAATTCATGATATTGGGAAACAGGAACGAAAAATTCTTAGGAAAATCCATGGCGCTGTTTTCCGTGATGGAATTTGGGTCAGGAGACCAACAAAGGAACTTTATGAAAATACAGACACCATTATAGATTAATTTAGGAAGTGACGTCTGCAGTTCTATGGACACATATATAGGATGGATGAGAACAGACTCGCTAAGAAGATTTTCAATATGGTGAATGCAAGTAAACTAAAGACCAGTTGGATTAAAGAAGTACATGAAGACATGGAATTACTTAAAATCTCTGAAGACGACATTAAGGACAGAGAACAGTTTAGAAATAAAAACAGAAACACGAAAATTGTACAAGTTTCAAGGAAGGACAATTAAGGGACAAGTAGTTCCTTGAAGAACTATACAGCCTATTTTCATATTTCCTACTCATGTTAATTGCCTCTATCAAAATACAAAATTTCAGTTTAATTGTTGTGATAAATTCGTAGATATTTATTTATTTATTTATTTATTTAAACCAAATCTACTTGTTAATTGTCACTTTAACTCAGAGAGTCATATCGTGACATACAGACAATAAACACATAGATAACATAAATTTACAGTATGGCGTTAGATAATTAAACCAAATGTCCATTCGGCATTTCATAGCTTCCTTGTTATTTCAAAACTTAATAATGCTTTGCAGTAGTTATCTTCATTCACAATATCACTGGGCAACTTTTCTGATGGAAACTGCACAAAGTTCTTTCTTAATCATAAATGTGGACACAGTGTTCTTCATTTTTTGACAGTTCTCCATGGGAGACATCTCACAGAAAGAATTACTTTTATTTCCCTATCGAGCCCTTACTGACTGTAAGAGTCTGATAAGTTTTGTGGTAAGGAAAAAAACCCCATCAAACTCACAGGAAAAATCTACAGACAGCAATATGTGGCTGTACGGTAGTAATCGTATAGGCTACCTAGTTAATACAGAGAGGCTCCCTAGGCTTTAACAAGATTTATAGCTTAGGAAGCCATCTCCTGTACTTGAATGCTTAATTTACATGCATCTTTGTTCTGAATCTCATCCGACGCTTTCTTATTCCACATTGCCCTGATGGTATTAAAATATTTTGCTAATTGACCTGCTTTCCCCCATTACCTTTTTAGTAATTTAATTAAAGTGTGATACTCATTTTCATTTTCTATTCTGTTTAGATCTGCTTTGTCTACAAACTTTGCTCTTATCATTTTAATTTCCTTGCATTCCCTGATCAGGTGCGCCGCACCCATAACCTTCCCACAAAACAGGCAAATGTCCTCTTTTCCTACTTCTCTCAACGCTTTGTTCTTATACACTCCCATTAACCACCAAATTATCCCTCTCATTTCTCTTTTCATTAGGCATTGAGGCTTTATGCTCATAAAGTTCCTTATATCGCAGAACTCCGTTAAGGTTCTCCTACTGGTGCACTCTTCTCTTAGCACCTGCAACTCTACGTCATTAGCCCTTCTGCACACTTTTTTACACACCCTACCTTCCTCTCTTTGTAAGTCCCTATCCCATAGATAACCCATTCCTAATCTTTCCAGTACACTTCTTACCCCGTCCACCCAGTAGCCCTCTTGCTGATGCTTCATTTGGTGCAGGTAGGCTACCTTAAGCATTTCCCCCCCTCCACCTGCTTTTAAACGAATCCAAGACTTTATGACCCTTTTTATGATATGTTGTCTAATGCTTACATCCTCACACAACATTCTCGCTCCACAATTCGCCGTGCAACTAGGTAGCCCCAAAATTATCTTGGCAAACCTACTTACAATACTGTCCAGGGTTTTCGTTCCTTCCTCTAAACCCCATACTTCCACTCCATAGAGTGCTCTTGAAACGATGAGTGCGTTGAACACATTCTTATACACTTTGTAGTCAAGATTCGGTAACCTACGCTCTAACACTTTAACATTCGCCAATGCCGCTAGCCCTTTCGATTTTGCCCTTTTAATTTGTTCGGTCCATTTACCATTACTCGCCATTATCGTCCCTAGATACACAAGTTTTTTCACCGTCTCTAACTGAGACCCATACATGACCCACTTTTCATTCTTAGCCAGTTTAACTCCCTTTTTGCAGACCATAACTTTGGTCTTACTCGGGTTAATTTTTAAGTTCCAGTCCTCACAGTATCTCACAATCTCGTCAATACTATATTGCATATTATAGGGTGTTAGAGCAAGCGGAAGGATGTCATCAGCGAAAGCTAGGCCCGGTATATCATAATTGTCCAAGCAAGGGTTGGACCGTTGCTCAAAGCCCTTTGACTCGAAAATATCGTTGATAAATAGCAAAAAAAGCACCGGGGATAATTTGCATCCCTGTTTTAGTCCTATGTTATTTGCCTCTACCAACATACAAAATTTCAGTTTGATTGTTGCAATAGATTCGTAGATATTGAGAACCGTCTAAATATTTCAGATGGTCGCCAGGTTGGACTTTTATTTATGTACTATTACATGAAGATTATTGTGTACGTGTGGTATTCAGACTTCAATCGCATGATTAGGACACAAGAAGTAAAAACGAGATTTTGAAATTTCGCACAGCTGCCATCTTGCGGTTACATTATTTAAATGACTCATGGTGGTTCCGTGTTGATATGCTAGAATAGTTCTTAATAAGAATTGTACACCCGCCTGAATCAATACTATAAAGAAAATTAATTATTTAACTTTGTTTTTAGTAGTCTAGATGTTTCGAGGATTAATTACATTTTATCCCCTTCATCAGCTAAAACACATATTAAAAGAACAAAATATAACGAAGCACAGTTATAACGTATCTAATTACTGTGCTACGCTTTGTTCTTTCAATATGTGTTTTAGCTGATGAAGGGGATAAAATGTAATTAATCCTCGAAACATGTACTAAAAACAAAGTTAAATAATTATTTATCTTTATAGTATTGATTCAGGTGGGTGTACAATTCTTATTAAGATCTATCTTGTGGTTATGAAAACAATTGAAATAAATTAGATGCCAGTGGATTAACATATTTATAAGCATTTAACGTGCCAAGTTCCAATGCACTCGAATGGTTAAATCGCGAGAAACGTCCATTTGAATATTTATACTTCGCGTCACCGCCATGTTGGATTTGTGCTCACCAGGTTACTGAAAGTCATATAGGTGAACTTATGTTCATAGCCTCTATGAACATTAAAAAAATCAGTTTGATGGCTGCAAAAGTTTCGTAGATATTGAGGACCCTGAAAATATTTCGGATGCTCGCCATTTTGGATTGTTATATGTATAGGCCATCGAGTTATGTACCGGTACCATTAAAGGAAAATTATTGCGTAGCTTCATTATTTAAACTTCACTTCGATCGCATGATTACGACACAAGAAATAAAAACTTAATTTTTAAATTCCGCACAGCCGCCATCTTGAAGTTATGTAAACAATTGAACTAAATTAGATGCCAGTGCATTACAATATGTATAATCATTTACTGTACCACATTTCACAGCGCTCAGATGGTTAAATCACGAGAAAAGTCTATTAAAATATTTCAACTTCGCTTGGCCGCCATGTTCGTTTTGCACTTTTAGTTACATAGATAAACTCGTAGCAGTTCCCTTTGTCACGCACAAAATTTCAGGGTGATATCATAAATAGTTTCGGAGATAATGAATGCCAGTGAAATATTTCGCATAGCCGCCAATTTGAGGTTATGTAAACAATTGAACTAAATTAGACGCCAGTGCATTTCACTGAGTATGCCATTTGACTGAAGAACGCTGGAAACATGTATCATTTGTAAAAATAGTGAATGACAAATATTGTGTTGTAAAGTGGATATGTTTGCAATATAATATAAGAAGAGAGGAAAAAGGAAGTGAAGCTGTGATTGGCTCAAGTTCAAACATAAATAAATAAATAAATAAGTAAATAAATAAATGTGCAGTTGCCAAAGGTGTTCTCATTGTTCGTTTCAACTTCCTTGGTACTCAAACCCCAGTCTTCTGGGTTAAGGAATTGTACAGAGCTCCCAGTACGATTGTCGAACACGTGCGTGGTGTTTATATATCCTAGATTAAAGAGGATGAAGTTTAACCTACATCCGTTATTCAGTAATCTACTACTCCTTGCATATTACATGTTGTTGTTGCAGGGTTGGTAATGAAACAGCCCCTGGCTGAAGGTGCGCGCCGCGCGATGATCCACTTCCCTAGGGACAATTTGCGTGATCCAATATGCTTAAAGTTCCCTTACTCTCAGGTAAACTTGGTGTTGTTACCAACTTGTCAACACGTAATGTATCACATTCACCTGCAAATTCCAAGAGATGCGGGTGGTGTTGGTGGTGTCGATACTGTGCCTCGCTCTTACTCCAACACACGCTCTCTCTCTCTCTCTCTCTCTCTCTCTCACACACACACACACAGCGCTAAATACAAGTTGTACTTCCACAGCACTAATTGGCAACTCACACGGAACTATGTCCCGTAGCTTATTAGCTTTTGCTAATGATCGACACTTAGGACGCTGTAGACTCTCTGCTTCAAGGAACCCGCTGTTTGACCCAGCGTATCTCAGCGTTTCAACAAGTAGTTCCGTCAAGAACTAAGTAGCCTATTTTCATATACCCTATTTACAGTATATTAATTGCCTCTATCAACATACACAGTTTCAGTTTGATTGCTGTAATAGATTCGTAGATATTGAGAACCGTCTAAATATTTTGGATGATCACCATGTTGGAATTTTATACATAGGCCTCAGAGTTATGTATGGTACATGAAGATTATTGTGTAGGTGTTTTATTTTGTGTGAGTGAATATCTCTATCTGAATCTCTCAATTCCGTATTTAAAAATTATGTCAGAGCTACCAACTGCTGCAAAATCGCAATTGAAATTTCAGCTCCATGAGGTATATCTTGGAAGGTATGTTTGTGAGCTATACCAAAATTGGAACACATATGGATAATAATATTTCAGTTTAATTTCTAGGAGGTCATACATGACAGTGTTGCCAAATTGATTCTAAGCCAGCTGATAAGTCCAATTTTTAAATGCATATAACTTCTACACTAACAATTGGATTACAACAAAATTTCGTGTGTACTATGTGTAGATAGACAGATGTGACTGAGTGCAATCTTAAGAGCCACCAGGGCTGCCAGCTGTTAATAAATGCACTCTGTATCGTTTTTATACAAATACCAATATATCAAGAAGTATGCAAGCCGACAGCTTTTAACTATGCATACGTATAGTACCTGACATTCTAGATTAATTTGGAGTAACTAATGGACCTCAGTTCTACCAACATGATTCTAAGCCTGCTGATAGGACCAATTGTAAATACATGTAACTTATATACTATCAATTGGATTACAACCAAATTTCGTATGTGCTATGTGTACTATAACCGACATGACAATGCGTATTTTTAAGAGCAACCAGGGCTGCCAACTGTTAATAAATGCTGTCTCTATTTTTTTACCTTTATGTCAATATACCAGAAAGTATTCAAGCCAACAGCTCTAAACTTTTCACACGCATAGTACCTGGCATTCTAGATTAATTTGGAGTAATTAATATAAGTCAGTGCTGTCAACATGATTCTAAGCCTGATGATTGGTCCAATATAAAAATGCATGTAACTTGTATACAAATAAATGGATTTCATCCAAAATTGGCACAGCAATAGATCATAGTTCAGATTATTTCTG
The DNA here is from genome assembly GCA_946902985.2 of Meconema thalassinum. Classification (NCBI taxonomy): domain Eukaryota; kingdom Metazoa; phylum Arthropoda; class Insecta; order Orthoptera; family Tettigoniidae; genus Meconema; species Meconema thalassinum. Next base: position 22,799,256 of record OX336392.1, read on the forward strand.
ACCAACACATGCATGACATTGTTACCAACATGATTTTACGCGCTGATAGGTCCAATGTCCAACCACATGCAACGTCCATGCTATCCATTGGACTTCCACCAAATTTTGTATTCTTTACCTTAGGAGATAGAACTAAGAATATATTCAGTCACCAGGGCTGCCAACTGTAGTGCTCTATTAGGCTACATTATGCCAGTTATATTTTGAACTAATTAGAAATTTCGATATTACCAACTCAATTTTGTCATTATTTTAATTTGGTCCATATAGATTAATCATTGAAATGAATCTAACATTTCGAGAAAAGTAGGCTCTTTAGTTCGTCGCGGAACTTCTTTTTGTAATTTATTTTGTATCCACTATAAATAAATATACAAGAAAACGGCAACATAATAAGAATACTAAGCTCAGACAGCCACAAAACTCACCACATTGCAACAATATTTTAAAACAAGAAGTTCCGTGACGGACTAAAAAGCCTACGTTTCTTAAAATTTAAGATTCATGCCAATGATTAATCTATATGGATCTATCTAGAATAATGACGAAATTAAGTTGGTGATATCGAAATTTCTAATTAGTTAGAAATACTGTATACATGGCATAATGTAGCCTAATAGAGTACTACAGTTGGCAGGCCTGGTGGCTGAATATACTCTTAGTTCCATCTCTTAAGGTACAGAATACAATATGTGGTTAAGTCCAATGGATAGCATGGACGTTACATGCAGTTAAACATTGGATCTAACAGCGCGCGCAAAATCATATTGGCAACAATGTCATGCATGTATTGGTCAGAAATAATCTGAAATAATATGATCTATTGTTGTGCCAATTTTAAATGAAATCCATTAGTTAGTATAGACGTTACATGCATTTAAAATTGGACCTATCAGCAGGCTTAGAATCATGTTGGCACCACTGACGTATATTAGTTACTTCATATTCATCTAGAATGCCAGGTACTATATGTGTGCAAAGTTTAGAGCTATTGGCTTGCATACTTTCTGATATATTGATATTAAGGTATCAAAAATAGAGACAGCCATTATTAACAGTTGGCTGCCCTGGTTGCTCTTAAGAATATGCATAGTCATATCTGTTATGGTATACATAGTACATACGAAAGTTGGTTGAACTTAAATTGATAGTAAAGAAGTTACATGTATTTAAAAATTGGTCCTATCTGCAGGCTAAGAATCATGTTGGTAGCACTGACGTATATACGTTACACCAAATTAATATAGAATGTAAGGTTCTATACGTGTGCATAGCTTAAAACTGTCGGCTTGCATACTTTCTGATAGATTGGTATTTTGATAACAGAAATTGAGAGCAATTATTAACAGATGGCAGCCCTGGTGGCTCTTAAGAATACGCTCAGTCATATCTGTTTATGTTCACATAGCACATACGAAATTTGTTTGAATTCCAATTGATAGTGTAGAAGTTATATGCATTTAAAACTTGGACCTAACAGGAGGATTATAATCATTTTGGCAACACTGCCATGTATGGCCTCCTGGAAACTAAACTGCAATATTATTATCTGTACGTTTGCCAATTTTGGAATAGCTTCTATTCATATCTTCCCAGATATTCAACATGGAGCTCAAATTTGAATTGCGATTTTTTTAGCAGTTGGTAGCACTGACATCATTTTCAAATATGGCCGTGAGATATTCAGTTCTTTACTCCTACCAAAGTTTGTTTCGATTTCTGCAGCCGTTTAGGAGTTGATAGGGGGAGACTCACACACAGCCAGACAGACAGACAGACAGAGGGACAGACAGACACACATTTGCCCGACCTCATAAGTCTACTTTTTCCCCATTTTTGCAAAATGTGAAAAGTAGGCTAAATAATCCACACACCCCAAACCCCCCGGAGTGTTATTGGCCCGCAAGGTCTCCCAACTATTTACAATGTGGCCCTTAGTTAAAAAAGGTTGCGAACCCCTGCCTTAGATGAAGATACAAGAACAACAACTCTCTGAAATGTTATCCTACATCAGCACAAACAAGGCAAGAAATTCACAAAAGCCTCATGTTTATTTTGTTCTCGCTGGTGTAAAGATGTGTCCAACAGGTGGTTGATAGCAATCGGTAGCGCTTGAACAAACAAGAAAGCCTTCAATACTGAGAGTTGCGTGACAGGAAGAGAAATTGCTTCCAATCAGCGTCAACCTGTTGTTATACTCCACACTGATATCAGTCCTCTAGATGTGATATCATCATGAGTCGTGCTGTCGCTATTTGAGGCAATGTAACATTAGCTGGCTGATCGTTTGTGTTTCTGTTTCTGGTCATCAGCCCAGATTATCAGATAAATTCCACACACACCCAAGTACATGGAAAAAAATGGGTGTCCGGACATAACGTACCACTTGATTTTCGAGGACATAACGTACCACCTAGGTCGTTATCTACCTAAGAACGGTTTTCCCGTGATCCCCAAATATTTACGCTAGGACATAACGTACCACTTGATGTCAGACGGGCATTCCAGTTACAGGTTCATTACCACATAAACATCAGTGGTGATCACACTGTGCGGCTTTAAACATTTTGGTATTGTAACACGGAGTTGTGCACAACGAATAAGGGCGGTTTATGTGCGCACTTCGACGGATGAAGTACGAATTGCACATTGAAAGTTCAAGAGAAGGAAGAAATATGGCAAGTATGATGAACAGCTTGACAGAATAATGAAGCGGTATGAAGAGAATGGAAACTTGAAATCTTGCTTGAGAGCTCTCTCATATTCACAGAACATGGAATGAAACTTCACATGGCGAACTTGCTATTCACTTAGAATGAAACATCCCAAGACGAACTTGCTATTCGCTAGGATATAAAACCCACAAAGAACAATTTAAAAATTTAAAAAATAATTAAAAAACAAAGTAAAGAAAACGAAAAATGACCAGAGTTTAACCACAGCTGATTTTAAACACGCCAAAATGTTTATAAACATTTTGTCAGTCCAAGGCCTGGATAAAGTGTGATGGGAATCCAAAAACTTACCATATTTTATATTAGTTCATATTATGTTATTGCCCACGTATTTATTACCAGGATTAATTGAGCAATACCGAGCAAGTGGCCGTGCGGTTAAGGTTCCTTGCACCCTAAATACTTCCCAATCTTTCAAGTGGTACGTTATGTCCTCTCCTAAATAGTTTAAGCTGACTCTTCGCAGGTAATCAGCCGGTCAAGTGGTACGTTATGTCCTATAACTGAAAAATGCAAGCCCCTGAAATAAAACAACAAAATACAAAATAAGTACAGTAATTTTTAGCCTATCTTCATTTCTAAAAAAGTATACGCTTATGAGATCACCTTTTGTCCGTGTGTATGTATGTGTGTGTGTGTGTGTGTGTGTCACCTAATAAAATCTAAACGGCTGGAGAGATATCAATGAAACTCGGGGAGGTCATAGTACCATTTTGGCCGGCCCTGACTGTGACCTTCAAATTTTATAACGTCTCGCCAATACAACATGGCGGCTGTGCGAAATATTTCACCGGCATTCTATATCTCCGAATCGATTACTGATATCACCTTGAAATTTTGTACGGTGGTAAAGGGCACTACTAAAAGTTCACCTATGAGGCTTTCGAAAACCTGTTACCACAAAACGAACATGGTGGCCAAGCGAATTGGTAACATTTAAATAGACTTTTCATCATCATCTTCATTTCCCCTTTTCCAGTTGACACTGGGTGGGGGCAAATAAGGTTCCTGTCCACTTTGTTCTGTCGTTCCACCATTCCTCTTCCGACACAGTGTTCCAATCCAGGTTCCGTTTTCTAAAGCTATACTTCACCGAGTCCTTCCAACGCATTCTTGGTCTTCCTCTTCCTCTCTTCCCTGTCATCCATCGTTCCGGTGCTCGTCTTGGTAGCCTTACTTCATTCATCCGTTTGACAAGTCCAAACCATCTCAATCTGTTTTGCTCCAGTATGTCATTTAGTTTCTGTACTCACAGTTCTTTCCGTATATCTTCATTTCTCACTCTGTCTCTCCTCGTTTTCTCAGGAATCTCATCTCAGCTGCCTGTACTCTGCTCTGATCCCTCTTAGTCATTGTCCAAGTTTCTGCTGCATATGTCATTATAGGAACATAATATGCTTTGTACATAACTTCTTTAGCCTTAATTGGATATCCTTGTTCCATACTAGTCCCCGTACCTGTTGGTAGAAAGCACTCCCGAGTTGTATTCTTCTGCTAATTTCCAAATCTAGTCCTCCATCTTCAGTCAGTTCACTTCCCAAGTATTTGAAGTGTTTCACTACTTCCAATACCTTATCTCCTACTTTGATTACTCCTCATCCTTCTTTCTTATCTCTACTCATCACCACTGTTTTACTCTTCTCCACATTAACTTCAATCCCCATTGCTCAATCTTTTCATTTATTAAGTCTAACGGTCCTTGTACCTCCATCTCATCCTCGTCCCAGATCAAACTTTTCTCGGGATTTAACCATTCAAACGCAATGAAACTTGGTACGGCAAATGTTTATACACATTGTAGAGACTCTTCTGAGAGGTGACCAGAATTTTGTTTGGAGCAGCAGAACACTAAGATACAGTAATTATTGGAACGCACAGTTGCTAGGTAACCCAGAGAGATAGCATTGCCCCTCCATTAAGTGATTGCTGAAGTTTTAGCCGTTATCCGATAGGCTAAACCTGGGCTAAGCCTCGCGCAGAGGGTGATATAGCATTACCATAAAGTCGATTGTAAAATCCGCTGGGAAGTGCAACTAAACCAATTAGCGTGATGTCTTGCCCATCCCTACGTGTGTCGTTAACATTTTAACGTGCAACTTGCAGTAGTTGGGACGAAATATTAACGGTGTACGCTTTAATGACTTAAACTCGTTTGATCACGTGCTATAACTACATTTCTTTATTTAGAATGTTATTTAACTCACCGGGGAATATTCAATTAGGTTTTATGTCCCCGACAGTGTTGTCAGTTCTGATGAAACATCACCAAAACGGGCGATATTCCCCAAGTTCCATGATTGACGAAAACCTTTTAAAATGGGATAAAACCGATTAATTGAGGGTAACTGTTCTTTCTCAAACCATTTCTTGGTGTAGCGGTTAGCATGTTTGGCTGTCGTTGCGTAGGATCGATTCCCAGCTATGCCAAGAAATTTACTTCTGGTCTGAGGGCTGGAAAGGGGTACACTCTGCCTCGTGAGGCAAAACTGAGAAGTAGTAGGTTTGATTTCCAACTCAGCCATCTAGGAAGTCATTTTACGTGGTTTCCTACTTCTATTAAAGTCAAATACCGGGATGATTCCTGACTTAAGGCCACGGCAGTCTCCTTTCCAATCCTCACCTGGATTACAAATACACACAATAAAACGGCCATCACATAAACACAGGTTATCAGACACACACCCACCCGAGTACACGGGGTTACATGATTAAGATGTCGCAAAGTCTCTACATAAATCAACAACAACAAATGTTCTTTTCCAGAAAAAATACAGCCAAAACAATATTTGTAATTATGAAGGGTACGATATGAAAATTGTAGTCGGGACTGGAAACTCCGCTTCTAGTAATTACTGTCGTATCTGCTGGTGCTGGGTCCAAGCCCGGATAAAGAGGAGGATGAATGGTAATATGGCCGTAGTGGGTGCACTGATGTCGAGCAGGTGTATACATAAAATTCTAAGAAATGCTTTAGCTGTCAAATTGTCAGAGATACCAGCAAATCCTACCCCTAACGGGGAGGGTGAAGGAGAGCGTCTGGAGCCCTAAACCGAGGCTAAGGTTTGGAACCCTGACAGAAAAGTCCCTGTTCCTTGAGATTGGAGTATGTGCGTAGGATAAACTCCCCCACTTCATCAAAAGAGATATGTTACAGATACCTCAGAATTGCATCGATGAAATGTGGGTACTAAATACCAATTACAACAAAACGGAACACCTTACATTAGAGAATAATGGTGGTGAGAAACTACAGATTGGAAATGCAGAAATTCAAATAGTCACTAAATTTAAATATGTGGATTCAATAATAGAAGCTGGGGGAACAAGTTCATCTGAAATTGAGAAAAGAGTAAGTGAGGCTAGGAGAACAATTGGAGCATTACATTCCGTTTTATAGAGCATAAATATTTTAAACAACACTAAGAAACTTGTTTACAGTTCATTGGTACAAAGTATTTTGTTATATGGAGCAGAAACTTGGACGTTAAACAGACAGAAAACTAGTAAGAGAGATGGATTATTGGAGGAGGGCGGCAAGAAAATCAAGATTGAATAACATTGGAAATACGAGAATCAGAGAAATTATGCGGGTGAAAAAAATGTACTGGAAGTGGTTGAAGAAACAAGATTACATTGGTGTGGACATGTGATAAGGATGCAGAATAGTAGAATTCCAAATGTAATGTTACATTGGCAAGCTAAAGGCAAACAGAAACGGGGTGAACCAAGAGAACAATGGATGGATGGTGTAAAGAGAAGCTTGGATACCAGAGGCTTAACCGAGGAAGATGCTGAAGACCGAAATTTGTGGAGGAGTGGAGTATTATTGGGTTGAAGGAAAACTACTGTATTGTAGAATATTCCTAATAACGAAGAAGAAATAGCGAATAACTTGGAGACGACTCGGTTAGAAACTGAGAGCGCTGGGAGGAAAGCTGATGACCGAGGTGGTTGGAGCATGGTGCTCTGGGAGGACAAGGATCTACATGGTCTGTAGTGCCGACCAGTAAGTAAGTCGGGACTTGAATCAATATGCGGTAGCTCCAACATAAGTTGTGTCGTCTTCTGAGAACACAGCTATCACATTCGACATCCAGAAAATTATTCCCAATCTCTTCCTACAGAGGTGTGCAAATTATTAGACTCTATGCCAGTTCTCCAACATTTCTTTATAGCCTCCTATTCTCACTTTGCAAAAATGAGGAAAAAGTAGACTTATGAGATCGATCCGAGAAAATGTGTGTCTGTCTGTCTGTTCGTGTGTCTGTCCTTCTGTCTGTCTGTCTGTGTCTCCTAAATGGCTGCAGATATCGAAATCAAATTTGGAATGAGTAAAGATCTATATCTGAATATCTCGAGGCCATATTTGATAATTATGTCAGTGCTATCAACTGCTGAAAAACTGCAATTGAAACTTGAGCTCCATGTCGGATATCCTGGAAGTTATGCATATTCCAAAATTTTCAGGAGGTCATACATGGCAGTGTTACCAAAATGATTCAAAACCTGCTGATAGGACCAATTTTTAAATACTTCTATACTAACAATTGGATTTCAACCAAATTTCGTATATACTATGTGTACATAAACAAATATGACTGAGCGTATTCTTAAGAGCCTCCACGGCTGCCAACTGTTAAAGAATGCTCTCTCTATATTTTTATCCAAATACCAATATATCAGAAAGTATGAAGCCGACAGCTTTAAACTATGCACACGTATAGTACCTGACATTATAGATCAAAATGATTATAAGACTGCTCATAGGACCAATTTTTCAATACATGTAACTTCTATACTATCAATTGGATTCCAAGTAAATTTCGTATGTGCTATGTGTACCATAAGTGATATGACTATGCGTATTCTTAAGATCAACCAGGGCTGCCAACTGTTAATAAATGCTGTCTCAATTTCTTTATCCTAATATAATATATTAAAGTATGCAAGCCAACAGCCCTAAACTTTGCACACGTATATTACTTGACATTCTAGATTAATTTGGAGTAACTAATTAACGTCAGTGATGCCAACATGATTCTAAGCCTGCTGATAGGTACAATTTTAAAATAAATGTAACTTCTATACTAAGAAATGGATTTCATTCAAAATTGGCACAACAATATATCAGGATATTTGAGATTATTACTGACCAACACATGCATGACAATGTTGCCAAAATGATTTTACGCACGCTGATAGCTCCAATGTCTAACTGCATGAAACGTCCATGCTATCCATTAGACTTCAACCAAATTTTGTATTCTGCACCTTAAGAGATGGAACCAACTAGAAATTTCGATATTAGCAACTTAATGACGTCTATATTCTACATAGGTCCATATAGATTAATCATTGGCATGAATCTTAAAGTTTATAGAAAGTAGGCTCTTTAGTTCGTCACGGAACTTCTTGTTATTTTTATGACTTAATGCAGTAAAAATGTTTGCATGGCATTTTTAGCCTATTTTCAATTTTGAAAAAATAGGCTTATGAGATCACCTATGGTCCGCGCGTGTGTGTGTGTTTATGTGTGTGTGAGAGAGGAGTGTGTGTGTGTGTCCCGCTAATAACATCTAAACAGCTGGAGCGATTTCAATGAAACTCGGTAAGTTCATAGCACTATTCCGGACGACCCCGACCGTGCCCTTCAAATTTTGTTACATCTCACCAATCCAACATGGCGGCTGTGCGAAGTATTTCACCAGCATTCAATATCTCCGAAACACTTCCCGATATCACCCTGGAAATTTTTACGGTGATAGAAGGAACTACTAGAAGTTCACCAATGTGACATTTGAAAATCTGGTAACTACAAAACCAACATGGCGGCCACGCGAATTTGCGACTTTTAAATAGACGTTTCTCGCGATTTATCCAACCAAACGCAATGAAACTTGGTACAGTATATGTTTGTACACATTGTAATGCACCGACACCTAACTTGGTTCGATTGTATACATAACCACAAGATGGCGGATGTGCGAAATATTTCGCCGGCATTCTATATCTCTGAAACTATTAGTGGTATCACCCTGAAATTTTGTACGGAGATAGAGGGCACTACTGGAAGTTCATCTATAAGACTTTCAAAAACCGGTTAACTACAAAACGAACATGGCGGCCAAGCGAATTTGAAAATTTTTAAATAGACTTTTCTCGCGATTTAATGTTCCAACCGCAATGAAATCTGGTACAGGAGATGTTTATACACATTGTAATACACTGGTATCTAATTTAGTTCAATTATTTATATAACCTCTAGATGGCGGCTTTGCGAATTTTAAAATTAAGTTTTTATTTCTTGTGTCGTAATCATGCGATCGATGTGAAAGTTTGAATAATGAACCTACGCAATAATTTTCATTTAATGGTACATGGCTCTATGGCCTGTACATTTAACAATCCAACATGGCGACCATCCGAAATATTTAGATGGATCTCAATATCTACGAATCTATTACAGCAATCAAACTGAATTTTTTGATGTTCATAGAGGCTATGAACATAAGTTCACCTATAGGACTTTCAATAACCTGGTGATCACAAATCCAACATGGCGGCGACGCGAAGTATAAATATTCACATGGTCGTTTCTCACAATTTAACCATCCGAGTGCAGTGATACTTGGTACAGTAAATTCTTATACAAATGTTAATCCACTGGCATCTAATTTTTTCAATTGTTTCCATAACCACAAGAAGGCAGCTGTGCGAAATTTTAAAATCTCGTTTTTACTTCTTGTGTCCTAATCATGCGATTGAAGTTTGAATGCTACACGTACACAATAATCTTCATGTAACAGTACATAACTCTAGGACCTACATATATAAAATCCAAGATGGCGACCATCCGAAATATTTAGTCGGTTCTCAATATCTACGAATCTATTATAGCAACAAACTGAATTTTTTTATGTTCATAGGGGCTATGAACTTAAGTTCACCTATAGGACTTTAAATAACCTGGTGATCACAAATCCAACATGGCGGCGACGCGAATTATAAATATTCACATGGACGTTTCTCGCAATTTAACCATCTGAGTGCAATGAAACTTGGTACAGTATATCCTTATACGAATGTTAATCCACTGACATATAATTTATTTCAATTGTTTCCATCACTACAAGATGGCAGCTGTGCGAAATTTTAAAATCTCCTTGTTACTTCTTGCGTCCTAATCATGCGATTGAAGTTTGAATGCTACACGTACACAATAATCTTCATGTAACAGTACATAACTCTAGGACCTACATATATAAAATCCAAGATGGCGACCATCCGAAATATTTAGTCGGTTCTCAATATCTACGAATCTATTACAGCAATCAAACTGAAATTTTGTATGTTGATGGTGGCAGTTAACATAAGTAGGATATATGAAAATAGGGTGTATAGTTCTTCATGGAACTACTTGTTATCAAATGATTTACCAATACTGTAGTCTTAATTACATTTTCTCTTAGGAAACAGGCAGGCTTAATGTTTTCTCTTAGAATTTTCAGTGACTGAGCAACTTTGCTAAAGAAAATGCCACACGTTCTGTTTGTGACTTTCATGATATTTAAGGTTGAATTGCGACAGCCTTGTATCTGATTTATATTATACACTATCATTCTTGAAGCGTGGCTATTTTCTGTCTCAATAATTACGCAACCTATGGCTTGAAGTATGACGTTTAACAAACGTGTGTATCATTATCACACCGTACACATAGTAAGTCTTGGGAAGAAAGATGACATCGAGATATAGAACATTAGAATTTAAATTATTATTATTATAACTTTTCAGGTTTCCTTTTGTTCCTAGGTAGTAGCTATCATACTTCCTGAGTTGGGAATAACCTGCATTTATTCCCAGGAATATAGATCAGATCTCCGACAATCAATTATTCGGCTATTAAGAACGTTTGCGCCACAGTATATCGATTGCTGTTTGGTGTTGACTGTAATCGATCTCACCTCGTTGTTGTGTCGGTGCGTGAGGAACGAAGAAAGCGTTTTGTGTCGTGCCGTAAGACTCCTCATCTATTCATAAGTTGCCGCTATAGTACCCTTTGAAGTAGGTAGTGTTTGAGTGATTAATGCTGTCGAGCACCTCATTATCACAGGGTGTGTTGTACAGTGGAAGCCAGAAGCCAGAAGCCGGATGTCGCATGTATTAAGCCTCTCACCATGCCTTCTTAATTTGCTTACAAATGAGGGCGTGATTAATGAATACTCCCACCGTGCTAAATTGTTTAACAAAGATGGCATCCTTATCATCTTCATCGCTGCACGATACGTGAGGAGTTGAGTTATAACAAGTAGTTCCGTGAAGAACTATACAGCCTATTTTCATATATCCTACTTATGTTAATTGCCACTATCTACATACACAATTTCAGTTTGATTGCTGTAATAGATTCGTAGATATTGAGAACCGACTAAATATTTCGGATGGTCGCCATGTTGAATTTTATATATGTAGGTCCAAGAGTTATGTACTGTTACATGCAGATTATTGTGAACGTGTAGTATTCAAACTTCAATCGCATATTTAGGACACAAGAAGTAACAAGGAGATTTTAAAATTTTTCACAGCTGCCATCTTGAGGTTATGGAAACAATTGAAATAAATTAGATGCCAGTGGATTAACATTCGTATAAGGATTTACTGTACCAAGTTTCACTGCACGCGGATGGTTAAATTGCAAGAAACGTCCATGTGAATATTTATAATTCGCGTCGCCGCCATGTTGGATTTGTGATCACCAGGTTATTTAAAGTCCTATAGGTGAACTTAAGTTCCTAGCCCCTATGGACATTAAAAAATGCAGTTTGATTGCTAAAATAGATTCGTAGATATTCAGTATCGTCTTAATATTTCGGATGGTCGCCATGTTGGATTGTTAAATGTATAGGCCATAGAGTCATGTACCATTAAAGGAAAATTATTGCGTAGGTTCATTATTCAAACTTTCACTTCGATCGCATGACTACATCACAAGAAATAAAAACTTAATTTTAAAATTCGCACTGCCGCCATCTTGAGGTTATGTAAACAATTGAACTAAATTAGATACCAGTGGATTACAATGTGTATAAATATTTACTGTACCAGGTTTCAGTGCGCTTGGAACATTAAATCGCGAGAAAGGTCTATTTAAAATTTTCAAATTCGCTTGGCCGCCATGTTCATTTTGTAGTTAACCGGTTTTTGAAAGTCTTATAGATGGACTTCCAGTAGTGCCCTTTATCTCCGTACAAAATTTTTGGGAGATACGGCTAATAGTTTCAGAGATATAGAATGCCGGTGAAATATTTCGCACATCCGCCATCTTGTGATTATGTAAACAATTGAACGAAGTTAGATGTCTGTGCATTAAAATGTATATAAACATATACTGTACCAAGTTTCATTGCGTTTGGTTGGCCAAATCGCGAGAAACGTCTATTTAAAAGTCGCAAATTCGCTTGGCCGCCATGTTGGTTTTTTAGTTACCAGGTTTTCAAAAGTCACATAAGTGAACTTATAGTAGTTCCCTCTATCACCATAGAAAATGTCAGGGTAATATCGGTAATAGTTTCGGAGATATTGAATGCTGGTGAAATATTTCGCACAGCCACCATGTTGGATTAGTGAGACGTAACAAAATTTGAAGGGCACGGTCGAGGTCGCCCGGAGTAGTGCTATGAAATTTCCGAGTTTCATTGAAATCGCTCCTGCCGTTTAGATTTTATTTAGGGGGGACACACACACGAATCACACACACACATGCACACACACACGGACAAAAGGTGATCTCATAAGCCTATTTTTTCAAAATTGAAAATAGGCTAAAAAGGTACAAGGTGCATTGCAATTTCCTTTCATGATGAAGTTAATAATTACAACAATAATTATGATAATAATAATTATGAACATTTAATATAATTTAATTTTATTTATTTATTAATTACTATTTATGTTACATTATTGTGATATGTCTCACGAATCTGACGGCAGTACAGATTATCTGTGAGACATATTAATTATTATTTACAACATATATACAGATTATATTTCAATACAAGGGTGCATGTATTTTTTTGTAATGATAATGATAATTATATTGATGATAATGATAAAAATATTAATGTAAATAATTAAAGACACAAAAAGTTACACTAATGGTTATATTAATAAATTTATGTTATGAGTTAATGTTTAGTTAGGTAATATGCGATGTATAACTAGTGGTTTGCTGTTCATGTTCGTCAATCCAGGTGGTAGTTCATTAAGTAGTGATGGTATAATATAATCTAGTCTCTTGAAACCATAGCTATTTATAGATAAGGGTTTTACATATTTAGTACTTGTTATGGCTCTTGTTTGTATGTTGTGAGAGACCTTATGCCTGAATCTTGGATCATGGTAGTAGAGATTCAGTACGGTAATTTGAAACAACTCTTTAATATTAAAATAAGGGATATCAGTGAAATATTTAAAGAACCTGTTTTGACTGTCTTGGTGATTATTAATTAAAGTTGTGTTTTGATTTCCCAAAGCTGCTATAGCATATCTTAATTTGCTTTCAATCAGAGCACTATAAATGGTTTTGTAAGTTTTCCTATCAACATAAAATCGGAGATTGTAGAAGGTGTAGAGGTTTGCTCTTAGGTTTTTTATTATGTTTACTGTGTGTGTGTTCATTTTAAAGTGTTCATCAAGGGCAATTCCTAGGTATTTTTGTGTCGAAGTACTATTTATGAAGGTGTTACATTTGCAACCTGCCAGGATGTTTTGGTGTATGCATGATAAGCTGTGGTGCGTTAGTTTGTATTTTTCTTGTGTGAAGTGATCAACTCTGATGTGCATTATTTTAGATTTGGTTGTATTTATATACAAATTGAGAAGCCTCCGTCGCTTAGAGCGGCAGCACGCCAGCCTCTCACCGCTGGGTCTGTGGTTCACATCCCGGTCAGTCCATGTGATATCTGTGCGGGACAGAACGGAGGCAGACAGGTTTGCCTCCGGGTACTCCGGTTTTCCCTGTCAAAATTTCATTGCAGCAACACTCTCCACTATAATTTCATTTCATTTAGTCATTGCCCCAGAGGAGTGCGTCAGGCCTCGGCAGCCGGCACAGTTCATATCCTCGCCGCTAGACGGGGGCTTCATTCATTCCATTTCTGACCCGGTCGGAGACTGGAAGAAGGCTGTGGATTTTCATTCATATACAAATTATTGTCATGATACCATCTTGTGATGTTATTGAAGTCTTCTTGAAGTCTATCAAAAGCTGTTTTAGAGTCTTTATGTATGGTAAATATAGTGGTCTCATCAGCATAAATCAATATTTTACTGTGTTTAATGGCTTCATTCATGTCGTTTACGAACAGGTTATATAGTGTAGGTGAAATAATACTGCCTTGAGGAATATCCTGTGTTCCTTCTGCTGCGTCACTGATATTATTATTGTTCATAACTGCCATTTCTCTGTTTTTCAGATGGCTTTCGAATAGTTTATAAGTCTTGCCTCTTATTCCAATATCGTGTATTTTAGCAAGGCGATTTATTGTGTCAAATGCTTTAGAAAAGTCAAGAAAAAGTACCATTATGTGATTGTTCTTATTTAAGGCATTATTTTTTACATTGGCAAATTCGGCCAGGAGTTGTTCAGTACTTTTTCCCTTCCTAAAACCGTATAGGTGTCCCTTTAAAATATCATATTTATTTAGGAAATTGTTCAATCTCTTATCCAAGCATTTTTCCATTATTTTGTGTAGGATTGATAAAATGCATATTGGTCTGTAGTTGCCAAAGTCTAAGTGATCGCCATTCTTATATATTGGTTTAATAATGGTGTATTTCAGATATTTTGGTATTATGCCTGATTCGAATATCTTGTTTATGAGATGTGTTATGATTGGTATATATTTTTTGGATGTTGCCTTTATGTCTTTCAAGCGTATATTGTCCGCCCCAGGCGATTTGTCTGTTTTTAATTCCTTAATTATGTTCTCTATTTCACATTCATCAGTTTCAAGTAATGTGAAGAAATTCATTAATGTGTTTCTATTTGATTGCCATATGTTGATACTACAGTTAGGAGCTAGGTTGGTTATTTTTTCACTAAAGGTACTGTTGAATTTATTGACTATCCCTTCGTTAGTATAATGTATTCTTAAATGTTTGTTTATGACTTCATTGATAGTTCGTGTTTTTCGACCATCATTAATGACTTTCCACATTCCTTTATTATCGTTTTTGGAACTATTTATCTTATTTTTATAATATTGATGTTTTGTTTATTAGCTTATTTAATTTGTTTCTGAAAGCTTTGTATTCATTTTTTATTGTAATATTATCCTTGTTTCCGAGCATTGTTTTGTAAAGTCTGTCTCTTTACATTGTATTTTTAGGCCATAAGAGAACCATTGTTTGCTTTTTCTATGTTTACGTGTGGTTATGTAAGATGCTTTTTGGTAGATTTCCTTAAATTTGGATGTTATATTGTTATATATGTCATTAGGATATTATAATTCAAGGCAATCTGTCCAGTAATAATAATAATTCCAATTTCAATTTATTTATTAAATACTTATACTATTGATATTACATTTTGTGATATGTCTCACGAATCTAACGGAAAATCCAGTACAGACTATCTGTGAGACATATTCATTATTATTTACACACAGATTGTACTGTATTTCAATACAAGAATGAATGGAAAATAGATGTTACTTTAAAAACTGTATATATATATTGTGCCCTTTTAGCAAGAAATATGCCAATCACAGTATACCAGCGTAGCTCAATTCGGGATTTTCGGGGCAGCGGTAAGTTCCCCCACTCTGTGACTCACATATTTTGGATTAATTAGAGGATACACTTGCAAAAATAACAACAAAATCAACTCCTATTTTAACACATTTAATTAATCAAAATTATGGCGCTACAAACAATTAAACAATTAAATTACTGACCCATAATCATCTACTTGTTCCAAATGAACAAGGACTAACAATAGAATAAAACAATATTGTATTAAAACATATGGTTTCCATATAAATCAACAATTCCTACTTATTTTTACTTCCATAAAGCATCAACTGTGAGTTTCATATAACTCCGAGCTCTTTTGGGCACAATGCTTTCTGTAATAATGGTGTCATTCTTTGTACACCTTAAATACTACTTTTTATATTTTCTTAATCATCAAAAAATGCATAATTCCATTTAAAATTACATGTTAATTATCTAACTCAATATTTGGGCATTTTCACATATTTTCAGCTGTTATCATCTCTCTCTAGCCTTACAAATACATTAAGGTAATCAGGAAATTACTTGTGTACTCCAGAGTATGAAGATACTTGACACAGTCAAAAAACTATGGTCACTCCCGAAACCTAGTTGCCTTCAATTTACTCGTGGAATCCTACTTCCATACAACATTACAATAGGGATTGTTATTTATTTCTTACGTCTTATAAGACCATTATCACATAAAAAACTACGATCTGAACAGGCAAGCGGAAATATCAATCTACAAGGACCTCGGTTCAACGCCCGGGTCATTAACAACTTTAAACACTCCTGGTGTATTCATTATTCCTTACAAAACGGCCTTCAGACACCCTCCTACACCAAGGGTCTGGCCGTGAAACTTGAGAGTTATTTATGACTATGCGGGAACCCTCCCGTCTAGCCCGAGCTAGAGCTCTCTTTAATGCTTTTACAAAACACAAACCTTTCATTCTCAGTTCTTTGTGGAGACCTGGCATTCTATTCTTCGTGTACATTCAACCATATTATTGGGCTCATAAACCACTTCGTAATCTTGGCGTTTATTAATTATGAAAGGTCCTCATTGATTGGGGAAGAGTAATTACACATTCTACGACGAATAATAAAGGGGCTTTCACAATTAGAGGATTCTGAGTTCGAATCTCTTCACAGGCCTCGGGAACCTTTCCCTTATAGAGGACTATACAAAATGCGATTTAGGGTCAGCCAATAGCTATAAGGCCTACGCTCAATACCATACATTTGCTCCCTTTCAATAACATACACAATGCCTCGTGATACTACGTCACAAATAGAGGACTTATACCAATTCTCAATTCGCTACAATCAACTACCTCTCATAAGTAATTTACCAAGTACATTAACTTTTACGCGTTCCTAGCGTGACATTTTACTTTAATTACGCTCCTTTTGCGCTATACATTATTTTAAGCCTAGCGTCATCCAAAGAACTGATGATATCATATTAACAATTGATACACATCTCAATTTTTATATTATTCTTTCCATTGACAATAACTTTCTCTCTTTTAAAGAACATGCATTTGAATATCATGTCTATACTTTTTATTAAGGCTCTAACGCTCTTATGTTCACATCAATTAATTTGATCTTTATTTAATATTTCCTTACTTGGTTATTATTATTATTATTTCATATTTTTATTCTTTACACAAGCTCAAAAGCTATTTCTTTCATATCACTCACATTTACTTTTATTTAAATATCTTTCATGATAATTATTAATTTTTCGCTTGCTCTTATGACAGTCGTCAAATACACTGACATTTTATTCATATATTTCCTCTACTGGATTTATTCTTTACATAATTTATTTATAGTTTCTCAAATTTCTATTTTTTGTTCAGACCGCGTTTTTGTTTATTCAGTATTTATTTATTTAAACACATCCCTTTTACACAAAAACTCCGGTGGATTTGTACACAATCATTTCCTGACACCAAAATAAAATGAAATTCATTACTCACATGTTTTTTTAAGGTCGTCTCATGACCTTTATCCTTGTGCGGTGTTTCATTTTGGCCCACTTTGAAATTTACTCCATATTATAGAAATTCATCTTATGTACAAACACTTCTTGACACATATTTAATACACTTAACATTGACGACATTTTTAATACACTGGTGTATCCCTTTAGAACACACAATAAACACTAAAAAATATTAATTTTTTACACACAATCTTGATAGATTTACACTTCACAACTTTTGATCACTAGGCCGTATTTTCTTAGCCTATCACACGTGACCTCTTACTCTCCCGTTTCCAAGGGTGAAATTTATTCAATGTCGGCTTCCTATCCTGCAGAATACGAAAGTCTCGAAACATCTACTTTTCCCTGGAATCCTAATTCTTCGAATCCTATTATGGATGACCGGCTATTTCTCTAGCTTGAACGTCTTCCTTTTTTAGATCTAGTTTATCGATCCTAGTGAAAGTCTGTTCGGATCGAGGTCCCCTCGATAATCTATCGATAATCGATGGATTTATTTTATAACAGCTAGTACTTCTTGAGTCTAGTGCTTTAGAATAGTTCGTCTGCTTTCTTGGAGATAATGTCTATAGTCTCCGTTCTTCTTTATTTAATCGGTTCTAGCACTCCTACGTTTCTGAAATACGTGGCGAACCTTACTCTGTTTTTCCCTATTTGGGTCCTTTAATTTAGATAACTGTTTATCTTCCTGTTACGGTACTTCCGTACGTTATGATTTATTCGGTCGTTTATTTAAAGACCTATCGCCTTAAGTCCAACGTTCGCAGCCTGCTCTGACTATATTTTACGAACTTTTCACTGTAAACTTGTGTACTGTCAGACCTAAATCCTGTAACTAGGATTTTCCTAATTTTTCAACACGGCGATACTTTAATATTTCTTCTTTACAACTCCTTATGGAGGCAAGCAAGTTGTTAATACTGCGACGCCTATGGCTATCGGATATTAATTCTGCGGTGTAATACAGCGTTTCTCCCCTCAATGAGTACTGGTAAACTGTCTTCGGTGTGAAGCAGAATGACGCCCTACACGGCTGTCTGAATACTGATGCGTAGCAACGCCCCCTCGGGCTGTTTGGAACTGCTTGTACTGATGCTCCAGCGTCACGTCCCCTGGACTGTTTGAGACTGCATGATGCGTAGCAACGCCCCCTCGAGCTGTTCGGAACTGCATATACTGTGATGTAGCCTTACGCCCCCTCACGGGCTGTCGGAATGACTGCATGTTTGGCTTGGTGATGCCAGGAGCTTTATACTCTTTCGCTACAAAAAGGTAAGACTCTAGCCCTTTCCGTGACCAACTTTTAAAATAATGGTTGCACAAATATAAAAATTTTACCTTCAAAAAGCTCGTCTTCTCAATGTCAAATAATCTCATTGCGCATAAGAATCGATCGTGCAATTTGGAGATATTAATTAGTTTGTAGTCTTCAGCTGCGTAGGTGTTGCTGTTCTTTTGTACTCTCCCCTCTCTACAGGCCTTGGTAAATCCCCGATGACGTATACTTGCGTTTGCAGTTTTCTCCTGTGCAATTATTAAAGGATTTTTCTTTACACAAAAATCTCTCATTCGAAATGATTCACTGTACTGTAATTGTTTACTTATTTTTATACTCGTAAACGGGTTAAATTTAATTATTCTTCTTCTGGCGCATAGGCGGTGTTGTCGTTTTTCAGCAAGCTAAGCTCGATTTCCGAGTCAGGCTTCCTTGTCTAATAGTGGGAATTTTCCACTCGGTTATTAATACTCATGACTAGCTCCTTTCTGAATGTCAAGAGGGGTGATCTCATCTCTCGAACACCTGGCTCTCGCCTCTTGCACAACGTTAGGCTAGCATCCTGGCTTGATCTTTCTCTAAGTTACATTAGAAACTGTGCGTTTCTTTCATTTCTTCCCCAAATACATGGATTCGACCTCCTTGGTTCATCTCACCCTTCCTTAGGATAAATAAATTTTCGAAAAATTTTGAGGAAATTTATTTCAATTAATTTTGTCTTTCTTTTATTCGTCGAAGCCATCATAACGTTGTTCGTACCTTCTGTTGTTTTATTTCTTTAAAGTTCCTTCCACTAATTGTGTAGGTTGGGTATGCTCTGTCCCTACCCTTTCTTTCTTTTTCCTTTATTAAATTGAAATTTTCTTCTTCAATAAAATCAATTATTTCTTTAAAGTTCCCTTCCTCTCTGGTCTGTGTTTAGGTTGGGTCTTCAAAGATCCCATTCATTCATTCCCCCTCGCTGACGTCTTCACTCAGGGTCATAAATTTCTTGTCACGTTTGGGTGTTTACAACTTCTACCCTCGTCTGGCGCATGCTTCTCCAAACTCGAGTCAAACAGTTGGTTTCCTTTCTTCTTTTCATAAGACGGACTTCTTGTCGGTCTGTTCTCTATTCATTATGTATTTTCAACTTAATGACATTCTTTTAATTACCTTGCGGGTGCAACAAGCTTTACCCGTCATTTCATCATTATTGTACTCAGACTTCAAGTCTGTAACACTTCATTTGATTTTTAAGAGCTCGGTCTAACCTCACCTGACTCTTTCTGGTTTTCTTCCCCCTTCCTCATCTCTCTTTGAGATGGTATTTCAAACAAATATTCTTTTATTCCTCTTATTCTTCGACGGTTGCAAACGGCTTAACCCGTCGGCTTATGATGGAATAATCCTTTTCCTTCATCTCGCATCGAGATGGCATTTCCAAAGAGTATTTCTTTTTTCGACTCTTCCAATTCATTAGGACTTTCAGATCTCCTTTCTTTCTCTTCTTTTTATCACTCCCTTTCTTTTTACGGAGCTTCCAGTTGAAGTATGCCTGAGCGTCTTCTTCCTCCAAGGCATTGTACATTGTCTCGTCTCCTCTCTCAGTTTCACTGGGGTATCCATTTTCATGTAAACCGACTACCAATTGCGGTTTCCCTCTTTCCTGATTTTCTTTAAAGACAACTCCTCTTTTTTTTTCATTATTTCCAACAATCTCATCTTTTTCTTTTAGGTTTTCTTGGCTCTCATTGGCCTCGGTGTCCATTTCTCTTTTCTGTCGTCGGCATTCCTGGCATTTTATCACTAATTCGAGGATCTGTGCTTTCAATCTTTTCTCTTCTTCTTCTAATTGTTTCCTATCTTTCTTATCCTGAATTTCTTTTGGGTTTTCTTTTTCACTTTCCTTCGTCAAGTCTTGAACCTCTGTTTCCATCGGTGCTTCGTTGATATTTTCTATTATTGTCTCTTCTACTTTCTCCCTTTCTTCAAGAATGATTATTTCCGTTTCTTCAACTATCAATTCTTTTGTTATCTCCTGTTCCGAGATTACTTCTTGCTCTTCCAGCTCAACCTTTTCATAGAAATGTTCTTCTTCCCTTTGCAGCTCATTTTCATTTCGGCTGTCCTCCTGTTCTGGACTTACTATTTCCTCTTGAATTTCCATTTGTTTCTCTGGAAGGATCTCAAAGTTTTCTTCAGTTTCCACTGGAATCATTTCAATTTCCACTTCTTTTTCTTCTCCTCTAATCTCAATTTTGGGCTCTTCTGGCACCGTGACTTCTTTTTCTTCTTTAATTTTTGCTGGCTTTTCAACTTCCGTCTGGACAACTGTTTCATTTATGACAGGGATAGCCATTTCTTTTGCTTTGAGGTCCTCTTCTAGTATGTATTCATCATATCTCTTCTGGGCAGCCTCTAATATCTCTTGGTATTCCGGAATCTTAACTTTCCTCAATTCAGCTAACTCCTGAATAGTTATTATTCCATCTTCATCATACATGCTCATTATGAACCGATGCATTTTACTCCTTTCCTCTACCATATAATCTTTCTGTTCCTTCACATATTTCAGCCTTTCGTGCTCTTGATAATCGGTCTTCCACCAGATCTTATTCCATGCGTCTCTTATTTTCCATACTTTATCCTCTATTTCACTTAATTCCTCAGTAAACATTTGTATCTGTTCCCACGGAGCTATTTCTATTTTTCCTTCTTTCTCCATGCGTTTCGCAAATTTCTTCTTTGTTTCTATCAATGACCTTTTAATCTCAGGAATTTCTTTGTGTAGTTCTTCCAACTCCTGTTTGGGTATCTTACATTTATTTTTACAGGCCCTTTCACGGAGCCCATTTATTTTCATTATTTCCTCGAAAATACTGTCTGTTTGTTCCTTAATTCCTTCTTTTATTCTTAATTTGAGATCTTTTAATCCCCAAAGTTCGTTCCTCATTTTTTCATACTTATTATCCGTTTCCCGAATTATGTTCAAGAATTTATTTATTTCATCCCAAGTCGCCATTTCTTCTTTCTCCTTATCCTGAGTGCAAGGACTATCGTTCTTTTCCCCCGTACCTTCCAAGTCTACTTGAACCTGCATTACTACGTGAGACTTTGAATTACCTTCATTGTTATCATTATTTGTATTAATTACATTTTCCCTTGGACTCGGTTTACAATTTTCCTTTTCCATTTGGAGCTCTAAAGACTCAACATTTACCCTTTTGTCTGCAGACATGTTACCTTCTCTTCGTGTAACTATGTCTCCAGGTGCACGCATGCTTTCTACAGAAACATTTACAATTTCTTTACTTGGGTATTCTTTATCCTTTCTAGATTCCAATCCAAATATTTTTCTCATCTCCTCTCTCTCCTTGTTGAAGTGCTCCTCCAGGCACTCCTTTAACTCCCTTATTGTCAACATCTTATTAGAATACAGTGGGCCACTCATGCCACCACACTAGTACATGCTTGAGTGATGATACTCTGAATCATTGTGTCCCAATTTCTTCAAAAAATTTACTTTGGTACGGGTGTTTACTACAACGTACCCTTTTGATAATTTTATTCAATTTCCTAAACCTTTATGGAAGTATTTAAAATTCAAAATTTCGAAAAACCATTTTTTTTTTTCAAAAAATGAAAATTTTGATTTTTCGAGAAAAACTCGGGTTTTCCCTGGGAAAACTCATCCCTGCGTACTGGGCGCCAAAAATTTATATTTGCTAGAGGCCCCACGTTGAAGCCACTACACAAATTAAAACTACTCCGGTTCCAAATGAACTCGGAGTCCATGAGATAACACAAATGTTAGATTAAATAGGTGGGTTTCATTACACCCACAACTCCTAACTATTTTTACTTCCATAAAGCATCAACTGTGAGTTTCATATAACTCCGAGCTCTTTTGGGCACAATGCTTTCTGTAATAATGGTGTCATTCTTTGTACACCTTAAATACTACTTTTTATATTTTCTTTATCATCAAAAAATGCATAATTCCATTTAAAATTACATGTTAATTATCTAACTCAATATTTGGGCATTTTCACATATTTTCAGCTGTTATCATCTCTCTCTAGCCTTACAAATACATTAAGGTAATCAGGAAATTACTTGTGTACTCCAGAGTATGAAGATACTTGACACAGTCAAAAAACTATGGTCACTCCCGAAACCTAGTTGCCTTCAATTTACTCGTGGAATCCTACTTCCATACAACATTACAATAGGGATTGTTATTTATTTCTTACGTCTTATAAGACCATTATCACATAAAAAACTACGATCTGAACAGGCAAGCGGAAATATCAATCTACAAGGACCTCGGTTCAACGCCCGGGTCATTAACAACTTTAAACACTCCTGGTGTATTCATTATTCCTTACAAAACGGCCTTCAGACACCCTCCTACACCAAGGGTCTGGCCGTGAAACTTGAGAGTTATTTATGACTATGCGGGAACCCTCCCGTCTAGCCCGAGCTAGAGCTCTCTTTAATGCTTTTACAAAACACAAACCTTTCATTCTCAGTTCTTTGTGGAGACCTGGCATTCTATTCTTCGTGTACATTCAACCATATTATTGGGCTCATAAACCACTTCGTAATCTTGGCGTTTATTAATTATGAAAGGTCCTCATTGATTGGGGAAGAGTAATTACACATTCTACGACGAATAATAAAGGGGCTTTCACAATTAGAGGATTCTGAGTTCGAATCTCTTCACAGGCCTCGGGAACCTTTCCCTTATAGAGGACTATACAAAATGCGATTTAGGGTCAGCCAATAGCTATAAGACCTACGCTCAATACCATACATTTGCTCCCTTTCAATAACATACACAATGCCTCGTGATACTACGTCACAAATAGAGGACTTATACCAATTCTCAATTCGCTACAATCAACTACCTCTCATAAGTAATTTACCAAGTACATTAACTTTTACGCGTTCCTAGCGTGACATTTTACTTTAATTGCGCTCCTTTTGCGCTATACATTATTTTAAGCCTAGCGTCATCCAAAGAACTGATGACATCATATTAACAATTGATACACATCTCAATTTTTATATTATTCTTTCCATAGACAATAACTTTCTCTCTTTTAAAGAACATGCATTTGAATATCATGTCTATACTTTTTATTAAGGCTCTAACGCTCTTATGTTCACATCAATTAATTTGATCTTTATTTAATATTTCCTTACTTGGTTATTATTATTATTATTTCATATTTCTATTCTTTACACAAGCTCAAAAGCTATTTCTTTCATATCACTCAAATTTACTTTTATTTAAATATCTTTCATGATAATTATTAATTTTTCGCTTGCTCTTATGACAGTCGTCAAATACACTGACATTTTATTCATATATTTCCTCTACTGGATTTATTCTTTACATAATTTATTTAGAGTTTCTCAAATTTCTATTTTTTGTTCAGACCGCGTTTTTGTTTATTCAGTATTTATTTATTTATTTAAACACATCCCTTTTACACAAAAACTCCGGTGGATTTGTACACAATCATTTCCTGACACCAAAATAAAATGAAATTCATTACTCACATGTTTTTTTAAGGTCGTCTCATGACCTTTATCCTTGTGCGGTGTTTCATTTTGGCCCACTTTGAAATTTACTCCATATTATAGAAATTCATCTTATGTACAAACACTTCTTGACACATATTTAATACACTTAACATTGACGACATTTTTAATACACTGGTGTATCCCTTTAGAACACACAATAAACACTAAAAAATATTATTTTTTTTACACACAATCTTGATAGATTTACACTTCACAACTTTTGATCACTAGGCCGTATTTTCTTAGCCTATCACACGTGACCTCTTACTCTCCCGTTTCCAAGGGTGAAATTTATTCAATGTCGGCTTCCTATCCTGCAGAATACGAAAGTCTCGAAACATCTACTTTTCCCTGGAATCCTAATTCTTCGAATCCTATTATGGATGACCGGCTATTTCTCTAGCTTGAACGTCTTCCTTTTTTAGATCTAGTTTATCGATCCTAGTGAAAGTCTGTTCGGATCGAGGTCCCCTCGATAAGCTATCGATAATCGATGGATTTATTTTATAACAGTCCAGTGCTTTAGAATAGTTCGTCTGCTTTCTTGGAGATAATGTCTATAGTCTCCGTTCTTCTTTATTTAATCGGTTCTAGCACTCCTACGTTTCTGAAATACGTGGCGAACCTTACTCTGTTTTTCCCTATTTGGGTCCTTTAATTTAGATAACTGTTTATCTTCCTGTTACGGTACTTCCGTACGTTATGATTTATTCGGTCGTTTATTTAAAGACCTATCGCCTTAAGTCCAACGTTCGCAGCCTGCTCTGACTATATTTTACGAACTTTTCACTGTAAACTTGTGTACTGTCAGACCTAAATCCTGTAA
Organism: Meconema thalassinum; assembly: GCA_946902985.2. Lineage (NCBI taxonomy): Eukaryota > Metazoa > Arthropoda > Insecta > Orthoptera > Tettigoniidae > Meconema > Meconema thalassinum. The sequence continues at coordinate 22,824,464 of OX336392.1, forward strand.
CTAGGATTTTCCTAATTTTTCAACACGGCGATACTTTAATATTTCTTCTTTACAACTCCTTATGGAGGCAAGCAAGTTGTTAATACTGCGACGCCTATGGCTATCGGATATTAATTCTGCGGTGTAATACAGCGTTCCTCCCCTCAATGAGTACTGGTAAACTGTCTTCGGTGTGAAGCAGAATGACGCCCTACACGGCTGTCTGAATACTGATGCGTAGCAACGCCCCCTCGGGCTGTTTGGAACTGCTTGTACTGATGCTCCAGCGTCACGTCCCCTGGACTGTTTGAGACTGCATGATGCGTAGCAACGCCCCCTCGAGCTGTTCGGAACTGCATATACTGTGATGTAGCCTTACGCCCCCTCACGGGCTGTCGGAATGACTGCATGTTTGGCTTGGTGATGCCAGGAGCTTTATACTCTTTCGCTACAAAAAGGTAAGACTCTAGCCCTTTCCGTGACCAACTTTTAAAATAATGGTTGCACAAATATAAAAATTTTACCTTCAAAAAGCTCGTCTTCTCAATGTCAAATAATCTCATTGCGCATAAGAATCGATCGTGCAATTTGGAGATATTAATTAGTTTGTAGTCTTCAGCTGCGTAGGTGTTGCTGTTCTTTTGTACTCTCCCCTCTCTACAGGCCTTGGTAAATCCCCGATGACGTATACTTGCGTTTGCAGTTTTCTCCTGTGCAATTATTAAAGGATTTTTCTTTACACAAAAATCTCTCATTCGAAATGATTCACTGTACTGTAATTGTTTACTTATTTTTATACTCGTAAACGGGTTAAATTTAATTATTCTTCTTCTGGCGCATAGGCGGTGTTGTCGTTTTTCAGCAAGCTAAGCTCGATTTCCGAGTCAGGCTTCCTTGTCTAATAGTGGGAATTTTCCACTCGGTTATTAATACTCATGACTAGCTCCTTTCTGAATGTCAAGAGGGGTGATCTCATCTCTCGAATACCTGGCTCTCGCCTCTTGCACAACGTTAGGCTAGCATCCTGGCTTGATCTTTCTCTAAGTTACATTAGAAACTGTGCGTTTCTTTCATTTCTTCCCCAAATACATGGATTCGACCTCCTTGGACCCTATGGCACATGGGTTCAATATATATATTTTATTTAGTCAATTTACCCTCTAGGTTGGTGGTTCCCACGGACTCAGCGAGGGAACTCACCACTACCGCCTGTATGGGCAGTGTCCTGGAGCCTGGAACATCTGGTCGGGATGGATACAACTGGGGAGGTGTGATCAGCACTTCGCCCAGGCGGCCTCACCTGCAAAGCGGACAGGGGCCTCATGAGGGATGGGAAGGGATGGAAGATGGGGATGGATAGGCGAGGAAGAGGGAAGGAGGCGGCCGTGGCCTTACAGTAGGTACCATCCCGTCATTTGCCCGAGGACGAAGTGGGAAACCACGGAAAACCACTTCGAGGGTGGCTGAGGTGGGAATCGAACCCCCTCTACTCATTTGAACCACCCGAGGCTGAGTGGACTCCGTTCCAGTCCTCATACCACTTTTCAAATTTCGTGGCAGAGCCGGGAATCGAACCCAGGACCTCCGGGGCGGCAGCTAACCATGCTGACCGCTACGCTACGGAGGCGACAATATTATTCAAAAGTATATAAATGGTGGCTTCGGTGGCTTTATTTCCCCTCCAAAGGAAGGCATAACGAGATTTTTAACGCTGTTAAAAACTCCAACCGCTTCGGCCGGGTTCGAACCCGCGACCTTAGGCATGGAAGCTCAGCATGCTACCAACTACGCCAGTGAAGGCGATCTTTCTTTCTTTCTTTCTTTCTTTCTTTCTTTCTTTGATCTCCAATTTTTCCATCAGGCCTTTCTTGTTCATAGTGAGGCATTCCGCTTCATACAGAGCCTGTGGTCGTATGACAGTGCAATAACGCCTGAGTATTGCGTTCAGGGATATTTACTCTTTGTTGTAATAATAATAATAATTATATTGATATTATTGTGTCGCCTCCGTAGCGTAGCAGTCAGCATGGTTAGCTGCCGCCCCGGAGGTCCTGGGTTCGATTCCCGGCTCTGCCACGAAATTTAAAAAGTGGTATGAGGACTGGAACGGGGTCTACTCAGCCTCGGGTGAACCAAATAAGTAGAGGGGGTTCGAATCCCACCTCAGCCATCCTCGAAGTGGTTTTCCGTGGTTTCCCACTTCGTCTTCGGGCAAATGCCGGGATGTTACCTACTGTAAGGCCACGGTCGCCTCCTTCCCTTTTCCTCGCCTATCCATCCCAATCTTCCATCCCTTCCCATCCCTCATGAGGCCCCTGTTCTTTTTGCAGGTGAGGCCGCCTGGGCGAAGTGCTGATCACACCTCCCCAGTTGTATCCCTCCCGACCACATATTCCAGGCTCCAGGACACTGCCCATAGAGGCGGTAGTGGTGAGTCCCCTCGCTGAGTCCGTGGGAACCACCAACCTAGAGGGTAAATTGAATAAATAAAAATAAAAATAAATAAAACATTATTATTATTATTATTATATTTATGTTCGAAGATGTCGAAATGTAAACATTATGAGTCAGAAAACTGTATCATAAAGAGGCTCATTATAACACTATTTTTCATTGTTAAACAGTTTCTCCCACCAATCAGAGCTCAAGAAACAGTTGTGTGACTAATTAGGTAAGGATACCTAGGCGTATGCGCTCAAAATCCAACATGTCTATATAAATTACCGAAAGTGCACCGACCATATGTACGCATAAATAAACTGGCAAATATGAGACAAGAAATAGCACTGTACCTTAATATCCCCAAATCCAATTTCAACACAGCACATTGCTTTCAAACGACTTCGATGACAGTTTTACTGAATACTGGTGCACAATCTGCACATATGGCATTGAAGCACACAGAGCGCATGCGTCGATCGGTCAGAGAGCTTGGGAAACAGAGATATCCTACCCAGCGCTGCACTCCGATCACAAAATTCGAGTGACTAATCTCAACAGATATTTATGAATATTTATGTTAAAACATATAATAAAGTTATAATTATCGTCGAACATAAACAGTCATATGTAACCCGCCTCTAATGGTAACTAAGACACTCGTATGGAAATTATAAAACTCGCTTACGCTCGTTTTATAAACATACTCGTGTCTTAATTATTGCCACTATAGGCTCGTTGCATAATGTACTATTTTATTATTACATTCGTTTTATGGGTCTATTTTACAAATTCCTTCTTTCCCCTGAGCCACTCTAGCAGTAGAAAGGAGAAACCAATAACGCTATTGGTAGATGGTTTAAAGAGAGCTCTGTGATCATCTTCAGCGCTCATTGCGACTTAATTAGGAACTCTCTCTTTCTGCTTCATATATCCCATTCTTTTTTTTTCGAGTGGTTGGAGTAATTTGTTAAAACAATGTTACTTGAGTGATGGCGATATTGATTTTGAAGCGTAATGAAAGTCTTAATTCTAATCACACGGCAGGGCTTAATTAATATGCTGCTAATGGGAGATAATGCGTTAGTGGAGCTTTGCATCAAGCGATGTTTACGCTTGTTAACGAATGACATGCTGTGCTCCTGCTGTTCAGTAATGGAATGTGCTGATCTGATTTGAACAGATTCTACCATGAAACTCAGCAGCGTAGCCGAGTGGTCTAAGGTACGCTCCCCACGTCTTGACTGAATAGCTGCCGCTTGGTGATCCGAGGCTCTAATCTTGGTGTGGGTTTCCCCTAGTTCATTCACACTAACCCCAAGAAGTTACCGTATTCCAAGTCTCTGGACACCTACACCTATAATAATAATAATAATAATAATAATAATAATAATAATAATAATAATAATAATAATAATAATGTACCGATATGAGTCATGGCACCGACTGTAAGTTGAGTAAATAAAGAGATAATATATTTTCACGAGGGAAGTGGAAAAATCTTGCATGAGACCTTGAAAAGGTTCCGCACTTCTCAAGAGTGTGGGATTCTTACCCACTAAAAAACCACACCCTGTCCTCTTGACAAAACCAATCCCGGGACCACTTTCGTATTACTTCAGGATGGAGCCATTTTCTTTGCTTCAAAAGCACCTTCTTACTTCTCAATTCATACTCAGTCCACGGATCGCAGACTTAAACAACTAAATCGTGCAAGTCCCCATCCGACTTCTTCTGACGAAGGACCACCTCAGCGATGAAAGCGACCGTGTCCCGGTTGAGCTCGTTCCTCAGCATAATTCCAACTATATTGTCCGGCGTTATTGGACCAAACTCAGCCTCAAGTCGTTGTTATTCCTCTGCCCAACGCGCGCAGACGAAGAACGTATGATATACGTCATCTCGTACGTTCTCGCAGTAAATACACGCTGGACTCCTTACTTTGGCCGTTCGATGACGGTAACACCGAAAGTAGCCATGACCTGTCAACATCTGAGTCAGAAAGTAATTAGTTTCTCAATGTTTTCTACAGACTCGGTATCAGCCGAGCTGTCCATCTTCGTCTGAGATCGTCATTCCACCTCTGCTGCCAAAGCTCCATCTTGCGTGCCACGGCTTCCCTGTGTCTTCCCTTACGTCTTTACGTTCTTGCGCGAGTAAGTCTATTGGCGCAACAACCGAGACAACCATAACTGCAGGTTCCGAAGCTGTACGGTAAGCACACGCCACCCTAAGAGCTCCTCTCGTCTGAATAATAATAATAATAATAATAATAATAATAATAATCATCGACATACTTACATCTTCTCGAACTCACAAATCGAGTCGTATACTTGTGGTCTCAATTGAGACTTCCACAAACACTCAAAACTCAACTTCAGCGCATGATGGAAGAGACGATCATAGAATCACTACCCCAGGCACCAGTCGATGGACTGGACCCACCTGATCATCGGATTCTGGGGGATCAGGGACACCATGCGGAGAAGAATCGGAGCTTCTCAAGAACTCTTCCTACTCTAAAGACCAGACGTAAACATTTTGTTGGCACGCTTAACGTTAACACCCTCACTAAGACGGGTAAGCTAAAACAACTTGTCAACACCTTGGAAAAATTTGAATTAAAAATCACTGCGCTCCAGGAGACACGCTTCACGGACGAAGAACACTTCAACACAGGGAATTTCCGAATCTACAAGGGAAAACCTGCCATCAAAATTAATGACAACTTACCTCTCTTGGGAACAGGATTCGCCGTACACAATTCTGTGCTTGATTCGATCATCGACTTTACTTCTCATACCGAGAGAGTCTCTTTACTATCAGTAAAATCAGCTAATAAAGCTTACACGCTGATCAACGTGCACGCCCCCACAAATCAACACAATAAAACTGATCCTGAAACCGTGGAAAATTTCTGGGAAACTTTGGAAGAAACAACCAATAACATACCAAGACACCATGTGGAAATTTTATTAGGTGATTTTAACGCACAGTTAGGGAAAGAAAGGAAATTCAAGGATACCACAGGCCCTCATACTAAACACAAACGTACCAACAAAAATGGGGAAAGATTAATTGACTTCTGTAGAAACTTTGGACTTAAAATCATGAGCACCCAATTTCAAAATCCTGCACATAAATTGACCACATGGAGATCACCCAGTCTTAAACAGGGTGAGTTCCAAATTGACCATGTCGCAATCTCCAAGAAAAACATACAATAAATTTTTAACGTCAGGGCTCGTAAAGGCGTCTTTGAATCAAATCATTATCTTCTCCAAATAAAGACAAAATTCCAACCAAATAGAAGACCAAAACGCCCACCAAAAATTTCAGACCAGATCCGGAATATCTGAAACTCCACAAGCAAGAAATCATTTTGCAAATCAATCAGGAGGAATCAACAGACTGGAGAATACTAACGGGGAGAATTCAGGAAGCCATAAAGCTAGGACAACCACCTCGCTCCAGAAAACATCGCTGGTGGAACACAATTTGCGATCAAGCAGTTGACAATCGCATAATGGCTTGAAAAAACTTTCACAGTAGCCAAACAAAGGAAAACTGGGAGAACTTTCTTACCACTCAAAAACAGGCCTCAAAAATAATTAGGAAAGAAAAACGAAGGTATGACAACAACAGACTCCACGAAATCCAGCAGGATTTCACCAAAAATAATACTAGAAATTTCTACAAGACATTTAGACAAAATCTACGGGGATACCAAGCACCCAGTCTGTGCTTCAAGAGACACGACGGCTCATTGGAAACTAACTCCAAAAATAATTACAAACTATTAGCCCAATATTTCAACTCTCTTCTTAACTGTCAACCACCTCTAGTAAAACTTGACTTCTCTCCTCCGGTATTCATACACTTGGACTCGCAAGCCCCCGACATTGAAGAAATTACGGAGATAATCCGACAACTCAAAAACAACAAAGCACCAGGGGAAGATGGGATCATTGCTGAACTCTGGAAACTGAATGATCCCACACTGACGCGGAAACTCCATTCCATAATTTCAGATATTTGGACAACGGAGCAATTACCACATGACTGGAAATGCGCATTGATTCACCCGTTGCACAAAAAGGGCGACAAGACGGACATCAACAATTATAGAGGAATTTCCCTGCTCCCGGTTGCTTATAAAATCCTTTCCACGGCACTTCTGAACAGGTTAGAGCCCCAAATGGATCCACTCATTGGTGACTACCAGGCTGGATTCAGAAAAGGGCGATCGTGTGCTGAACAGATCTGGTGCCTAAAGACGATCTAACAAATGAGGAAATGTAGAAATACCGTGATTGCATTCATCGACTTCAGAAAAGCATAAGACTCTGTTGACCACGACACCCTCTTTAAAATCATGGAAGAATTTGGGATCGATCGTAAGACACGCAAAATCATAGAACAGACACTTATAGGAACAATATCCAAAGTGAAATTCATGGGCGAAATATCAGATCCCTTCGATATCAAGACGGGAGTCCGGCAGGGGGATGGACTATCCCCAATACTCTTCAATATGGTTCTGGAGAGGATAATTAGGGAATGGGAACCTCTGGTAAAGGGCATTCAAATCGGCATTAAAAAAGAGAACAGAACTAAAGTCAAATGTCTCGCTTTCGCGGACGATATTGCAATTGTCGCAGACAACAGATCGGAAACGACTTACGCAGTGGAAAAGCTCCATGAGATGGCACAAAAGACCGGATTACATATATCTTACGACAAGACCAAATATATGGAGAGAAGGCCAGAAAATAAATCCCCTTTAAACACCAAATACGGTAAAATCGCACAAGTCTGCAGTTTTAAATACCTTGGCGAAATTATACAGCCCGCAGGACTTAATCGAATCGCCAATGAAGACAGAATCACTAAGCTCCAGAAGGCCTACAGGCTAACGTGGGCCCATTACAACAAGAAATGCATTTTGACAAACGCCAAATTACGACATTACAAAACAGTTATTCTTCCTGAAGCAACATATGGGGCTGAAACAATAGTAATCGATGGTCGTTCTGAGATTAGGGAACTGGAAAAGCAGGAACGAAAAATTCTCCGGAAGATCTACGGAGCAATCAACAGAAACGGCATTTGGATGAAGAGACCTAGTACTGAACTCTATCAAAACACCATTACGATAACAGACGAAATTAGAAAACGCAGAGCCAAATTTTACACTCACATCCACAGGATGGCCACCTCCAGATTGCCCAAGAAACTACTCAGTTTCATAACACAGAGCAAATGCGGCACAGAATGGCTTAAAGAGGTACAAAGAGACTTACAAATTATCAGTATACAAAATTTCGAAGACCGAACTGAGTGCCAGACGAAAATCAAGAATGTTAAGTTCGAACCAAGATCATTACGACAACCTGGAAAAACGTGGACGGATGAGAGGAAGAGGGAGCATTCCGCGAGAATGAAGAGATTTTGGGAGGAGCGGAGGAGACACGCCTCCAAATGACGTCATGTTATCAGGTTTAATCGCTCTCCTGTAGGGGATCTTTCGCTTAAATAAATAAATAATAATCGTCAGTTGGGCCAACAGAGAAAGAAACTCAGGACTTAACAAGTTGTTCCGTGAAGAACTAAAGCCTATTTACATATAACCTACTTTTGTTAATTGCCTCTATCAATATACGAAATTTCGATTTGATTGCTGTAATAGATTCGTAGATATTGAGAACCGTCTAAATATTTCGGATAGTCGCCATGTTGGATTTTTATATATAGGCCTTAGAGGTATGTACTGTTACGTGAAGATTATTGTGTAGGTGTTTTATTCAAACTTCAATCGCAAGATTAGGACACAAGAAATAAAAACGAGATTTTAAAATTTTGCACAACTGCCATCTTGTGGATATGAAAACAATTGAAATAAATTAGACGCCAGTGGATTAAAATTTGTATATGCATTTACCGTACCAAGTTTTACTGCTCTCGACAACGTGGTCATGTAGCCCCGTGTACTTTGGGTGTGTGTAGAATCTGTCTTATAACCGGTGTTAATAGTGATGGCTGTATTAATGTGTGTTATCTGATATTCAGGTAAGGACTGCAGACGATAAATTTCAAGTAGCTCCAAATGCTACCGTTAACGACACCTAGCTGTGAACTTGGATACTAGATGTCATCACAACTTCTACCTGGCGGCGAACGTTGGAACTAATAGAGCATTAATCAAATCTAACCTACCTATTTTAGGTTCACTCAACTGAAGTTAGTGGAAGGTTCTTTTTCATGCCATAAATATATGACATGGGCCCACCGGCTTTACTTTCCCTCCGAAGGCAGGCATACTGAGGGATTTTTAACGCTCTTAAAGAATCCGACGACTTCGGCCGGGTTTGAATTCACGATCTTGAGCATAGAAGCTCAGCATGCCACCGAAGCCGCCTCATATCGTTTAATACTATAGTTTCGTCATCAAGAAAGTGTGCAGATTTCATTACGAGAAGCACTTGCTCCTGGTATTGCGCATAGCACACCCCCTGGGTTCTGCACAAGGTTGGGTGCGAGCTAGCAATTGGTTAGGGCATTGATAGGATATTGAACTGTTCGCTGGAATGTTAGGCTTGTGTTTGATCGAGAAATCTATTTGATATGTTCCCCACTGGGTATTGTACTCCTAACAATACCTCTCCTATTCTCCACATCGCTTTGACTGCTGATATGAATTTTCATGCTATATGATTCTATAATTATGTGCTGTACGATGCATGTCGAATATTGATCCAAACAACACTTGCGCTCCTATCACAAAGGCTCGTGCTGTTGACCTGTTGATTGTGAAATACATTTCCCCCACTATCATGAAATGTGAATTGCCCTTACGAAGGACAGTAAATAATACTCGCATATTATCATGTCCAAGTATAACAAAGGTGCAGAGAAATTGCATCAGAACCATGAAAATATTACTTTGAATTCTTCCCTGGGCTATAATCTAATGCAGAACCTGTTTCTTACGTCTCGTTGCGCAGAATTCTTGGATGTCACCGTGAAGGCTTGTGTTCGATTTACGACCCTGAAAAGATGCTGGCAATCACACTTTAATTTGATTTTTGTAGTCGAACGTGTCATATTTAAATTTAACACAAATGATTTGCATTTTTGATTCACACGGACATTATTGTGATTGAATAACATCTTTCTCGAATAATATAAAATCTCATTGTAGAAGTCAACAAACAAAACATTTTGTGGTGAGTCTATTATTTAATGCATATATTCTGACTGTCCACATCAAACAGTAACCAAAAACGCCATTCATAATAAACAAAGTTTGCTTTTGTACTTTATGCAATGATCGTGATTTGCAATTAGAGTACAATTAGACCTCATGAAGCAGCTTGTAAAGGCTCTTCGTCAAGATTCTGAAGCCTTTCAATGCCGGTATTTAAACACTTTATTGTCAGAAGTTAAAATTAAAGCTGTTATTTTCGTCGATCCTCAAATAAAGAAACTAATGGTCAGTGAAGAATTTTCACTATCACTCAAAACCCACGAAAAGCAAGCATGGTACTGGCTTAAAGCAGTGATCCATGGCTTCCTTGGGAATAAGAAAGCCGAGAACTACAAAGAGCTATTTCCACTGTGCTTGAGAACTGTGTAGCAGAACGTCCCTTAAAGTAGCCTACACATGTTACGTGCTCACTCGGACCAATTTAAAGATAACTCGGGGCAAGGGGAACGTTCTCACCAAGAAGTGATGGACTTTGAGCAACGTTAATGAGAACATGATTGGTAATTAGATTACATTTGGGGGGTAATAGGAAAAATGCCGCACCCACACAGAAGAAGTAACAAAAATATTCATTTTTAAAGCTTGTTTGTATTTTTTTCTTCTCGCCTGCTGGGACCAAAGTTGCAGATTCGTATCCTGGCCCAGTCAGCTGGCACTTGAGGGTGCACAAATGCGACGGAGCCGTGTCAGTAAATTTACTGGCACGTTAAAAATCCCCTTCGGGGAAACATTCCAGCAACCCGGCGTCTCTAAAATCCAGAGTAGTTAAAAGGGACATAGGAACCAATAACATTATTGTTCTTTTAATCTGTAGATGTATGCTAATTATATTTTGTAAGTAATCGTGATATAAATATACAGTGTACCTTGTTTTCGTTTGAACTTATAACAAGAAGTTCCGTGACGAACTAATGAGCCTACTTTTCTTAAAATATGAGATTCATGCCAATGATTAATCCAAATGGATCTATCTAGAATAATGACGAAATTAAGTTGGTAATATCGAAATTTCTAATTAGTTCGAAATACTGTATACCTGGCATAATGTAGCCTAATAGAGAACTACAGTTGGCAGCCCTGGTGACTGAATATATTCATAGTTCCATCTTTAAAGTACAGAATACAAAATTTGGTTGAAGTCCAATGGATAGCATGGACGTTACATGCAGTTAAACATTGGATTTAACAGCGCGCGTAAAATCATGTTGGCAACAATGACATACATGTATTGGTCAGATGTAATCTGAAATAATATGATCTATTGTTGTGTCAATTTTGAATGAAATCCATTAGTTAGTATAGAAGTTACATGCATTTAAAAATTGGACCTATCAGGAGGATTAGAATCATGTTGGCAGCACTGGCGTAGGCCTATATTAATTACTCCAAATTAATCTAGAATGCCAGGTACTATACGGGTGCTAAGTTTAGAGCTATTGGCTTGCATACTTTCTGATATATTGATATTAGGGTAGCAAAAATAGACACAGTATTTATAAACAGTTGGCAGCCCTGGTTACTCCTAAGAATCAGCATAGTCATATCTGTTATGGTACACATAGCACACACGAAATTTGGTTGAAATCCAAATTATAGTATAGAAGTTACATGTATTTAAATTTGGACCTCTCAGCAGGCTTAGAATCATTTTGGTAGCACTGACGTATATAACTTACTCCAAATTAATATAGAATGCCAGGTACTATACGTTTGCATAGTTTAAAGCTGTCAGCTTGCATACTTTCTCATATATGGGTATTCGGATAAGAAAAATTGAGAGCATTTATTATCTGTTGGCAGCCCTGGTTACTCTTAAGAATCGGCATAGTCATATCTGTTATAGTACACATAGCACATACGAAATTTGGTTGAAATCCAATTGATAGTGTAGAAGTTATATGCATTTAAAATTTGGACCTATCAGCAGGCTTATAATCATTTTGGCAATACTGCCATGTATGACCTCCTGGAAATTACACTGCAATATTATTATCTACATGTGTGCCAATTTTGAATGAGCTCCCATTCATACCTTCCAAGATATCCAACACGGAGCTCAAATTTCAATTGCGATTTTTCAGCAGTTGGTGGCACTGACATCATTTTCAAACATGGCCGTGAGATATTCAGGTATAGATCTTTACTCCTACCAAATTTTGTTTCGATTGCTGCAGCCGTTTAGGAATTGATAGGGACACACACACACACACACACACACACACACACACACAACCAGACAGACAGACAGACAGAAGGACAGACAGACAGACAGACACACATTTGCCCGATCTCAGAAGTCTACTTTTTCCTCATTTTTGCAAAATGTGAAAAGTAGGCTAAAAGTAGAGTATTTCCTTCTAATTTGAACTATCGTTGTGGTAGCAACAAAAGCAAAGTTTATTGGGTAAAACCATATTTTATTTCATTATTTAGGCATGGCAAATCAAAATCAAAATCATGCAAACAGAACCCAGACTCATAAATTCGTGTTGATTTGTGTTATTTAAAGATTTAGCGTGCAGCTAAGCCTCGCGAAGCGTTACACAGTCATTGGCAAAATCTTGAAGAGGAAGAAGAGGAGGAGGAAGAGGAGGAAGAAGAAGAGGAAGAAGAAGAAGAATTCAACTATGTGTGTTTTATGACTTTGAACAGCCCACAGTGTTGAGGTAACGCGCCTTCCTCTTACCTGGAAGCCTCGGGTTCGATTCCTGGCTCCGTCAATGACTTAAGAAACTGACGTGATTGCTGTTACGGGGTACACTGAGCCTCATAAGGACAGTTGAGTAGCTGTCTGATCAAAGAAGCAGTGCTCCGGTCCGCGGGGACCCAACGCTCTGACGACGCGTTACGCCATAATCTGCAGGCCAAATGGTTGGGCAGTGGGCGAATTTTTCGTTACTTAGACAAACGAATTACGAAATCCTGTGAATTTTTCCTACAATGCTCTATTAGTTATACGTAGTCAAATCTCGATTCGGTTGTTGCGTACAAGTTCAAATTACATACTGTATATAGATGGAGATTACATGCGTCATCCTGTGGGAAGGTACACACGGGTTGTACACGCGAATTAATTAGCACTTGTTGATTCAATTACATTTAATTAAATTCTGCTTGTTGGTCACTAAATGTAAGGCGAGATCACTGCAGAATTTGAAGAAACTACACTAGAGACTAGAGACTAGAAACTTAATGTTGAAAACGTCACTTGGGAATTTGGATTTTGGATAACAAAAAAGAATATAAATATAGGTAATAAACTTAACATCAAAATTATTTCTTCAAAAAAATTAAAAATCCTTCAATGAAAAGTATATTTAGGTAATTTAGCCTCTGGTTCTACAGTGTCTTTAGAATCTCTACCTTTGGGGGGGCGCGGTGGCGCAGCGGTCAAGCTGTTGGCCTCTCACCAAGGTGGACCGGGTTCAATTCTCGGTCAATGCATGTGAGATTTTCGAAGTGAAATGCCTTGTCCTGTGGTTTGGACTCCACGTAAAAAGGAGGTCCCGTGGCTCATGATCGCATGATTAACGGTAATGTAAAACTAAAAGCTTCCTTCCTTCCTTTAGAATCTCTACCGCAGACGTTTGGGATCGTTGATAAATTTGGGATTAATTTACTCTCTCCATCCCACCACGAATCAACGGTTGGAACCAACAATCAAACTTAATTTCAACTGTAGAACAAGTTCCATTTAAAAAACAAGCGTTTTTAGCATTGTTTTTCAAAATATCATTTAAGCCGGAAGTAATTTTCAGAATTTTATTTTGAATTATGATAGAACTTTTCAGAAAAGAACGCATTTGACACCTTTCATCATTTGGACCGCTACAGTCTGAGTGTCATTTGAAACATGTTTATAACATCATCATCATCATCATCGTCATCATCATCATCAAATAGGGCCCGGATGTTGATGCCATAAAGAAGTTTAAAACAAGATGTTCAGTAAAGAACATATAGCCTACTTTCTCCTAAATGCATGAGTATTGTTATAACTCTTTGTCCTTTTCAAGGAGTATAATTGAATGTTGGTTGTAGTAGCTTGTTGAAATACAACGTGCTATAGGTATATTAAACATGAATATGAGGTGCCCTTTGCTAGTGCTACCTCTGTAAAAAAAATCATTCAATTCGGTTTCACCGTGTTTGAATTGATATGGGGAATGGATTTGCACACATACTTGGCCACCATCTGCAAACTATTGGGCTGATGATCTTGCAGTTTGGTCAAAATATGCTTCCCACATTAAGATATGTTGTTGCAAAATTTGGTAGAGACTAGATTATTAGGTTGGTCGTAATTACATTTTAGCTTTTAACATTTGGGAGGCCGCAATTACGTTTCAGTCAAGATGGCGGTGATATAAAACTTGACACTGAGGTGCCCTTTGCTAGTGCTACCTCTGTACCAAATTTCGTTCCATTCGGTTCCACCGTGTTCGAATTGATAGGGGGGATCGATTTTCACACAAAGATGGCCGCCATCCGCAAAAATATTAGGCTAATGACGTATTAGTTTGGTCAAAGGATGCTCCCTCCATAAAGGTATGTTGTTGCAAAATTTGGTAGAGATCGGATGATTATGTTAGTCGTAATTTGATTTAAGCTTTGAACATTTGTGTGGCCGCCATTACGTTTCTGTCAAGATGGCGGATATATAAAACATGACACTGAGGTGCCCTTTGCTAGTGCTACCTCTGTACCAAATTACGTTTCATTCGGTTTCACCGTGTTTGAATTAATAGGGGGAATCGATTTTGACACAAAGATGGTCGCCATCCGCAAACTATTAGGCTAATGACCTATTAATTTGGTCAAAGGATGCTTCCTCCATAAAGGTATTTTGTTGCAAAATTTGGTAGATCGGATGATTATGTTAGTCGAAATTTGATTTAAGCTTTGAACATTTGTGTGGCCGCCATTACGTTTCCGTCAAGATGGCGGCGATATAAAACATGACACTGAGGTGCCCTTTGCTAGTATTACCTCTGTACCAAATTTCGTTCCATTCGGTTTCACCGTGTTCGAACTAATAGGGGGTATCGATTTTCACACATGGATGGCCGCCATCCGCAAACTATTAGGCTGATGACCTATTAGATTGGTCAAAGGATGCTCCCCCATAAAGGTATGTTCTTGCAAAATTTGGTAGAGATTGGATGATTAGGTTAGTCGTAATTTGATTTAAGCTTTGAACATTTGTGTGGCCGCCATTACGTTTCCGTCAAGATGCCGGCGATATAAATCATGACACTGAGGTGTACTTTGCTAGTGCTACCTTTGTACCAAATTTCGTTCAATTCGCATTCACCGTGTTCGAATTAATAGGGGCAAACCATTTTCAGACAAAGATGGCCGCCATCCGCAAACTATTAGGCTGATGACCAATTAGATTGGTCAAAGGATGCTCCCCCATAAAGGTATGTTCTTGCAAAATTTGGTAGAGATCGGATGATTAGGTTAGTCGTAATTTGATTTAAGCTTTGAACATTTGTGTTGCCGCCATTACGTTTCCGTCAAGATGGCAGCGATATAAATCATGACACTGAGGTGTCCTTTGCTAGTGCTACCTTTGTACCAAATTTCGTTCAATTCGCGTTCACCGTGTTCGAATTGATAGGTGGGGGGGGGACAGACATTCAGAGTACACTCACACACACACACACACACACACACAGACTCACACACACACACACACACACACACACACACACAGACAGACACACTTTTTTTCGCCCTGTGTTGATCTCGTAAGTGTACTGTCATTTTTTGAAAAAATAGAAAGTAGGCTAAAAATGCACTTAAAATTTTTCAAAAATGACTGCAATTAATGACCTAAAAATTCGAAAAATGCACTATAACATGGAGAAAATGATCTTATAATAATAAACTCACCGATAATTCAAAAATGACATCTTAAACTCAAACTGAAAAGTCAATCAAAATAGATTTCTAGCACTTAACAAAAGGTGGCACTAAACTACGAATGTCGTTCTGATGTTGTCAAATGTAAATGATCTGCGGTTATCAGCCAACAAGCTGTGTTCAACATCAACTGAAGTGATCGGAGCGTACTTGAAGTGAGGAAGGTCGTTTGCTAAATCCTCCTCAATCCCATGCATGCAGTAGTTTTCACCAGAAAAAATGTCTGAGATTTTGCATAATGTTTTATACCCGGTGTTTTTGTCCAGCACTTTTTTCAGTTTTCATGCAATACCCGCAGCAATTTCGCCACGATTGTTGCTAAGGCTAGTTTCCACCCGGTTGATTAAGGAAATGGAATCAATATTTCAATATTTTAAATTATCTTGTATCAGCTACTAGCCTCTTCTTAACTCTTGAGAGACGTAACTCCCTCATATAAAGCTGTGGCATAACTAAATTGGAAAAAAGATGACTTTAAAAGGCCGATTTCTGTAAAATAAGACCAAAAAAATCTACCAAACTTATGAAAATGCTCTTAAAATGGAAAAATAGCAAAACAATGCAAAAAGATGCAAAATAAAAATGACATAATTGAAGTCGGGGTGGCCCGTCCGGAGTTTCTATGTACTTCAGCATTGTTTTAGACAGCTCAGTAAAAAGATGACATGTCATCAACATCCGGGCCCTAATCATCATCATCACCTATGTCAGCTTGTCACTGCAACCACATTTGTCTCTCACTTGCCGAGTGTTTTAAGTCAGCAAACTGTTTAAATTGAAGTCCATGCGTCACTGAATCCAGATGAGCCTTCCACGGTCTTCCTCTTACTTTCTTCCCCAGAACATTCCCTTCCAGTACGGTGGTCAGGAACTCATTATGACGTAGGGAGTGGCAAACAAATTTTGCTTTCCTCTTTTCTATAGTAGTGATCAATTTTCTTGTTTCGTCTACTTCCTTGAGGACCCATTCGTTAGTCTTTTTCTCCGTCCAGCTTCATTTCAGCATCCTTCTCCACATCCAAATTTCAGTTGCTTCCAGGCGTTGTATGTCCTGTTTCCATAGAATACAAGTTTTGCATCTGTATAAAAAACACTCCAGACATTTATGTTTTGATAAACAATTTTCTAGTTTTAATGCTAAACTTGCTGCTTATCAGAAGCAGTCTCTTATTTTCTAACTTTGAAAAGGAAATGAAAATGAAAATCCACAGCCTGCTTCCAGTCAACCGACCGGGTCAGGAATGGAATGAATGAAGCCCCCATCTAGCGGCGAGGATATGAACTGTGCCGGCTGCCGAAGCCTGTCGCACTCCCCTGGGGCAATGATTAAATGAATGACAGATGAAATGAAATGATAGTGGAGAGTGTTGCTGGAATGGAATTGTGACAGGGAAAACCGGAGTACCCGGAGAAAAACCTGTCTGCCTCCGTTTTGTGAAAAGGAAATATTTTATCGATTTTATTGCAAATGTATATTTCGACGGGCATTTGATTAGCTCTTCTCCAACTCTTTACCTATCTCCAGTTAATATTTGTCCATTAGACTCCAGGAAACAAACAACTCTGCCAGGAGGGAAATACATTACATTCTAATTCGCGTAATTAATATCAGCAGAAAACTGTCGGTTTATCATTCAATTTAATATTTTGCTTCCATAATGGAACATCGTAACAATAATATTATACATTATCCTCGCATTTGTGGACATCAATTAATTTTGCATGTACATTTATTCAGTAGTAATTAATGATTTCACGCTAAAAATAATTGGATTTGAAATTAAACAGGAAATACTGTTGATAATCAAATGTGACACGACCCACACAGTTCCCTACATATAGTATGACAAAGAAAGTTCTCACTAGCGCAACATGATGTCGTAAGAATTATGAGATCGTGAACTAAATCGCACGTAGTCGTAGTGTTGTATTAATTTTTTTTTCTTTTTTTAGCGTATGGCTTTTAGTGCCGGGAGTGTCCGACGATATGTTCGGCTCGCCAGTTTTGTAGCTGCTTCGAGACGGACACCCAATGGGTGAGCTACAAGTACCTTTGGGGAGAAAAGTTGGAAGGGAAGGGCGAGGAGTTGGAAGGTAGCGGCTGTGGCCTATAGTTACGGACCAACCCCGGCATTTGCCTGGAAGGAAGATGGGAAACCACAGAAGACCATCTTCAAGGTTGCCGGCGGGGGGATTCGAACCACCTCGCCTCCCGGATGTGAGCGACTACCATTAGTCATGCCGTAACGACCACGGCTAACTCACCCGGTATTCTTTTGTAGAAAGAATATGTGAATTAGGAATTTGAAGAAGGGGTTAAGTCATATTTTATTAAGAAAGACTACGAGACTGGTCACAATAGAAATAGGTTGGTTGGTTCCTTAGTTTAGGGGCTGCGACAACGCGGTCATATAGCCCCGTGTACTTAGTGTACTTTGGGTGTGTGTTGAATCTGTCTGATAACCGGTGTTAATTGTGACGGTTGTATTAGTGTGTGTTCTTTTTGACTTTTAAAGTCGGACATTTTTCCGTATTGACAGAATGTAATAATAAACAAAGTTTATATGGTTCCGCCTAGTCAATACATTGTGATTATGTCACGATAAAACCTCTAATAAAACAATGTATTGACTAGGCGGAACCATATAAACTTTGTTTATTATTAGTGTGTGTTATCTGTGATTCAAGTAAGGACTGCAGACGATAATTTCATGTAGTTCCTACTTTCGCTACCAAATGCTACCGTCCACGACACCTACTTGGCACCATCGCATTCAACACCTGGCGGCGAACGTTGGAACTAATATAGCGTTATCATTTCTAACCTACAAATTTTGGCTTCACACAAGTGTAGTTAGTGGAACGTTCTTTCTCATGCCATAAATCTATGACATGGGACCGCCGGCTTTACTTCGCCTCCGAAGGAAGGCATACTGAGGGATTTTTAACGCTCTTAAAACATCCGACAACTTTGGCTGGGTTTGAACCCGCGACTTGGGGTATAGAAGCTCAGCATACCAGGCTACCGAAGCCGCCACAATTGATGTAAACCTCTTAATTATGTTATGAAATTTCGATATTAATTATTGTAAAATAACATTATCATATATTTAAAACGCTCTTAAACCAGAGGGAGTTAGTTAGTTAGTTAGTTAGTTATTGTTGTTTTAAGGGGCGGAACTACGAGGTCATCTGCCCCTAAGAGGGAGTTAGAAGGTGCGGTTTGTACCGCAATCTTCCAAATCGTCTCAATTGTACAGGGAAAAGTTTGGATTGGGTGAAAAGACAATGGAAAATTTGTATATAACGAGCGCGTTTAAACAAATATGAAGCCCTTGTCATAACTGTGGTGCATCCAGCTCGCACAGCAGGCGAGAACGTTACCACTGTGCCACAAGTAACCGATCGTAGCAAATTAGCATTCAAAAGGAAGAGAATTACCCACAACAGTGACGAATTGCGCTCTGATTTCATGAGTGTTGACAATTTGTTTGAGATAAAAAATTATACGAGCCTTACAGTAGTCGCATATGATGTGTAACATGTGACATGTTATCCTGCTATGTGTGTCCCGGGAGCGCAAATCCCTTGTTGACAGTGAACTCTGTTGGTCATTGAAATAACGACTTGTATAACTCCAGTGCCAAATCCTGACCGTAATGAATCATAATTGTTATTTGCCGTGGCGGAAACAATCCACTGCCTACTTGATGCGAGCTGCGCTCTATACCGGCCAGTTAGTGAACCCATGCCAGCGATGTTATTGAAAATGGCCTTGTTTAGCCGATAGAGTGCACTGCCAAGTATAGGCGCGATTAAAAATTAGGTGTGCGGAATGTATATTAAATGCGTTTCTCCCAGTGATATGTTTAGAACAACGAAGTTTCAATTATTGTTAGTAGTCGGTGTTAATATACTGAATTCCTACGTTGTTTGGAGTATTTGTTGATGCGATATAGATTCCACATTGCCACATGGTCGACAGTACATCGAGTGCTTACATTAAATAAGAATACAGCAAAAGTATGAAGATTTAATAAATCGTAATTGTTTTCAGCAAATATGATAGAATGAATATTTTCACACCAATGAACGACAACTTGAAGATGATTTATTGTGGGAATATCTTAAATGGGGTCTCCAAACCTTGAACTAAACTGTATGCGATATACATTCCCCATGGTCACACGACCTACAGTACGTCGTTGTACCGATCTCCGCCACCACGCGCGCTTATTGTTCCCGTCCCATGCACTTCCGTCCCATCCATTTCCGTCCCTTTTCCAAAATCACTCCCACAAACATGTCCAGCTACAGAGCGCCACAAAAATATACAGATACCGAGTGGAAAGATGTTACACATCAAAAATAACAATTAAGAATTACTGTTATCCACAGTAAAAAGTTCTTCAATATCTATAATATAATGGGAATGCATTATAACAACGTTATACAGTAAGTGTTTTCTTTATTTCTCTTTGCAGCATGAATCAGGATTAATTAATTCCTTGTTTATGTACTTGTAGAACGTTTGTTGATTCGATGCTTCCAACTCGACATGCATTTGATGCAAGTTGGAAGAACATTTACCCCTTTAATATCGTCCACTAGAAGAGTCCAATTGATATTTCTTTGCAGACGTTATCTATTTTGAAATTAGTTTTTACAAATTGATAGAATACCAACGTATTTTAGAAGACATTGTATAGAAGAAATATTCAAAATATATTTAAAAATTGACTACTTTATTTCTTTTCACACATCATATTATAGTTTATTATGCAACGAGCCTATAATGTCAATAAATAAGACACGAGTATGTTGATAAAACGAGCGAAGCGAATGTCTTAATTATCATTATAGGTGAGTTGCACGCGACTGTTTATGTTCGACGATGATTATAACTTTATAATATGTTATAAATGTTCATAAATATCTGTCGAGTTCTGTCGGTTGAATTCTTCTCCTTGGGAATTTTGTGGGCTCAGCATTTGCTCTCTACCCAATAATGAATTACAAAGCTTTGAGACATTGTTTATCCTGAAGTAGCACCAACAGATAGCGCACAGGTACTATATTGGATCATTTTGTTATTTTGGACAAATAACAGAAAATAGCCTGTTACAAACGCTTTAAAATTAAAATGTATCGGATTATCAACTAGTTATTCTTCAAATTCGATGCGTATAGAATGTCAACGGAAGGCAAATCAATTGAGTCCCAAATAGAACAGTTATGACATCTGGCGGAAAAGTTTCGCATAAGAAATCCATTTACTGTACTGAGAGCTGGATTATAATTTACGTGGAACTAATGTCATACGCTTGCTTCCTCCATGACGTTCTGGTATGTTTATCTTAACAACAGCATTCACTAAAATTGTCAGCGAAATCTTAGGAATGTGTAGAAATTGGAGTTGCGGATATTAAGGTACAGTGCTATTTCTTTTGCAATATTGCTCAGTTTGTTTATTAGGGACGGATCCTACTTTCCATGTCGGTAATGGCTAGAAGGATGGTGTTGCGAACTTCTGGCCGTAGATTCCTAAATGTCTTGCATATTTCATAGTATTTTCCTATTATCGTAAAGGTTCGTGCTGATTTTGTATTTGTGTTTGACATCGTAACTACAATGGTTGATCGGATATCATTTACATAGTCAACTTTCAAATCATGTAATTCATGTCCGACATGTTGGATTTTGTGTTCATGTGTGAAGCTATCAAGTACCTAATTGGTCACACAACTGTTTCATTATGATTGGTTGGAGTAACTGTAACATACTGAAAAGTAGTACTTTAATGACCCCCATTATGATACAGTTTTCTTACATATAATAATTACATTTCGACATCGTCAAATATAATAGTACATTATGCAACGGGGCTATAATGGCAATAATTAAGACACGAGTATGTTTATAATTTCCATACGAGTGTCTTAATTACCATTATACGTAAGTTGCATACGACAGTTTATGTTCGACGATAATTATTATAACTATTTTATGTTCGAACATAAATATTCATTAATATCTGTCAAGATTTTGCCAGTTTTATGTACTGAACAGAGCACATGGGACGCACAGAATACCTTGAATTTGACCATGGCCTCCTCGATTACCCCACGATGACACTAGGCCACGCAGTAAAATTTAAATTAGAAGGCCTTGGAACTCAAAGCAGGTGCGATGCTATCCTCACCTTATTTATCGCACAACTGTTTCTTGAGCTCTGATTGGTGGGAGAAACTGTTTCATAATGAAAAATAGTGTTATAATGATCCTCATAATGTTTACATTTCGACATCGTCGAACATGAAGATTATTGGAAAATTATAATTGACAGACATTTAAATTTCTTTCTCTTTCTTTTACCATTTATCTTCTGTTCTTTCCTTTACTTTCCTATCATTTTCTTTCTTTCTTTCTTTCTTTCTTTTTCGTACCTTTTCTTTTCTTTACCGACTTTTTATTTTATTTTCTTTGGTGACGGGAAGATGACCAAGAAGTTGTTCTCTTACTCTATGAACTCCTCATTGACGCAGTGTTCACTGTTAGTGTAATATATTTACGGAAGTTGGAGGGGACAGGAAGAGAAGAATGAAAGATCGATTTTGCTGCGTGTTACCTGAAATATTGCAGCTGTAGAAGATCACTTTGTCAGTCACATATTCCACCCGTGTCGCGCGTTTGGGTGAGACACACTTATACTTGATACAAGCCAAGAGATCGGGGATATAATACGGTAGTCTTTCTCTGTGACGGAAAGTTGAGCTGAAAAATGTATGGAATCTTTTCAATCTTCGTATTGTCACCTCTGATGCTATGTGCGGATCAAACGCTGGCGGGCGGGCACAATGGCGGAAGAGAGTCTCATAGCATTCCTCACTTGTATGGCCAGGAATGTCGGTCCGAGGAATGGAATTATAGGTAACATAGAGGCGATCAATCATAAAGGAACGGGGGGCTAGTTGAATCAATCGTACTCAGATATTAATCATAGGACAATGATTTGCTCGTTGTGAACTATCAGCATGACAACAATATCCGTTCAGACGTCACAATTACCGCCAAATTGACAGTGAGAGAACATCTATGGCGATAAATACCTGCTTGCCATTGCCATTGATGGAATACAGTGGCTTAGAGTGCCAACATCACTGTCGTATTATTACAGTGTCTAGAGTAGCCTAGCATTCTCAGATGTTCGCTCTTACAGTGACTGCAAACATAAATCGAAGAAATGACTAGCTGCTGAATCTCTCTCTTAAGTTAACAGCCCTGGGGATGGTTTGCAGCAATTCGCCAAACTTCTCTATTCTCCGCCATCCTTTTCAATTCACGATATGATTTTGTGTTCGTGTCTGTCATTATCTGTGTGATATATGCAAGTGGTGGTCTTCCTCGTGTGTTTTTCCCTTCTAACATCCCTTCGATGACTCTTGCTAATTATGTCTGAGAACATGTCCCAACATAGACTTGAAAATGAGTACACCATCAGATTTTGAAGCTGAATCTTTCGCATTCCGGGCAGGTGAGTTTGCTGAGTTGGCCTCACGACACTCATTTCAAAGTACTCTAATTTTCATTTTCAATTTCCGATTTTTGATTTTCAAATTTCGATTTTGAATTTTCAATTATCGACTTTCAAGTTTTGAGTTTTGAGTTACTAGGCTATTTCTTAGTTTTTTTTAGTTTTAATTTAAAATTTTTATTTTTTAATTTTTCAATTTTAAAATTATTAAAAAAAAATAAGAGCAAGCATGATTGCTTTTGCTGTTGCTTCAAATAGGGTATTGGGAAATATTTAGATGATGATGATGATAATTGTCGTTTTAAGGGGCCTAACATCGAGGTTATCGGCCCCTAATGAAATGAAATGGCGTGACATGAAAGGATGTAGATAAAAACAACTCACTGCCATGGATGAAGCGAAAATGGTGTTTATAAAACAGACAGTGAGCCCCAAAAAATTATGCCTTATTTGAATAAAAAGAATAAAAGGCGGATTGTAAAAAAGGATAAAACAAATAAGGCATAGTGAACAATACAATACAGAACACAATAAAAAACATAAAACAGATTTAACCACAATTAAAAGTCGTAACTACACATTAAAACTTAAAAAAGTAACCACTCTCCCTCATGAACCGGATGACGAGGTCAGCTGACGGCCCGTCAACACGGAGAATAAGGGAGAGGGTATTAGGCAGTTTAAGAGTCCCTCGCAGATCGGCCAGATCCACACACTCCAAGAGAAGGTGTGCCACGGTTAGGTGGGCGCCGCAAGTACACACAGGAGGATCTTCTCTCTTTAGTAAGTGGGAGTGCGTAGCAATCCCATGGCCGATCCGGAGTCGACAGAGTACCACAGCTTCCTTCCGGAGAGATCGGAAGGAAGATTTCCACACCTTCGTTGTCTCCTTGATGCCTCTCAGTTTGTTGGGTGGAGGCGTGGCACGCCATGCCTCCTCCCAATGCGACAGGATCGAATGCCGCAACTGAGAGCGCACATCACTAGCAGGCACCTTATACGGTAGCGAGGGCAGTGCGACTGCCTCTCTCGCCGCCTGATCAGCAAGCTCGTTTCCCGCAATACCCATGTGGCTAGGAAGCCACACAAAGGTCACCCCGGTTCCAGCGTTACGCAAACTGACGAGCTGGTCGTGCACACGCTGGACCAACGGGTGCTTCGGGAAACACACATCGATCGCCTGCAGCGCACTCAGAGAGTCAGTACACACAAGAAAGTGCTGGTGATCGTCTGATAACGTGTACCGCAGAGCCTCTAAGATGGCATAGAGCTCCGCAGTGTACACGCCACAGGCCTCGGGAAGTGAAAAGAGAAACCGACGATCCTCAACCACAAATGCACAGCCTACTTTCTCGTTTACCCTCGAACCGTCCGTGAATACAAGCCCTGATCCCGGATACCGTGTCACCACGGACTGGAACAGCCTCCGATGGACGGAGGAGTCCGTGTCCGACTTGGGGCCGGTGTGCAGATCCAGGATGATATCAGGGCGAGAGACCATCCACGGAGGGGCCTTGCTAGGTACTCGGACGATACAGGAGACGGAAGGAAATCGGAACTGACGGTATAAGTCATCCAAGCGAATCCCCGCCGGCCGAGTGGCCCGGGCGAGCACATCATACAGCTGGCGATTTGGATTGTAAAACAAACATGGATAGCTTGGATGAAGTGGCATCTGTCGAATAGTTGCAGCATAGGTCAGCAGTACTTGTTGGCGCCTCAGGTGTAAAGGAGGTACGCCAGCCTCGGCGAGCAAGCTGACGACTGGGCTTGTCCGAAAGGCACCCGTCGCCAGCCTCACACCGCCGTGGTGGACACTGTCCAGTTTAACAAGCACTGACTTACGGGCCGAACCATATGCTACACTGCCATAATCTAACCTAGATAAAATCAGTGACTTATAAAAACGCACCGCGCGCGGTCCGCCCCCCATGATGTGCCGCTAAGAAACCGCAACATGTTGAGTTTCTTAGCGCAGGCAGTTTTCAAACACCGCACGTGTGGTTCCCACGTCAATTTCTGATCGAAAAGGAGCCCAAGGAACCGGTACGTAGCAACAACAGGCAAAGCTACATTGCCCAGATAAAGCTCAGGATCTGGATGGAGGGTGCGCTTTCGGCAGAAATGGACAACCGAGGACTTAGCGGCTGAGAATCGAAAGCCATGCTCCAGTGTCCAGCGTTCCACTCTCCGAATAGCTTGTTGTAGCTGTCGTTCAGCGACCGCCATATTTTGCGCACTATAATGTAGAGCGAAGTCGTCTACATATAGCGACGGTACCACTGCTGGACCAGCAGCAGCGACTATACCGTTTATGGCAATCGCAAATAATGTGACGCTAAGCACCGATCCCTGTGGGACTCCGTTTTCCTGTATATGATATTGCGAATATGTCCCCCCTATTCGGACACGGAACAGGCGAAGGGACAGAAAATTCGCAATAAAAACCGGCAAGTTACCTCGGAATTTCCATTGATGCAGGGTAGAGAGGATGCCGTAACGCCAAGTGGTGTCATAGGCCTTCTCGAGGTCAAAGAAAACAGCGACTAGGTGCTGTCTCCGGAGAAAAGCGTCCTGTATGGCAGTCTCCAGGCGTACCAGATGGTCGTTGGTACACCGAGACGCCCTGAAACCACACTGGTATTCAGACAGGAGTCCCCGTTTCTCCAGGACCCACACCAGGCGCCGATTGACCATCCTCTCAAAGAGCTTGCACAAACCGTTAGTGAGACAAATAGGTCTGTAACTCCCTGTCAATTTGGGATCCTTATCGGGCTTCAGGATAGGTATAATGATACCTTCCTGCCATTGCGCTGGAAACACACCTTCCAACCAGATACGATTAAACACCCTGAGCAAATAGCGAATGCTCTCATCGTTAAGGTGTTTAAGCATCTGGTTGTGAATATTATCCGGGCCAGGAGACGTGTCCCTGCAGAGCGCCAGCGCTCCGCGGAGTTCCCACTCCGTAAAGGGCACGTTGTACTCCTCCGAAGCGCGGGAAGCAAAACTAAGATGGAAACGTTCCGCTTCGCGCTTCAGGGCCACGAAGGCAGGGTCATAGTTATCGGAACCGGATATATCCGCAAAATACGAGGCGAGATGGTTTGCAACGCGATAAGGATCTGTAACCAGTTCATTAGCAATGGAAATTCCCGGTACAGTAGAAGATGTCTGAATTCCCGAAATGCGTCGTAGTTTAGTCCACACCTGAGAGGAGGGGGTATGTGCCGTAATAGAAGACACATACCGTTCCCAGGATTGTTTCTTACTCTGGCGAATAAGAATCCGTGCCTTGGCACGAAATTTCTTAAACGCCACCAAATTGGCCATGGTTGGACGCCGACGGTAGTGCTTGTGAGCTCGACGACGGTCTCTTATTGCCGCTGCAATATCCTCTGTCCACCAAGGGACGAGTTTGCGACGAGGAGTCCCAGAAAAGGATGGGATGGACTCTTCGGCGGCAGCAAGAAGCACATCGGTGATGTGCTGTACCTCGTCATCGACGCTCCGGCAACCAAGATCAACGAACACAGCTCGTTCTTGAAACGAGGGCCAATTTGCCCGCTTAAGAACCCAACGACTGGGGAACTCCACGGGCGTCTGGGTCAGAAGGGTAAGAACGATCGGGAAATGGTCACTGTCACAGAGGTCGTCGTGTACATACCAACCAAATAGGGGGACCAGTGCACGGCTACACACACTCAAGTCAATGTGTGAGTACGTGCCGTGCGCTAAGCTAAAATGTGTAGCTTCCCCTGTATTTAATAGAGATAAATCCAACCCTTGAATTAAGGCCTCCACGTCCCTTCCTCTGGGGCAAGAAGATGGTGATCCCCATTGGGGGTGATGAGAGTTGAAATCACCCACGATTAAGAAAGGGACTGGAAGTTGATCAACAAGATCAAAGACGTCATTAATATCAAGGGGCTGGTTCGGTGGAAGGTACACGTTACAAACAGTTGTCATAGCAGGCAAGGACACGCGGACTGCAATAGCTTCCAGAGGAGTGTCGAGTGGAAACTCCTCACTATAGCAGTCAGAGCGAACGAAGGTACAAACGCCCCCGGAAGCCCGGGCGGCGTCTTGTCGCTCTTTAGAGTATAGTCGGAAACCTCTCAGAACAGTCTCGTGATCAGGTCTGAGGTTTGTTTCCTGTAGGCAGACTATACTCGCTGCGTATTGGGCAATAAGCTGACGGAGTTCTGTCAAATGCCTGTCATAACTGTTACAATTCCATTGTAACAGTGCCATTGTGTGAACTTAGGGAATAACGTGGAGCAGCAAGCTACTCCAACTTTGACTCTGGAGGATCTACAGTCACTACGTCGACTATAATCTCCATGTCCTCAAGCGAGGTCATGGAGTGTATCGACTCGGTGGAAGATTTCATAGACGCAGTTCGGCGGCGGGGGGATCTCCGCGGGGAGTGCCCAGATCTGGGGACCGAAACGTCCCCAGGCGCAGAAGCATCCGCAGGTGTTGGCACGGATGGCTTCCCCTTTTTGGGAGAAAGGGAATGCGTAGTGCGGGGTCCCTTCTTACCCTTAACCGCCTCTTTAAGATATATAGACGGGTCAGGAGCCGAATTCCTGACCCTGGTCGACGATGCCGCCTCCGCCGGCTTCGGCGCGGCTTTCGCCGACCGTTTGGGTGGGGAGAAAGTCTTCGACTTCCTCCCGAGTGGGGAGTAAGTCTTCAACTTCCTCCCCTGCTGTGCGGGCGGAGCAGCCTTCGCTCGCACAGCCTTCGTGCTGGCCGAAGGTGGAGTTGAAGTCACCTTCGGGCTTTCCGTGAGTATCATAGGTACTGGCTTCGTAACAGGTAACTCAGTTGAAGGTTTCACAGCTGGTACAAAAGATGAGGTCGCCGGGACCAAATTTGGTATTATGGCTCTATAATCAATCGTAGGAGAAGGCGAAATCGTGGTATGGTACTTCTTGCGGGCTTCCTGGTAGGTGAGACCATCCAGGGTTTTGATCTCCTGGATTTTCTTCTCACTCAGGAAGACAGGGCAGTTCCTGTCCCGAGGAGAATGAAATCCAGGGCAATTAGTGCACTGATAAGGTGTTGTGCACTCTTCCGCTTCGTGTGGTACCTTACCGCATGTTCCACAGATGTCGGGGCTCGAGCATCGGGATAACATATGTCCGAACTTCTGGCACTTATAACACCTCATTGGTGGAGGGATATAAGGCCGTACGTCACAACGGTAACTTGTAACCTTGACTTTCTCTGGGAGCACCGAAAGCTCAAAGGAAATAATGAAAGCACCAGTATCCACGATTTGACCATTGACCTTGCGCGTAATGCGCCGGACATCAGTCACGTGACGGTGCTGAATATCCTCTTTGAGCTCCTCGTCAGTGTTCAGAATCAGGTCCCGGTGGAAAATAACTCCTCGGACCAGATTCAGGGACGTGTGCTTTTCCACTTTGACGGGAATGTCGCCAAAGTGGTCACATTTCAAAAGTCGTTCAACTTGCTCACCAGTCCTAGTCTTGAGCAACAAGCTACCGTTCCTCATCTTTTGTACTTTCTCAAGCTCACCATAGACACCTTCTATGTGGCGAGAAAACAAAATACTCTTTACCAGCTTGAAATCACCCCCATCTGTTCTGGCAGCTACCAGAAACTTGGGGGTGTTAGTACCCAGATTTTCACGTACAGATTTTTCCCAGGGGGTTGATCCCCGTAGGGAATCAAATGTTAAAAACTTGGGTGTAGGACCACCCTGTTTGGGTGTAGGTCCACCCTGGTTGGGGATTTTTCTTTTAGAACCCATGGCCAGATCATCCTCCCCGAATGCCACCGACATCCGATCACGGGCCGTCACAGTAGGCGCTACCCAGCCAGGGCAAGGCCCGCCTAGCTTGGAAGGCATTGCCCGGGGGTCCGATGTTTTACAATGCCGTATTGGCATGTACCCCTTGGCATATACTGGATTTTACAGCTCGGACATTCGGCTGTGCGGGGACCTGCGTAGTCAGGCGGATACTACTGAACGGGTATATGGCACACCCACCTGTCGGCGCGGCCAAGACCGGAACAGGCTTTCGAGCGTAGTCGCTATCGTAAGTGGCCCATCCCCTAACAGCACGCACATATAGAAATTTTGGTTGCCAGACCCTGAAAGCAGTGACGGAAAGAAGTGCGATATAACCTAATGAGAGTTATACCGCACGGGTGTATGTCTTTTAGAGCTGACTGTCAAACCCTCGAAAGGGGACCGTTCCGAGAAGCCCTTTTAGTCGCCTTTTACGACTGGCAGGGAGTACCGTGGGTGTATTCGAAACCCCCCACCCACAGGGGGAGAAATATTTAGTCAGCAACTCCATAGACGTACGTGTGTATTGCATTTGCCTGATAAAAACCATGCGATTGTGTAATTGCAATTATTAAGGTTCTACAATACGTGGTACTTGTTTCGGGACTTGATATAAGTCATCACACAGACCTCTTCATGGATTGACTATGTAAAACTCCGGGTAAAAAGAAAATGACCGACTCGGTATAGCCACTGTTAGTGCAGGGATTTGAACGTAGGATTTCCGAACCGCAGCTACATATGGCAGATATCATTCGACTAATTTCCTGGTCTAACTGGTAGTGGTAGACTTCAGTCGAACATCAATGCGATAAATACCTACAAGCTATGAATGTTAACTGACGTGCTCTTGCAAGAGATAGAATAGAGGGAATCAGGGATATCGGCGTTATTAATTATTATTATTATTATTAGCGTATGGTACAACACAAAACAAACAACATAAACAATATACATACATACAATAAGTAACACATTACAACTGTAACAATCAAGCAAGGGAAAGGGTGTTCAAAGATTAATGTCTAAATTTTCTAGCCATCTTATGGCTTCAGTAGAGGCTATTACAAAGTCCTGAGTTGATCCAGTGAATGCTCTACTAATACACTCAGTGACAATATGGTTCATAGTCTGTCTAACTGCACCACAATCACAGGTTGGGGAAGATCGCATACCCCATTTAAACATCATTGATCCGCATCTCCCGTGGTTAGTGCGGACTCTGTTGAGAGTTACCCATGTCTTGCGGGGTAAATCAAATCCAGCTGGCAGATTTATGCTTCTAGAGTGCGTCTCTACCTTAAAAGACAGTACGCTTTAAATGGGGCGTGCTGATGCCAGATCTACTGCATATACTAAGTTCTACAAGGCAGACACTTGATGTAACATAACTCGTATACAGGCGTGGTTTTATGCAAACCTCGGGAAATTTTCGAAATATTTGTTTGTGGTATATAACTGTACCTCATGCCTTGCAGCGAACGACAGTACAAAATTTAGATATGTTACATCAAAGCTCAGAGCGCAATTTTAATGCACACATTCTAATTTGTAATTTTCAATTATTCACAAATATGATAATATTATAATGTGTTATTATATTACATTTTCTCGATTATCATACGGTAGGTTATAATACATTATAATATGACATTTTCCACGAATATAATAATATCAGAAAATTGAAAGTTAAATGTATCACATAAATTCAGGACTGCCCACTTTCCTCTGGTAGTGGTGATAACCCTTCCATAAATTCCTCCGTGTCCCTGGGTGGACCAGTTTCAGCCGATATCGGAACAGTAGGCGAACCATCGAAAGTGGAAGAAGACAAAGATGATGATGAAGATGACAAGCGTATCAAAAATTGTTCCTCGTCAATTTGAATCTCATCTAGTTTCCGCAGTTCACTTTCGATTTTTTTGGTGTGGTTCACGTAGATTGTCCAATTTTGTGTGGTCACGTGGTGGTATGCAGCCGAAATTAAATTCTTCATCTCTTGTTTTTTGAATGAGACGTTGTTCAATTTTATATAGTTCTTCACTTATACACGTATATCCAAATTCTGGATATAGCCAATAGTCTCTGGGGTCACAAGAGCAGTATGGTGACAAGCGAAGAACATATTTTCCTGCTGATGTGGCCATCTCTCTGTTTCGATTAACAATAAAAAGAAACTCCCGCTTTAACATATCATTTCTAAAAGGGATCCTCTTTTGAGTGAGCCAGTTTACAATCCGTTCTTTTCTCCATGCCGTTGTAGGTATAAGTTCGCTTTTCCAACTGTGATAGCCTATAGTAACTTAGCTTCTCGTTTGTAGAGCTTCTATCGCTTTGCATATCTCCTAATTTAATTTATGTTCGACCCTAACTATTATGTGTCAGAAAACTGTAAAATAATGAGGCTCATTATAACACTATTTTTCATTATGAAACAGTTTCTCCCACCAATCAGAGCTCAAGAAACACTTGTGCGACCAATTAGATAAGGATACATTCGCGCATGCGCTCAAAATCCAACATGTCTATATAAATTACCGAAAGTGCACCGTCCATATGTTCGCGTAAATAAACTTGTGAATATGAGACAAGAAATAGCACTGTACCTTAATATCCTCAAATCCAATTTCTACACAGCGCGTTGTATTGAAACGACTTCGGTGACAGTTTTACTGAATACACAATCTGAACATATGGCATTGAAGCACACAGAGCGCATGCGTCGGTTGTCCAGAGAGCTTAGAATACAGAGATATACTACTCACCGCAGCACCCGATCACAACATTATAGTAACTGAACAGATATTTATGAATATTTATGTTAAAACATATAATAAAGTTATAATTATCGTCGAACATAAACAGTCGTATGCAACTCGCCTATAATGGTAATTAAGACACTCGTATGGAAATTATAAAACTCGCATACGCTCGTTTTATAAAAATACTCGTGTCTTAATTATAGTCATTATAGGCTCGTTGCATAATGCACTATTATAGCCAAGATGAGGACCAAGGAGATATATTGGGCCCATTAATCATTGATGTCACTTGACATATTTACTTAATTTTTGCTCGACCCACAGCATGTATTAACTTAGTTTAAATCTCTGAAGCACGATAGGCCCATCATACTATATTGCTTATTGGTTTATGAGCTGCCCAATAAATGGACATTTTTTATTAAGAAACTATTTCTTCTGATTTCGTTGATCTATTTGTGTTTAGGGTTTTTGATTCGGATCTAAGGAGGAGTTGATCTACCCATGTAAACCCTTATCCTATTCATCATCCCCTGAGACTATTTGAGATCTTGTATCCTCCGGCTTAACTTTTGTGGCCGAACTGAACCTATATCGTAATAATTTTTCTATAGCTGTGTTGTTGGCTTATCAGCGTGAATTGAGGTGTTTTCTCCGGGTCATCCAATTCATTGCCGATTAACGGGTACATAGGTAAAATGGTGCTGTAACGTGATGGGCTCAATAAACTGGATAACCAGAGCGTGCTGCATTTTTACTATGGTACTTTTAAATAAGCCACTCGATAAAATTGGACAACCAGAGTGGGTTGCATTATTCGATTGGCATTTGATTTCAATTGCTCAAATAAACTGGATACCCAAATTATATCAATAATGTATGCCATTGCCTAAGCGACTACTTCGTGATGTAATGGATAGCATTCTAGGCTGTCACTCCTCAGTACCGGTTCAGTTCCCGGCTAATTCTGTCAAAGAAGATAGTTCAGCTCTGAGGGCTGGAACGCGGAACACTCATGACCAAACAAATCTAAGTACACGAGGCAGATGCCCAAACCTTTCACTGAGTCAACAATGAATAATCTCTATCTTTATATTGTAATGTGTTAGAGAGAACTGAATCTTTCCCCACGTGGGCGCCATTTGTTATCTTTCAATTCTTGCCACAAGTTGGCTTTACCCAGAGAAGCCATTTCGAACTTTGAAGATACAAAAAATAAATAAAAATGAATATTCTGCCTCATAAATGGCCTTTCTTTAAAATTTAAGCAAATGACATAATTAGAACTGTAATTGAAAAAATCCACCTTTTTGAAACTCTTCTTATCTCCGGGCGTGTGCGGATATTCTGAAAGGACTGGCTCGTACATAGGCCTTACCAAAACCTCCTATAAATTAATAAAGACGAAGGAAGGTTTACATGCATCTAACTAAAAAGAAACTATCCAATTTAAATTTACTCTATATTCTGAAGCTGCATGCAAGAAATGGATAAATATAATAACAAAGAGTGACACACAAGAAATGCAATTAAATATATAATATAATATGATAATATAATAATAATAATATTTAGGCCTGTAAAGATTTATTAGTTGGTTTTCACATTACCGGTAATGCGGTCGTCTGCCCCATATGTCTATTTCACCTCTACACCACTTTGAATCTGGTCAGCCATGCCTTCACATTTCACGGTCCTCTTCAACGTTGCACAATTATTTGCTTAGGCATCAGCCCTACTGTGATTGTGGCATAACAGCAAGAACCCAATCACCCTCCGTCGAAACACGAAGCACTCAGCTCAAGAGAGACACACTACCCAACCAGTCATCTCAATGTCCAGAGAGACAATCGTCTTGCAGCAGTCCACTCAGTCTCAAATGCCACAGCTCATACCAGGAAGTCTTCTCAGAATCACTATTGTCACGTTGTTCCCAAGCTACTCCAAACAGTCCCCTTGCTCGGCTGTCTGACACACCCTGTTCCACGCCTAAGGGCTTCTTCCCTGCTCGTACACATCCAGTAGTTCATACAAGGCCATCTTCTAACAGACACAAGTGAGCTCGTTTGTCATAGTTCTAGCCCTTTGGATAGGTAGCACCATTTGCAAGAGCACCTACTCTTTCTCGTGACCAGCGACAGACTTATATCTCACCAACAAGTGACAGGCAATTACGCCCCCCACCATTCTCCGTACTTAAATATACCAAAACTGTACAAATGAAATATACTATATTCTTTACAACCTGGAATCAAAGCAAGCTCCAGAATCTCGTCAAAAGTAACCTAAAATACATTGAATAATTAATAATAAAAAGTATACGTATATGATAATATAAATAATAATAATAATAATAATAATAATAATAATAATAATGACACTGCGTCTACTGCAGACGTGTCCAATGCAATTGAACACGTTGCCAACACGATAACATGATATAAAGAAATAACAAACCTACGAGCCTACATTAAAACTGTCATGGGGAACTCATAAAACATAGGTTACAATATACACACATCAAAAAAAGTTTTGCATCACCTCGGTTCCAAGAGTTCCGGAACCGTTAAATACAAAGGGAATAGAGATCAACACAAACAACATTTCAGCTCGTTTTATTGCTCATGAGACCCACACATTGCATGTTGTACCATCATACAGCTAGACTTTCAGCATTTGTGGTCCAGATTGCAGTACACACCACTACCTCTAATACCCAGTAGCACGTCCTCTTGCATTGATGCATGCCTGTATTCGCCGTGGCATACTATCCACAAGTTCATCAAGACACTGTTGGTCCAAATTGTCCCACTCCTCAACGACAATTCGGCGTAAATCTCTCAGAGTGGTTGGTGGGTCAAGACGTCCATAAAAAGCCCTTTTCAACATATCCCAGGCATGTTCGATAGGGTTCATGTCTGGCGAACATGCTGGCCACTGTAGTCGAGCGATGTCGTTATCTTGAAGGAACGCATTCACAAGATGTGCACGATGAGGTCGAGAATTGTCGTCCATGAAGACAAATGCCTCTCCAATATTCTGCCGATATGGTTGCACTATGGGTCGGAGGATGTCAATCAGGTATCGTAAAGCCGTTTCGGAGCCTTCCATGACCACCAGTGGCGTACGTCGGCCCCACATAATGCCACCCCAAAACATCAGGGAACCACCACCTTGCTGCACTCGCTGGACAGTGTGTCTAAGACGTTCAGCCTGACCAGGGTGCCTCCAAACACGTCTCCGACGATTGTCTGGTTGAAGGCATATGCGACACTCATCGGTGAAGAGAACGTGATGCCAATTCCGTGGGGTCCATTCAGCATGTTGTTGGGCTCATCTGTACCGCGCTGCATGGTGTCGGGGTTGCAAAGCTGGACCTCGCCATGGACGTCGGGAGTGAAGTTGCGCATCATGCAGCCTATTGCGCACAGTTTGAGTTGAAACACGACGTCCTGTGGCTGAACGAAACGCATTATTCAACATGGTGGCATTGCTGTCAGGGTTCCTCCGAGCGGCAATCCGTAAGTAGCGGTCATCCACTACAGTAGTAGCCCTTGGGCGGCCTGAGCGAGGCCTGTCATCGACAGTTCCTGTATCTCTGTACCTCCTCCATGTCCGAACAACATCGCTTTGGTTCACTCTGAGACGCCTGGAAACTTCCCTTGTTGAGAGCCCTTCTTGACACAAAGTAACAATGCGGACGCGATCGAACTGCGGTATTGACCTTCTAGGCATGGTAGAACTACAGACAACATGAGCAGCGTACCTTCGTCCTGGTGGAATGACTGGAACTGATCGGCTGTCGTACCCCCTCCGTCTAATAGGCCCTGCTCATGCATGGTTGTTTACATCTTTGAGCAGTTTTAGTGACATCTATGAACAGTCAAAGGGACTGTATCTTGGATACAATATACACAGTCAACGTCTATATGCCGGAGATCTGGGAACCGAGGTGATGCAAAACTTTTTTTGATGTGTGTATATAAGAATGAAAGTTTGTCTGTTTTTTCTGAATTTCCACGGAAATTTGCGATATTTGTGCGTTTCAGACTGTTTTATGATGAATGCGCGCAAAAATAATTTTTTGTCTGTCTGTTTGTTTGTTTGTTTGTTTGTCTGTCTGTGGACAATTTTTTGTGTCCTTATAACTCGAGAACGGCTGAGTGTATCAACGTAAAATTTGATACAGATATCCTTCAGAGGCATGACACCAATCATTGATGTAACTCTTCTCCGTACCTCTCATAAAAGGGGCCCTACCCCCTTAAAATACATGCTGAAATAGGCGTAGAAGGGTGAAACAATGCTCATTTTCAGCCCCTCAATGTGAGAAACGAAACTCGGGGGCCCTAAAACGACATTTTAAGACCCTAAAACCAACAGTTTTTGAGATATTCCCAGAAAACTAATTTCACTTAATAAATTAATGAAAGAATGCATGCCGGTAACCATGGCAACTGAATCTCAGAGGTACATCTATTTCTGTAAGACGCAATGCAATTCCATTTATTACATTACTGTGAAAGTTTGCAAACGGCTATAAGGTTATAACGGATCCAAATTAAGCTGAAATATTCATCAATACATACAATGCGCTTAAGGGGTCAAGGGGTACTCTAGAATTTTTTCACGCGATTTACACGTGCGGGTGTGGTACGGAAGGTCTATTATATTCCTTCTCTCTTATATAAAAATGAATGTTTGTCTGTTTTTTTCTGAATTTCCACGGAAATTTGCGATATTTGCGCGTTTCTGACTGTTTTGTGATGGTTGCGCGAAAAATAAAATATTTGTCTGTCTGTGGACAATATTTTGTGTCCTCATAACTCGAGAACGGCTGGGTGGATTAACGTAAAATTTGATACAGATATCCATCTGAGGCACGATACTAATCATTGATGTAACTCTTCTCCGTACCTCTCATAACAGGGGGCTTACCCCCTTAAAATACAAGCTGAAATAAGCGTAGAAGGGTGAAACAAAGCTCATTTTCAGTCCCTCAATGTGAGAAACGAAACTCGGGGGCCCTAAAAGAACCCCGAAAACCACATTTTAAGGCCATAAACCAACATTTTTCGAGATATTCCCAAAAAACTAATTTCACTTAATACATTAATGAAGGAATGCATGCCGGTAACAATGGCAACAGAATCTCAGAGGTCATCTATTTCTGTAAGACGCAATGCAATTCCATTTATTATATTACTGTGAAGGTTTGCAAACGACAATAAGGTTATAACGGATCCAAATTAAGCTGAAATATTCATCAATACATATAATGCGCTTAAGGGGCCAAGGGGTACTCTAGATTTTTTTAACGCGATTTACACGTGCGGGTATGGTACGGAAGGTCTATTATATCCCTATCCATATATTGTTATATTATTATTATTATTACTATTATTTTAATTATTATCATTATTATGGCGTACAACGACGAGACAAACTCATTTTCAAACCCTTGGTGTCAGAAACAAAACTCGGGGCCCCTCAAGAGCCATAAAGGGTCCCCAAAAACTATATTTTAAGGCTCTAAACCCAACAGTTTCTTAGATATTCCCAGAAAGCTAATTTCATTTAATAAACTAAACAAGGAATGCAAGCCACTAACCATGACAAACCATGACAACAGTATCTCAAGAGGTGGCATCCAACTTTTCATCTATTTCTGGAATAAGTAATGCCACTCCATTTATTACATTTCTGTGAAAGGTTGCAAATGGCTATAATGTTATCACGGAACCAACTAAAACTGTAAAATTCATCAATGCGCTTAAGGGGTTCAAGGAGTACCCTAGATTTTTTTCACACGACTTACACTTGCGATATGTCGTACAAAAGGTCTATTATATCACCAAACAGCAACATTATTTTCAAAAATTCCTGATTTGAAATAGTAGACTGTTTTGCTGATTTTAGGAATTTGGGCCATTGGAGGCAAAAGAAAACTGAATTTTTATGCACCACAAGCCTTTTTAGGTAGATTTCATTAGAAAGCTAACTATTGCAATGGGTCCCATGTTTCGACTTCCGGAAAATTTCGACATATCTTCGCGTTTCACATCCCCCAGACCCCAAAACCACCGTCCGTTCAAAAGTTTATACATAATGTATGTATGTATATATCAGTTTCTTGTGGACACGATAACTGTCGTAATTTTGCACCAATCACTTTGAATTTTTTACATAATATGTATACCCTTAAAATCTCGGTCGAGTTCGTTAATGGGCAAAATCGGTCAAAGGGGGTGAAAATGGGAGGCTTTTTTCGAAAAAGTGAAATATCGCTATAACTCTCTTAATATCTGAAATATTGAATCCATTCAAAGTTCATACTATGTGTCGGACAAGGCCCTAAAATTTATGTTTGAAACGTTTTTTGATAGCACCAACCATTGACCAAAGGGGTGGAAAAAAGTGGGTTTTTCGGGAAACATTAATCATATCTCTGTTAATAGGCACAATATCAAAACCGTACAAAATGGACAATATTCCTACAATAATTACCTAAAACTTTTGTCTGAAAGAATTTTTGATATGACCCACCATTACGCCACGGGGTGAGCAAAATGATTTAAATTATAAGAAAATGCCAAGTGCCGAGAGAGGTTGCCATGACAACTTTACTTTTAATTGATAAGGGATGAGCCATCAGCAGTTGCGTTGACAACGCCACTGCACGAGATAACATTCAGTTTTCCATCTGTCTGTGGGAAGCGACTTCGGTATCGGAACTGGTAGCATGCTGAACTTCTATGCCCAAGGTCGCGGGTTCAAACCCGGCTGAAGTGGTCGGATTTACTAAGAGCGCTAAAAAACCCTGAGTTTGCTTTCCTTCGGAGGAGAAGTTCCAACGTTCGTTGCGAGTTGATGGTTCCGGTGGCATCTAGTAGACAAGTTCACAGATAGGTGTCGTAGATGGTAGTATTTTAGGTAGATTTCAATAGAAAGCTAACTATTGCAATGGGTACTATGTTTCGATTTCCGGAAAATTTCGACATATCTTCGCGTTTCACATCTCCCAGACCCCAAAATCACCGTCAGTTCAAAAGTTTATATATAATTTATATATATATATATATATATATATATATATATATATATATATATATATATATCAGTTTCTTGTGGACACGATAACTGCCGTAATTTTGCACCAATTACTTTGAATTTTTTACCGAATATGTATACCCATAAAATCTCGGTCGAGTTCGTTACTGGGCTAAATCGGTTGAAGGGGATGAAAATGGGGGACTTTAAAAAAAAATGAAATATTGCTTTAACTCTCTTAATATGTGAAATATCGAATCCGTTCAAAGTTCATACTATGTGCTAGATAAAGCTCAAAAATTTATGTTTGAAGAGTTTTTTTATAGCACCAACCATTGACCAAAGGGGTGGAAAAAGTGGGTTTTTCGGGAAACATTAATCATATCTCTCTTAATAGGCACAATATCAAAACCGTACAAAATGGACAATATTCCCCTAATAATTACCTAAAACTTTTATCTGAAAGAATTTTTGATATGACCCACCATTACGCCAAGGGATGAGAAAAATGATTTCGGAATTATAAGAAAATGCCAAGAGCTATTAGTGGTTGCCATGGCAACACTACTAAATTGACGAGGGATGAGCCATCAGACGTTGCCATGACAACGCACTTGCACGAGATCAGATTCAGATTTCCATCTGACTAAGTGTGAAGCGGCTTCGGTGACGTAACTGGTAGCATGCCCAAGGTCGCGGGTTCAAAGCCGGCCAAAGTTGTCGGATTTTCTAAGAGCGCTAAAAATCCCTCAGTATGCTTTCCTTTGGAGGGGAGGTTCCAACGTTCGTTGTGAGTTGCTGATTGTGGTGGCATCTAGTAGCCAAGTTCACAGCTAGGTGTCGTTGACGGTAGTATCTGGTAGCAACATTAGGAACTACTGCTTGAAATTGAGCGTCTGCATTCCTTACCTGAATTACAGACTAATACAGCCATCACAATTCACACCGTTTATCAGACAGATTCTACACTCACCCAAAGTACACGGGGTTACATGACCGCGTTCTCGCAGCCCCTAAACTGAGGAACCAACCAACATCTCTGCGGGAGATATAATTTTGCGTGAAGAAGTAACAGACCGTTACATAGTTACACATCAGTGTCGAAACCTTGCATAAGGACAGTGTGACCACAAGTATAACAAGTTGTTCCGTGAAGAACTATACAGCCTATTTTCATATATCCAGCTCATGTTAATTGCCTCTATCAACATACACAATTTCAGTTTAATTGCTGTAACAGATTCGTAGATATTGAGAACCGTCTAAATATTTCAGATGGTCGCCAGGTTGGATTTTTATTTTTGTACTATTACATTAAGATTATTGTGTACGTGTGGTATTCAAACTGCAATCGCATGATTAGAACACAAGAAGTAAAAACGAGATTCTAAAATTACGCACAGCAGCCATCTTGTGATTATTCAAAAAATTGAAATAAATTAGATGCCAGTGGATCAACATTTGTATAAGCATTTAACGTGCAACGTTTCATGGCACTCGGATAGTTAATTCGCGAGAAACGTCCATTTAAATATTTATACTTCGCGTCGCCGCCATGTTGGATTTGTGCTCACCAGGTTACTGAAAGTCCTATAGGTGAACATATGTTCATAGTCTCTATGAATATAAAAAAATCAGTTTGGTTGCTGTTAAAGATTCATAGATATTGAGAACCGTCTAAATATTTTGGAAGCTCGCCATTTAGGATTGTTATATGTATAGGCCATAGAATTATGTACCATTCAAGGACAATTATTGCCTAGGTTCATTATTCAAACATTCACTTCGATCGCATGATTACGACACAAGAAATAAAAACTTAATTTTATAATTTTGCACAGCCGCCATCTTGAGGTTATGTAAACAATTGAATTAAATTAGATGGCAGTGCATTACAATCTGCAAAATCATTTACTGTACCACATTTCACAGCGCTCAGAGAGTTATATCACGAGAAAAGTCTATTAAAATATTTCAAATTCGCTTGGTCGCCATGTTCGTTTTGTATTTGACAGGTTTATGAAATATACATAGGTAAACTTGTATCAGTACCCTTTATCACCGTTCAAAATTGCAGGGTGATATCTGTAATAGTTTCGGAGATATAGAATGTCAGTGAAATATTTCGCACAGCCGCCATTTTGAGGTTATGTAAACAATTGAACTAAATTAGACTTCAGTGCATTACAATGTGTATAAACATTTGCTGTACCAAGTTTCATTACGTTTGGATGGTTAAATCGCGAGAAAAGTCTATTGAAAAGTCTCAAATTCGCTTGGCCGCCATGTTGGTTTTGTAGTCACCAGGTTTTTGAAAGTCTCATAGGTGAACTTCCAGTAGTGCCCTTTATCACCGTACACAATTTCAGGGCGATATCGGTAATGGTTTCGGAGATATTGAATGCTAGTGAAATATTTCGTACAGCCGCCATGTTGGATTGGTGAGAAGTAACAAAATTTGAAGGGCACGGTCGAGGTCGCCGGGAATAGTGCTATGAACTTACCGAGTTTCATTGAAATCGCTCCAGCCGTTTTGATTTTATTAGGGGGACACACACACACACACACACACACACGCACACACACACACACGGACAAAAGGTGATCTCATAAGCCTATTTTTTCAAAATTGAAAATAGGCTAAAAATGGACTCCAAATGACAAGAAGGTTACCGTCATCATAAGACAATAAAATGATTAAAAACAAAGTAAATTAAGCTTCAATTATAAAATACTTTCACGCAATAAATGAGCTCTGATCCTTCTACGAAAACCTGCTTATTCTGCCTATTTTCGCCTATCCCCAAGTTTGTCCGGTGAAATCTACCTCCGCCTTCCGGCGTGCCGAGAGGACATTTTAATTTATAAAAGGGGTCTTCCTGTAGTTGGGCACTTGACACAACTATTAGGGTCAGTTCGTATGTGACGTGTATTGCGATTCGTCTACGAGGTTTTCAATTTTATTTTCACGCCAGGAAGAACACGTTAGGTAAATATAGTTTGAGAACACATTTTAGCTAATCATTTTCTTCGCCAACAAACAGGTTCCAAGCCCCTAAACATTGCAACAGTAGATCAATTGATAACATCTGGTTATTAATACCGAAGACCGCTACCCTTCGGGTGTGCTAACCAATATTTTTGAAACTCTATGAGTTATGCCTCTCTATTTGGCCGAGTAAAAGAGTAAAAACTACAACTTAACATATTAATTTTCATATTTGCTATTAAAGTGTCTGTAAGTAATTGTTTACACCAATTATCTAACAACTCCGTACAAATGTTCCACAGGTGAATATAGATTGGGAAATGCCGCAACTATACATATCAATGATATCACTTCTTGAAGCATATAGAGTTAATATAACTTAAAATTAAGGGATTTCATACACTAGTCAGCACAGTTCCACAAAATATTCAATATCTCAGCAACTAATTAAGAGATAGGCTATTCTTGAATGTTGTCCCGTTTGTACATATTTCTTGTCCGTTTTTATAGAAAGGAAAAAGCGTTTGTGTGATATCAATGGATTTGGCTTTTCAAAATTTCATTGCCTTACTTTTCAAAAAAGCTCATTATCCACAACAGCATGCCGGGAAAATGTTTCCACACCTCGAGAAATATGAGGACAATTTTAGTGGATGTTCTACTATAAAACTCGTATGGACATATTAACTTTTTGAAATGATCTTTTGGTAATTATACTGGTGTAACCCCTTCGTTTTGAATTAAATTTGACCATTATTTATTTTCGTCTTTTAAAATAAAAATAAAAAAAGCAGTCAACTATGTTCAGGCTATGACGACCCTTGGAGGCTTCCACCCTTGGTGACATCGGAACTTCATGGGATGGAGCTATCAGTTCCACGCCTCAAGGAATAACCTGGTACAGTACTCATTTATGTTATAGCGGCTCCAGTGGCGTAGTGGGTAGCATGCTGAGCATCTATGCCCAAGATCGCGGGTTCAAACCCGCCTGAAGCCATTGGATTTATTAAGAGCGTTACGATCCCTCAGTATGCCTTCCTTCAGAGAGAAAGTAAAGTCGGTGGGTCCATGCCATAGATTTATGGCTTATAAAAGAACCTTCCACTAACTACACTTGTGTGAAGCTAATTTTGTAGGTTAGATTTGATTAACGCTCTATTAGTTGCAATGTTCGCCGCCAGGTACAAGTTGTGGTGAAATCTAGTAGCCAAGTTCAGAGCTAGGAGTCGTTGACGGTAGCATTTGGTAGCAAAAGTAGGAACTACTTGAAATTGATCGTCTGAAGTCCTTAACTGAATTACAGATAACACACACTAATACAGCCATCACAATTAACGCTGGTTATCAGACAGATTCTACACACACCCAATGTATACCGCGTTATCGCAGCCCCTAAACTGAGCAACCAACCAGCCTTTGGTCTTATGAGAGCTTCACTTCCTAGTGTTGTTGATCCATGTCACTGGCCTTTTCTTGGCAGAAAAATTCTTTTGTTGGATATACTGTAGTCTTGATCATTTCTTTCATTTATTGTGGTTTCATTACAGTCCTAAATGATGAGTTAAAATGATTTCATTGATAGTGTCTTCCATTTCACAGTCCATACAAAAGTATTCTCAAACTAAACGTGATGTTCTCGTCTTTGCAGGTGCGGACATCTCGCGGAATTGAGGTCTGGATTTAGGAGACTTATTAAAGGTAAGGTTTTCTGATAGACTTGGATTTACGGGTATTTACTATACATTTTAACACATTTTTAAACATTTTAAGGAAATTATTGTTAATTATTATTGAAACTGATCTGATTTTTTAACATTTCTACATTTTAAGAATATTGCAAAATATAATCTATAATGTGACATGACATGGCCCTGTTCCTTACTGACCAAGTTCTGAACATTATTAATATTAAGTCAATATTAATGTGTACTTTTTATTGTACCGGTTTCCACAGCGCAAATAATAATATGAATAGAAAATCAAGACCTACAGTACGGTACATGAAAAATTTTACCAAAAGGAAGGTTGTACTCAAAACTATTTCTAAATAATTAATCGTCTATAAGCTAAAAAAACACTTGCACAAAATTTAAAAAGAAACTGAGCTGTTACAAAAATATGTTAAATGAGAAAGAAATATATCTTGATATAAAACCAGCTTGAAGAATGGATGTGGATGTTATGTGGACAAAACTTTTTAGGTTAAGATTGAAGTGTCAGAATAATTTCCTTGTATCTTGGTTACCCCAAACACTCTATATTGCCCTATCTGCAGCTTGGTATGTTTATCTCAACGATAGACTTTCATTCCACAGTTTCTTCACATTTGTACATGATTATACCCATTCTGACAAATTCATTCTTAACCTAAAAATGTATGTCTACATAACATTGTTCCTCCTTCAAGCTGGTTTTATATCAAGATTTATTTCTTTCGCAT
The DNA here is from genome assembly GCA_946902985.2 of Meconema thalassinum. Lineage (NCBI taxonomy): Eukaryota > Metazoa > Arthropoda > Insecta > Orthoptera > Tettigoniidae > Meconema > Meconema thalassinum. The sequence goes on from OX336392.1 coordinate 22,868,679, forward strand.
TTAACATATTTTTGTAACAGATCTGTTTTATTTAAATTTAATGTATGTGGTTTTTCTTTAGTTTTTAGACGATAAATCTTTTAGAAATAGTTTTGAGAACAACCTTCTTTTATGGTAAAATATTTCATGTTGGGGTGTTGTCAGTATTGCTTTTCTGTTCATATTATTATTTGCGCTGAGGAAGGCCGTAATGTGGCCGAAACCTGTACAATAAAAAGTACTAATTAATATTGAATTAAGGTTTGACTTAATATAATCTATAGTAAATACTGGTAAGTGTTATATATAAGTTTATATTAATACCGTACTCGCAATTAAAAACCACTCGTATCACTTGTAAAATAATACGTATGCTGGAGAAAATCACAATGTGGTTGTAACTAGTACATGATTAAATGACTTCTACTCTGAATTTATTGACGTTTGGTGGGTAGCAACTAATACTATTTCTTCTTCTTCTTCTTCTTCTTCTTTCGGACGGGCCTACTGGAGACCAAGTTTGTTCAACTGCTGGGTTCTGATTTTTGCCCAGAACTGACGCATCTTTTCCCGGTGCATTTCCTTCCTTTCCTCCGACCAGGGGGTGCCTTTCCCTAGAGGTTTATCCTGAAAACCACGGACTTCCTTGAGAATATGTCTCACAGTTTGTCTGTCTTGTAGGTCTGTTATGTCCAGTTCTTTGATATCCTTCTCAACTTCAGTCAGCCAAGTGCTACGGACCTTCTTGTTCGCCAGATGACCATACAAGGCTTCCCTTCTTTTCCTGGCACAGTCACAAAGCCTCTCTATTTTTACGTAGAGCATCAAATTGGCAGGTGAAAAACTGAAGGAAGTAGGAGACTTCTGTTACTTAGGAAGCAAAATAACCAGTGACGGACGAAGCAAAGAGGATATGAAAAGTAGGTTGGCTCAGGCGAGGAACGCATTTCTACAAAAAGGGAATCTGTTGACATCGAATATAGATTTAGGTATTAGGAAGTCATTTTTGAAAACCTCTGCCTGGAGCGTGGCGCTCTATGGAAGTGAAACTTTGAGTATTGGTGCACAGAAAAGAAGAGAATTGAAGCGCTTGAAATTTGGTCTTACAGGAGAATGATGAAGATCAGAACGGTAGATAGGTAACAATGAAGAGGTATTAAGACGAGTGGGAGAGGAGAGATGTTTCTGGTGACTGAGATGATAGATAATAATATTGTTCTGTTGTTGTTGTTTGAGTCTTCAGTCGTTCGACTGGTTTGAAGCAGCGCTCCATGCCTTCATGTCCTGAGCTAATCGTTTCATCTCTACATAGCTACCACACCCTATATCCGAGGCAATCTGTTTACCATATTCTAACCTTGGTCTACCTCTACAGTTCTCGTCCTCGACCCTTCCTTCCATAACTAAGCTTGCTATTCCTGGGTGTCTTAGTATGTGTCCTAACAACCTACCTCTTCTCTTCATCTGCAGTCACCAGAAACATCTCTCCTCTCCCACTCGTCTTAATACCTCTTCATCGAGGAGGCCATGGTCAAATACAAGGCATTCTCTGCATCTCATGCGCTCTGTTCAGTACATAAAACTGGCGAAATATCGTCAGTTATTTATGAATATTTATGTTCGAACATAAAATAGTTATAATAATTATCGTCGAACATAAACAGTCGTATGCGACTCGCCTATAATGGTAATTAAGACACTCGCATACGCTCGTTTTATAAACATACTCGTGTCCTAATTATTACCGTTATAGGCTCGTTGCATAATGTACTATAATACATTATTATTATCCATCATCTCAGTTGAGTGTTGTGTTCATCAGATGATTATCGTGCTGTTGAATACAGATGCTAGTTGTCAATCACATTTTTATTTTATGTTTGTAGTTGAACGTGTCATATTTTAATATTATTTAACACGAATCAATGCATGTTGGATTCACACGGAGATTACTGTAATTGGATAACATCTTTCTCCAATAATATAAAAGCTCATTATTTAACAAAGTGGCGTGCAGCCTGGTTGTGTGGTAATCACCCCGACAAGTGCCAGGTCACGCAGACAAGCGTGCGTGTCCAAACAAGGGGTATCGGGGATCTGTCGCCGAGCGGGATTCGCAGTCCAGACCACCGGCCGGTCCAGCCGAGTCGGCGCGAATTAACTGCTCCCTCAGAGAGGGGGTGACAGTGTTTTTCAATAAATCCTGCAGCCGGTACAATCGACACGGCGCATTTGACGGCAAACACGGGGATCAGTTCTGTTCGCTATGCTCGATGAAACCATTCACGAAATATCCAATTAAATTCGCGAGCTCAGTCTCCATAGGTAGGTTATTCAATTCTCACCTTGTAAGTGTCATCTCCGTTGACTCCGGTTGGTTGGTTCCTCACTTTAGGGTCACGTAGCCCCGTGTACTTTGGGTGTGTGTAGAATCTGTCTGATAACCGGTGTTAATTTTTATAGTCGTATTAGTGTGTGTTATCTGTAATTCAGGTAAGGACTGCAGACGATCAATTTCAGTAGTTCCTACTTTTGCTACCAAATTCTACCGTCAACGACACCTAGCCTCGAATGTGGCTACTAGATGCCACCACGACCTACACCTGGTAGTGAACATTGGAACTTTAACCCTTTATGGGATAGTCAATATTAACCCCCTGTCATAAGGACTGTTTATGCTTTCAAAAATGCTGATAGTTGATTCTTTAAGTCAAATTTCGGAGAATTTTTCACACGGAAGTGCTAGTATTTCTATTAATCAAATATACTACGCATCTACTGGACGTAATGTGTTGGATAAAATTTAAAAGAAATTAAAACTAAAATCATTAACAATTAAAGTGTAAACATAAATATAAATACAGAAATAAAAAATCATAACAATAAGATCAAAATAATAAAAGAAATATAAAAATAAAATAATAAACATAACTATAAACAAGAAGTTCCGTGAAGAACTATACAGCCTACTTTCCATGCCAATTATTATTATTCTACAGTATATGAACCTATCTAGAATAATGACAAAATTAAGTTGGTAATATCGAAATATCAAATTAGTTCAAAATATACCTGGTATAATTTAGCCTAATAGAGCACTAGAGTTGGCAGCCCTGGTGACTGAATATATTCCTAGTTCCATCTCTTAAGGTACAGAATACAAAATTTGGTTGAAGTCCAATGGACGTTACATGCAGTTAGACACTGGATCTATCAGCACGCGTAAAAGCATGTTGCCAACAATACCATGCGTGTGCTGGTCAGAAATAATCTGAAATATTATGATATCTTGTTGTGCCAATTTTGGATGAAATCCATTTGTTAGTATAGAAGTTACATGCATTTTAAAATTGGACATATCAGCAGGCATAGAATCGTGTTGGCAGCACTGCCTTGTATTAATTACTCCAAATTAATCTATAATGTCAGGTGCTATACGTGTGCAAAGTATAGAGCTGTTGGCTTGCATACTTTCTGGTAAGTTATATTGATATTAGGGTAAAATAAAATATAGACAGCATTTATTAAAAGTTGGCAGCCCTGATTGCTCTTAACAATACTTACAGATATTCTGTTATGGTACACATAGCACATACGAATTTTGGTTGTAATCCAACTGATAGTATAGAAGTTACATGTATTTAAAAATTGGTACTATCAGCAGGCTTATAATCATGTTGGTAGAACTGACGTATATAAGTTACTCAAAATTAATCTAAAATGTCAGAATATACGTGTGCATAGTTTAAAGCTGTTGGCTTGCATACTTTCTGATGTATTGGTATTTGGATAAAAAAATAGAGAGAGCAATTATTAACAGTTGGCAGCCCTGGTGGCTCTTAAGAATACGCTCAGTCATATCTGTTTATGTCTAGATATTACATACAAAATTTGGTTGAAATACAATTGATAGTGTAGAAGTTATATGCATTTAAACATTGGACCTATCAGAAGGCTTAAAATTATTTTGGCAACACTGTCATTGTTGGCCTCCTGAAAATTACACTGAAATAGTATTATCTGCATGTGTACCAATTTTGGAATAGCTCCCATGCATACCTTGCGAGATATCCAACATGGAGCTCAAATTTCTAGTGCGTTTTTTCATCAGTTGGTAGCACTGACATCATTTTCAAATATGGACGTGAGATATTCCGGTGCACATCTCTACTCATACTAAATTTGGTTTTGATTGCTGCAGCCGTTTAGGAGTTGATAGGGGGGGACACACACACAGCCAGACAGACACACATTTTCCCGGATCAATCTCATAAGTCTACTTTTTCCTCATTTTTAGCCTACTTTTCACATTTTGCAAAAATGAGGAAAAAGTAGACTTATGAGATCGATCCGGGAAAATGTGTGTCTGTCTGTCCTTCTGTCTGTCTGGCTGGCTGTGTGTGTGTCCCCCCCACCCCTATCAACTCCTAAACGGCTGCAGCAATCAAAACTAAATTTAGTATGAGTAAAGATGTGCACCGGAATATCTCACGTCCATATTTGAAAATGATGTCAGTGCTATCAACTGCTGAAAAAACGCACTAGAAATTTGAGCTCCATGTTGGATATCTCGCAAGGTATGCATGGGAGCTATTCCAAAATTGGTACACATGCAGATAATACTATTTCAGTTTAATTTCCAGGAGGCTAACAATGACAGTGTTGCCAAAATAATTTTAAGCCTTCTGATAGGTCCAATGTTTAAATGCATATAACTTCTACACTATCAATTGGATATCAACCAAATTTTGTATGTAATATCTGTACATAAACAGATATGATTGAGCGTATTCTTATGAGCCACCAGTGTTGCCAACTGTTAATAATTGCTCTCTCTATTTTTTTTATCCAAGTACCAATATATCAGAAAGTATGTAAGCCAACAGCTTTAAACTATGCACACGTATATTCTGACATTTTAGATTAATTTGGAGTAACTTATATACGTGAGTTCTACCAACATGATTATAAGCATGCTGATAGTATCAATTTTTAAATACATGTAACTTCTATACTATCAGTTGGATTTCAACCAAATTTCGTATGTGCTATGTGTACCATAACAGATATGACTGAAAGTATTGTTAAGATCAATCAGGGCTGCCAACTGTTAATAAATGCTGTCCATATTTTTTTTACCCTAATATCAATATATCAGAAAGTATGCAAGCCAACAGCTCTATACTTTGCACACGTATAGCACCTGACATTGTAGATTAATTTGGAGTAATTAATACAAGGCAGTGCTGCCAACTTGATTCTATGCCTGCTGATATGTCCAATTTTAAAATACGTGTAACTTCTATACTAACAAATGGATTTCATCCAAAATTCGCACAACAAGATATCATAATATTTCAGATTATTTCTGACCAGCACACGCATGGTATTGTTGGCAACATGCTTTTACGCGTGCTGATAGATCCAATGTCTAACTGCATGTAACGTCCATTGGACTTCAACCAAATTTTGTATTGTGTACCTTAAGAGGTGGAACTAAGGATATATTCGGTCACCAGGGCTGCCAACTGTAGTGCTCTATTAGGCTACATTATACCAGGTATATTTTGAACTAATTTGATATTTCGATATTACCAACTTCATTTTTTCATTATTCTAGATAGGTAGAATAATCATTGGCATGAAAAGTAGGCTGTATAGTTCTTCACGGAACTTCTTGTTGCAAAATGTGAAAAGTAGGCTAAAAATAAATATACCGTGTAAACATTGATATACCGACAGTAGTGGCTACGCGCGCTAAAGCGCAGCGTTAGGTCATGGGGCCAAGCTCTCTGCTGACTCGGTAGACGCGTGGGTTCGAGCCCCACTTCGGCCGTCCTTGAAATGGTTCTCCGTGGTTTCCCATTGTCAACACCAGGCAAATGCTGGGACGGTACCTACTGACAGGCCACGGCCGCTTCCTTCCACATCCTTGCCCAGTTTCATTCGCCTTCATCAATTCCATCTCTCATCCCGACGCGCAGGTCGCCCACGGGCGTCACTTAGAAAGACCTGCACTCGGCCTCTCAGGAGGCCACACGAAAAAAAAACATTAATATTAGAGACACAAATAAGAACATTATTAATAATTATTATAATTAAAATAAATTAAAATGTAAAAACACATAAGAATAACAAAAAGTTTTGCTATATAACGGGTTAATAGAGCGTTACTCAAATCTAACATTTAAAGTTAGCTTCACACAATTGTAGTTAGTGGAAGGTTCATATACATGCCATAAATCTATGACACGGCACCGCCGGATTTACTTCCTTTCCGAAGGAAGGCATACTGAGGGATTTTTAACACTCTTAAGGGGGCTGGTACACCTGGAAATATGATTTTTTTTTCAATTTTTGTTTTTGATCTCAAATGAAAGAATAGCCATTTCTTTATCTAAATCTGAAGTTTTATAGCGAAATTTCCAATTTGGACCGAGATATTACGATTTAAATCAATGCATGTACTGAACTGTGCACATTGTGCGCAATAAAGTATTTATTATATGTGTAAGTGGAAATGTATATACAATGTTTAGAGCCATTTTCCCAAAAGTTTATTTTTTTCACTCAAAAAACACAATAACTGAAGAACTAATGGCCCAAAATGCATGAAATTTGGAATTCCCCTTGTTGGAACTAATTTATAGAGGATGAATCTCAATTATTGAATTCCTTTGAGAAATATGCTCAGTGCATCTAAAACACCATGTGAAATTCTTAATTTCTTTCAATATTCAAATGAAATACCTATAAAAGGGTAACTTATTCTTCCACTAAGTTCATAGAGGTCTATCCTGGGTAATTTAGTGTTGTCTTTAAGGAAAAAAATAGTTTAGCCCAATCACATTGATAGTTTTCAAGAAATGATGTTTTTTGTAAAATTCAAAAAATATATTTTTAATATTTTAATATGCACATTTTATTACGCTTGTACATACTGAATTTTATAACTTGATACATCAAATGAAAGTCCAGCATTTGTTCTATATGTGTACAAAGTTTAATTCAAATCCCTGTTATGGTTCCACAGATATAGAGTAATTTACAAAATGCATGCATTCCAGGTGTATCAGCCCCCTTAAGACCAATCACTCTGTACCATTCACTTACAGTATAACACAGTATCTTGACTGACATTGAAAGTATTTAGCATCCCTGAGTTCTATTCATTTATATTCACAATGAAAGAAATAATAATAATAATATTTCATGTAGAATCCGTACCACATTACGTGATATTTCACTTGGAAAATTTCACATGCATTGACCTGGAAATCAACCCGTTCGGCCTTGGTGAGAGGCAAGCAGCTTGACCACTGCTTCACCACGCTCCATAGTATTTGGATACCGTAACAGTAGAGGTTGGGAGAGAACAAGAGATAGCCATGGGGAGATGTCAGAGAGAAGTCCCAGCAGAAGTAATGCTGGACTCCTCTGGGGTCCCGAGGTCACCACTAGCACCAGTTCTTATCCCCTTGTAACGTTTCTTGTTATCCACCACATGCCACTGTCACGGGTTCAATCCCAGAGTCGTGACTGTAAACAGGACTTCTACTTTCAAAGAAAGTGACTACAATAACAATAAATATCCCCATTATAAAATGACATAAAAATGACCATGATAGCCAGATTCCTTATTGACGTATTATTTATAATTAACTATTTATTACCTTAAGTCAATATTTGGTACATTAAAACAGTACCGGTTGGTGACCTTCCTCAGCGTGGTACAGGATATGTAACTGTGCAGTAACATACACTTAATAACATTTTTGTCAGAATAGAGGTAATGGTGCATGGAAAGGGAGCAGTTTTTAAACAGTTGCGAGCATCCCCAACTGAGGAGAATCTTCTGAAATACAAAGCCACTAAGAAGGAGGCAAAAGGAGCAGTTGCTGAGGCTAAAGTAGATCACTACCAACATTTATATGATCAACTGACAACTAAAGACGGAGACAAAATTATCTACTGACTAGCCCGATCACGGCGTAGAGCCGGTCAGGATATAGAACACTATATGTGTGTGAAGGATAAGAATGGTCGACGACTTCACGATAGCAAGATGATTCTGCACCGTTGGCGAGAGTATTTTAGTGAAGTATTCAACACTGAATTCCCTCACCCACAAATACCAGACATCTATGTTACAGCTGGACCAGTACCTTGTATCACTGAAGATGAAGTCAAAGTTGCCATTCGTAGCATGAAAAATGGAAAGGCCCCAGGGCTAGATGACCTTCCTGCAGACATCTGGAAAATTGAGGAACTTACTGACAACGCGACCACCTGGCTGACAGAGTTCTTCAATTCAATTATTATCTGTGGTCAAATACCTACAGATTGGTCAACTAGTATCACAGTACCTATCTTTAAGGGTAAGGGTGACCCAGCTGAATGTACCAATTACCGTCCAATTAGACTCCTCTCCCACACTATGAAAATATTCGAACGTGTCCTAGACAATACGCTGAGGAACATCGTACAGCACTCAGCAAATCAATGTGGGTTTGTGAAGGGATGTGGCACGATAGACGCAATCTTTGCTGTGCGCCAGCTGATGGAGAAATTCCGCGAGAAGAGGAGGCCACTACATCTTGCTTTCCTTGACCTTGAGAAGGCATTTGATCGAGTACCACACCAGATGATTTGGTACGCTCTCCGAGATCATAAAGGTACAGAAATGTATATAAACTGGGTAAAAATGATGTACAACAACACCAAAAGCCACGTGCGATGCCTTACAGGACTGACTGACAGCTTCCTGTGACAGTTGGAGTTCATCAAAGCTCAGCTCTGTCTTCCCTGCTCTTTGTTATCGTCATGAATTCCATAACGCGAGACCTGCAGAAGTGTGTCCCATGGATATTGCTATACGCTGATGATGTGATGCTTGCGGCAGACCCAAGTGCAGACATGGCGTGATCGTCTGCAAGGATTCGTTTGAACATCCACAAGACTGAATACCTCGAAACGATTTCATCCCCTGGAACTATAGGTATTAATGGAGCTCCTCTTACCAAGGTAAATACATTCCGATACCTAGGTTCACGATTGCATAGCGACAGCACTGTGAATGAAGATTTGCGAGCACGAATTAATGCGACTTGGATGCGATTCAGAGATGTCACCGGTGTTCTTTGTGATAAGAAGATGCCTATCCGCCTAAAATCAAAGATATACCGCGCATTGGTGAGACCAGTTGCATTATATGGTACCGAGTGTTGGCCAGCACCTAGAAGTGCTGAGCACTCACTTCATGTCATGGAATTGCGGATGCTGTGAAGATCATTATACATCTCCCTGCTCGACCATATCCCCAACACAACGATTCGACATATATTATAGTTGGCGTGGCTCCAATCAATGAGAAAATGCAGGAATGGAGACTCCGTTGGTACGGACACGTTGTCCGTGCACCACAAAGTTCAGTCATCGGCTCGGCCCACCAACTAACGGTCGACGGCCAGAGACAGCGTGGGAGACCAAAATTGCGGTGGCTGACACTATTAACGCAGATTTACGATCAAGAAACTTGAAATCGCGGGAAGCCTTAGATCGCAAGAAATGGCGTGCATTGATCCAAAAGGCGGACCCCGTTCCTACGCTAAGAAGAAGAGTAAAATTTCAAAAACCAGATCTGTTACAAAAATTTTGATCATAAAGCATAAAAAAGTCTTGATAAACAGCGTTGTATTGAAGAGGTGTGTATGTGAAATATATATGCTGAGTAAGTTATGTTATAAATGATGGGTGATGAGTATTTGCCAGGTAGAGAGATATTTTAGAGAGAACTTAGGAAATAGGTGTGACGAAGTTATCATGAAATGGTAAGCTGTTTAATCAAGAATTTTTTATGCTTTATTATCAAAATTTTTGTAAAATATCTGGATTTTGAAATATTTCTCTGTTAGCTTTTCGAACAAAAATGTTTATAGTATTTTTATTACGTTGTATGTTACTGCAAAGTTACTTTTCCTATACCACGCTCAAGATGGTCACAATATGACTGAAACCAGTACGAATTCAATGTACTAAATGAATAATAAATAAGTAATAAATAGTTTATTGTAAATAACTATCCTCATAAATTGAGATAACAAATCTAGTGAATTTACTCGGGAAGGGCGCCAGGATAAGGAACGATTCCTGTATACAAAGAATACGGACATACAAATATCTTAATTGTGGATAATTAATGAGCACTCTTAAGGATCTCAAGGGGTGAGGTGTAAGGACACTTGAATATGTCTGACACAAAGTAGAATTATAGTACATTATGCAACGAGCCTATAATGACAATAATTAAGACACGAGTATGTTTATAACACGAGCGTATGCTAGTTTTATAATTTCCATACCAGTGTCTTAATTGCCATTATAGGCGAGTTGCATACGACTGATTATGATCGACGATAATTATGATAACTGTTTTAAGTTCGAACATAAATATTCATAAATATATGTCGATTTCGCCAGTTTTATGTACTGAACAGAGAGCATGGGACGCAGAGAATACCTTGTATTTGACCATGGCCTCCTCGATTACCCTACTGTGACACTAGGCCACGCAGTGAAATTTGAATTAGAAGGCCGTCGAACATAATAGTACATTATGCAACGAGCCTATAATGGCAATAATTAAGTCACGAGTATGTTTATAAAACTAGCGTATGCGAGTTCTATAATTTCCACACGAGTGTCTTAATTACCATTATAGGCGAGTTGCGTACGACTGTTTATGTTCGACGATAATTATAACTTTATTTTATGTTTTAACATAAATATTCGTAAATATCTGTTGAGAGTCAGCAACATGAATTCTTTGCGCTGGGTATGATATCTCTGTCTCTCAAGCTCTCTGACCGACCGACGCATGCGCTCTGTGTGCTTGCAATGCCATATGCAGGCCATATGTTTACATCAGCCGTCCAGCTCTTTAGCATTCACTAATATTGTCACCGAAGTCGTTTGAAAGCAATTCGCAGTGTAGAATTGGCGTTGGTTATATTAAGGTACAGTGCTATTTCTTGTCTCATATTCGCCACCTTATTTACGCGAACATATGGACGGTGCGTATTCCATGTCGGTAATTTATATAGAAAGATGTTGTGTTTATGTCCGACATGTTGGATTTTGAGCGCATGCGCGAAGGTATCCTTACCTAATTGGTCAATGAATGAGCTCTGATTGGCTGGAAAAACTGTATCGTATTTACAAGAATAAAATAATAGTCATGAAATTAATAATTATAACAATAATAATAATAATAATAATAATAATAATTAGAGTAGTGAAATGAAAATCCACAGCCTGCTTCCGGCCGACCGACCGAGTCAGGGAGTGTAATGAATGAAGCCCCCATCTAGCGGCGAGGATATGAACTGTTCCGGCTGCCGAAGCCTGTCGCACTCCCCTGGGGAAATGATTAAATGAATGACAGATGAAATGAAATGATAGTGGAGAGTGTTGCTGGAATTAAATTCTGACAGGGAAAACCGGAGTACCCAGAGAAAAACCTGTCTGCCTCCGCTTTGTCCAGCACAAATCTCACATGGAGTGACCGGGATGCTTCAATTAGAATAGTAATGATATTAATTATAATAATAATAATAACTAGCATTACCCGTCGTGGCTTCGCCCGCGAATATTCTAGTTGCAAAGAGTAAACTTAGCAAAATCTCAATCATGAATGCTATGACTGATTGATCCTTGGTATGAATAATCAGACTTTATCTATTCAGCAAGTGGTGCAGTGGTTAGGGGTTTGTCATTCCTTCAAAGGTATATCAGAGCAAAGTTAGTTTTCTGGGAATATCACAGACACTGTTAATTTAAGGGCCTTTAAATGTGGTTTTCGTAGACCCTTTATAGTCGGGTGAAAAAGACCTTTCGTACCACACTCACACGTGAAAATGGCGTGAAAAAATTCTAGAATGCTCCTTGACCCCCTTAAGCGCATTATACTGTATGTATTGAAGAATTTTACAGCTTAATTTGGTTCAGTGATAACCTTATAACCGTCTGGAAACTTTCACAGTAATGTAATAATTGGAATTGCATTGCGTCTTACAGAAATAGATGGACCTGTGAGATTATGTTACCATGGTTACCGTGTTGCATTCTTTCATTATTTAATTGTAAATATACAAGTTTTAAGGTATTTACTTAATTGTGAGGCATTTAAAGAGTAAGTGAGTGCGTTTCGCTTACGCATTGGGTTATACTGAACTTGTATGTACCCCATATGTGTAGGTTGGTGTTAATGGGACCTTATTTTCGGTACAAAACTTGAATGGGACCTTAGCAGAATAATATAGGGAGGGATAACATAATTAATTAATGATCAAATAGACTCCTTCTGACTACTTCAGACCTCTATGCAGATGAGATGCTGGATCTGATTGGACGAGAAACATGGCCCTCCCCTGCCGTCATGAGGTCAGGCTGCACCGGGACCGGGCCGATACGATCGGGTGTGTGTGTGTTCAAAGTGTGGCTGTGGCCACAAGACCTAATTTACATGATGTACTCTGTGTATTCATCACGTCATTACTGGCGATTCATCATCCTCGCCACACTAATGGGCTAATGTTACCGTCCGGGTCACCAGTTCGAATCCTGCTGCGAATCATGTCGACATGTTGTCATTTCATTACTTGCCATTAATCATACGGCTATAGGTTCAATGCAATCGTAAAACTAGATTTCGGTAAGCAATTTAGCCAGGCTATTTAAAGCAGATGATCTATTACAGTGCTCTGGAAATTAAGATTTCTGTTCCTTTAAAAGTTGTTGTAAATATTAATGAATTTTAGGGGATTCTGACGTCTTGGTCATCAGCCCCGGGTAGTTGTGTGTGCGTTGAATTTGACTTATAACCTGTATGTATGTGATGACTACAGCAGGGTGTGTAACTGTATTCGGGACCGGTATGTGATAGGCGCCTCGGAACTTCAAGTAAGGTACAGGATCATTTTCATTGTGCGCCCCGGTAAATACGGCCATTAAGCCAGCGTTGACTGGCGCTGATCGCGGGCGCGCTTACACGGTTCACCCGGAGATAGGCGCACACTTTTTAAAATATTTTCCAAGCATGTTCAATAATGTGTACAATAGTGTCCTCCTCCTTCTCTTGTAACACACACCTGACATTTTCTGATGAAAGAATGTCTGTCAACTATTTTATTATTTACGGAGCCTGTTTCCTTGAATCGTTTAGCGAGCCTTCTAATTATCCTGGCATTAGGCACAGGTCTTCCTGGAAACTTGATTCGAAATTTTCGTCTTGTTTAGATCAAGGCTTTCTGCTTTTCATATACGAATTATGGATATACAGACGTTCGCGCAATGTGAATTGGTGTCTAGGTATGACCAACACTCACAGTAATCACAATACTCACTAAACGTGTAACAGTAACGTCTGAGCTTTGCAGATACACGTCCATATGAATGACGAAACGCGTGTGAACTAACGATATGAGTCAGCGGAGCGGGGTATTGCGAGTTCCATTCGCTGCGCACCTGGCCAGACAAATGACGCCACAGTTTACCGTGATTACCGGGGCGCACCCTGTACTATCCCAGTATTTGCTTTGAGGGTGCGCGGGAATTCACGGGGATAAACCACACTCATGATAGCCGCTGTCATTCGGAATTCGAACCTGCGATCTCCGAACTTGTTACAGCTGCCCTTGCAGACGTGGTGCATGATTTAATGAACACGGCTACGTTGCGGGGGTGGTTCCTTTATGAGCTGCCAGTCTAATCAATACTAATTTACCAAGAAATGTACTGGTGTCTGTTTGTTACTCTTTCATCCAAATACTGCCTAACCGATAACGGTGGAAATTGGCGTGAACTTCGAAGAACGGGCATTTCAGCTAGTATTAATTGCTTTTAAATTTCCATCGGTTCAAATTACAGTATAAAGATAGCTAAACATTATTTAAATAAATAATTCGATTTAGGGCAACCGTTAATTCTGTTCCCAATTCTTTTGTGCTTTCTCCAGTGATTCACAACTTGAGGTACGTAGGTTGGCGACCACGATAACCCAGCTGAGTTCCACATTGTTTCGATTTACTTATGCCGGGGTCCTGTATCTCATCATTCCTGTCGACCTCCCTCGGTCAAATCTTGTTTTCTTTCAAACCTGACGGGATAAGTTTACCTGAAGCCTAGGGTGTCTTTCAAATTCCCACCTTAAGAGGCCTTTGTTTATTATTACCGGATACCCTAATTCTTCTAGGAATCAGACCTCTTGTCTTCTGCACCAGGTCCTAAGAGAGACAGGGTGTATGTAGCACCGCTACTTATGGTGCACCCTGGATTGTGCTACACCCTCAAGGGCTCACGTCTGGTGAGTTCGAGAGTTGGTGAATCCGAGGAATTATTGAGCTGAGTCTTTCCCCTTTTTCCATTGACTTTGGTGTGGACCCTCTCCTCTTTCATTTCCCTCTATGCCTTTCATGGTTCTACTTCATTCGGAGTCCCTCAGTTTATATTCTTCTTCGAAGGTTGAAGGCAGTTCTTTTCCCCGTTGTTTAGTTCTCCTATTTCTTGTTTTGTATTTTCCTTCTTCAAGTCGAAAGATACTAAGTAGAGAGGAGTTCATGAGAGATGAAATAAATGAAGATGATGTGGAAGGAAGCGGCCGTGGCCTGTCAGAAGGTACCGTCCCACCCAGCATTTGCATGGAGTTGAAAATGGTAAACCTCGGAAAGCCATTTCAAGGAAGGCCAACAGTGGGGTTCGAGCCCACGTCTACCGAGTCTGCAGATAGCTGCGCCCCTTGACCTAGCGCCGCGCGTTAGCGAGCGTAGTACTGTCATGGGCAATAATAATAATAACAATAATAATAATGAGAAGAAGAAGCAGAAGACGAAGAATAATTTTAATAATAATTGTGCTCTGGAGAAGGTGATTAGAGAATGGAGAAAATTAGACACGAATGGTATACATTTGGGAAGTAAAAAAGATAATATCCATTTAGATTCCTTGGTTTTCGCGGATGACATTGCTCTGATCACGGACACACCAGAAAATGCAAAGATCCAAGTAGAAAACTTAATGGAGCAAGCAGGAAAAATAGGTTTACAAATCTCCTTCCCCAAGACAGAATTTATAACGAATGTTCAAGATTGTCCTGATGTAATAATCATAAACCAAAACAAAATACACAAAGTTATTCATTTAAGTATTTAGATGAATGGATAACTATCAATAACAATGATAATAACAGCTTGGAAGTCCGAGCAAAGAAAATGGACGTAGCATTTCACATCATGAGAAATGTATACAAGAAGAAGGCATTATCATGGGACACTAAAATTAAAAAGATGGTATATTGGCTTTCATGGTCGGTGAATTAAAACTCAGCAATTCTTCTAGGTCTGTGCCGTGTCTTGTGTGGGGTATCGCCTAGGACACCAAGCTGGCTCATCGGCGGGCTCTTGGTGTCTCCGCCCGGACCCCCACAGGAGTATAAAGGGAGGTATCGCGCAGTTTTCTATGTAAATACATATTTTAAGCATTTTTTCTATAAATACATAAAATCCTGCTTTTCACTTATTAGCACATTAAAAGACATAATATTTAGCACTTTAAAAATCAGTATGCTAGATCATTCAGTTTATTGCATTTTTGTTCTGTGTTACTTCAACGGGGAAGAACATGTGAGCTATCTAAACTTCACGCAGCGCGTATGTCAGCTTACAACTGTGTTATTCTTAACTTGCCGCCCCGTGCCACTCACTGTGGAAGCCGGGGATTTCCTTGTCCATAGCCATATTGCTCCGCGTGCTAGACCTCCCCCTCCCCAGCTACCTGGAACCAGTGTCACTCACATGCAGTTCACTTCACTGTAAGGCAGTTCTACGATGCCTAAATTAAAAACAACTACAAGATATTGTCTGTTGCAGAACTTAAAGATAATTTTACTTCTGATGGGGTCGTTCTGTTCTGACAACCATGTGGGAAAGCAATCAAGGCTGAACAGCGATCTCAAGTTACACAACACCTCAAAGGCAAGAAACATATTGCCGCAGTTTTGCGCCTTCATAATAAGTGTTTTGCGATAATCATCGATCATTTGTGATGGACAACCTGAAGATGTATCTCGTTGTGTATTGTAATGCTCCAGCAGTCAGTGAGCCATAAAATAAAGTGCATTAATTGGTACTGCATATTGTTTATAATAGCGGCTTCGGTGGCGTAGTCGGTAGCATGCTGAACTGCTGTGCCCAAGATAGCGGATTCAATCCCGGCCGAAGTCGTCGGATTTTTTAAGACCGTTAAAAATCCTTCAGTATGCCTTCCTTCGGAGGGGAAGTAAAGCCGGCGGTCCCATGTCATAGATTTATGGCATGTAAAAGATCCTTTCACAGACTAAACTTGTCTAAAGCAAAATTTGTTAGGTTAGATTTCGTCAGAACGCTCTATCAAGGTTCCAACGTTCACCACTAGGTATCATTGGTAACTGGTGGCGAAAGTTGGAACTACTTGAAATTGAACGGAACTCGTAGCTCACCCTTTAGGGTGTCCGCTGGAAGCAGCTACAGACTCAGGCGAGCCGAACAGATCCTCGGACACTCCCGGCACTAAAAGCCATACGATAAATAGATAATAATAAATAATAATAAATTGTTTATAATCATATTAATAAACTAAATTATAATTAAATATTTTTACTTCTTTGTCACATATTTCAGGTATTTTTAATACATATAAAATAAATATTTTCCCGATTTTTAGCCCAAGTAAGAATGATGATAATAATATTAATAATAATAATAATAATAGTAATAATATTTGTGAGATAGGGGCACCTTGATCATTAGTACCGTGTACTTTGGTGTAATTTTGGATTGTTTGATAACCTGTGTTTCTATGGTGATTGTAGTGGTCTGTGCGATCATAATTATTAGAATACGTTATAGAGATAGGTGCTCCGGGGCTTGAAGTAAGTTACCATCCCTGCATTTTCCTGGAAGGAATGTGGACAATCTCGAGAAAATAAGCCAGACCCTGAACGTCCGCTGTCATCGCCGGGTTTCAAACCTCCAATCCCCAGACATGCTGCTGATCTCTATCGTAGTTATGGTGCGCAATTTAACGCTCCCGCATACGTCACGGTTTCTCTTCAAGGGCACGTTTCTTGGACAATATTATCTGTCATCATTTCATGAATTTGCCTCTTTGAGCTCCTTGATATATTGCCCCTATAAATCAGTATTATCAGCGATGTATGGCGCCCAATATCAAATGACACACATCTAACTTACGCACAGCCGAGTGATTTAAATGCAAGCGGCAGAGGGTACGTGATGAATGCTCTCATCAATATTTAGCAGCGTGCTGTTCCGGAATGAGTGCCTTAGGGAATTTCCAAATGCTCACCATACCTCATTCTTAAGCGCACCTTACACTCAGCAAGTAGATCAGCTTTTTATACACTGGCCTTTCTTCTTCTTATAATCCAGCAGTCTGCAATCCTTCTCCGCCAACTGTGATAAACACGCTTTCCGAATGGTAAATACTCATCCAGACTCAGCATATTTTATATAATTTTCTAAATAATAATAATAAACTTTCTTCGGCTTTTCCCAATTAATTGGGATCACTGGAGCCAACCAGGCTCATTTTGGTTTTGGCCGGGGATTTAAGGCCGGATGCCCTTCCTGCCGCCACGTGATTTTTCAGGTGAAAATTTCACCCCGCTGTCACCGGGATTCGAACCCCGGCCGTCCGGGTGAAAGACGAGCAGCTAAGCCACTGCGCCATCACGCTCCCCGAATAATAATAATAATAATAATAATATTAATAATAATAATTATAAGCCATACAAGCAAGTATCAAGAAAATGGAAGTTGCTTTCCAAACCACCCGCAAGATACTGTATATAACAACAAGTAGGTCCGTGAAGAACTATTCAGCCTATTTTCATATATCCTACTCATGTTATTTGCCTCTACCAACATACAAAATTTCAGTTGGATTGTTGCAATAGATTCGTAGATATTGAGAACCGACTAAATATTTCTGATGGTCGCCATATTGGATTTTTATTTATGTACTATTACATGAAAATTATTGAGTACGTGTGGTTTTCAAACTTCAATAGCATGATTAGGACACAAGAAGTAAAAAACGAGATTTTAAAATTTCGCACAGCTGCTATCTTGTGGTTATGAAAACAATAGAAATAAATTTGATGCCAGTGGATTAATATTTGCATAAGCATTTAACGTACAAAGTTTCACTGCACTCAGATGGTTAAATCACGAGAACCGTCCATTTAAATATGTATACTTCGCGTCACCACCATGTTGGATTTGTGCTCACCAGGTTCCTGACATTCCTATAGGTGAACTTATGTTCATAACCTATATGAACATAAAACAATTCAGTTTGATTGCTGTAAAAGATTCGTAGATATTGAGAACCGTCTAAATATTTCGGATGGTCGCCATTTTGGATTGTTTTATGTATAGGCCATAGAGTTATGTACCATTAAAGGAAAATTATTGCGTAGCTTCTTTATTCAAACTTTCACTTCGATCGCATGATTACGACACAAGAAATAAAAACTTAATTTTGAAATTTCACACAGCCGCCATCTTGAGGTTATGTAAACAATTGAACTAAATTTGATGCTAGTGCATTACAATATGTATAATGATTTGCTGCGCCACATTTCAGTGCGCTCAGATGGTTAAATCGCGAGAAAAGTCTATTAAAATGTTCCAAATTCGCTTAGCTGCCATGTTCGTTTTGTACTTTACAGGTTTTTGAAACTTAAATAGATAAACTTGTAACAGTGCCAGTACATACTTGGTCCAAACTACAAAAACGGGATCTACGTAAGAATCCAGGCAATAAATCTATTCTAAGATACAGAAGATCACTGACACAATGCACAAACGCAGGGCTTGCTTCTCCGGTCACTTGCGACGGATGGACGACTCTAGATGGTCAACACGTATATTTAGCAATTTTTACTCAAAACCAAAAACTAGAATTCTCTGATACGTTAACGTCAAGAAACATCACCAAGAAACTCTCCTACAACCTGCTGACGCGCACAAACGAGACCTTTTCCGAACAAGCATCGTGACTTTTGGGACTTTCCGAGATGAGGAATGGACAACCGGTGCAAAGTGGTCGGATGAACGCCGTGCTCGACACTGCAAGCTAATGAAAACCAAATGGATCAATCGTAAATTGAATAAACGCCAGAATGTATAGCGGAATTTATAGTGGTCCCTGGTTGGCCGGTTAGCGAATAATAAATAAATAAATAAGTAAATAAATAAATAAATATATAATATTATTAATAATAAATATTTAATGTGTATCCGCAGATATATATTGAACTAAAGAAGGCAGTTCTGTTAAACACCTGCCATATTATCAGGAAGTTCCTTGGTGACAATACCCTGGTCGAACACTCAGCAAGGCTCGATGATTCAGATGGCAATTTAGCTCATCCTATAAATGATGGAGACTCGTGAAGAGTGGGGGCACAACATGTGGATGCACAGTAATGTGAAGACTCTGAACAGTGTAATCTACAAACGTACCTCAGTACAGATGGTTCCTTGCTAAGGCCGAACCAGGATGTAACATAAAGTGTAACCAGTATTTGCCATGATAATGATGTCAAAAATTAACAATAATAATAATAATAACAATAATTAACCTAATATGATGATATCCGACTTTATTACTATTCCGATAAGAAGAATACCACAATCAAAACTTGCATCCGCACAACTGTTATCCGTATCCGCCCCACATACGCACAACTGTTATCCGTATCCGCCCCGCATCCGCACAACTGTTATCCGTATCCGCCCCACATCCGCACAACTGTTATCCGTATCCGCCCCGCATCCGCACAACTGTTATCCGTATCCGCCCCGCATCCGCACAACTGTTATCCGTATCCGCCCCGCATCCGCACAACTGTTATCCGTATCCGCCCCGCATCCGCACAACTGTTATCCGTATCCGCCCCGCATACGCACAACTGTTATCCGTATCCGCCCCGCATCCGCACAACTGTTATCCGTATCCACCACGCATCCGCACAACTGTTATCCGTATCCGCCCCGCATCCGCACAACTGTTATCCGTATCCGCCCCGCATCCGCACAACTGTTATCCGTATCCGCCACGCATCCGCACAACTGTTATCCGTATCCGCCCCGCATCCGAACAACTGTTATCCGTATCCGCCACGCATCCGCACAACTGTTATCCGTATCCGCCACGCATCCGCACAACTGTTATCCGTATCCGCCCCGCATCCGCACAACTGTTATCCGTATCCGCCCCACATCCGCACAACTGTTATCCGTATCCGCCCCGCATCCGCACAACTGTTATCCGTATCCGCCCCGCATCCGCACAACTGTTATCCGTATCCGCCCCGCATCCGCACAACTGTTATCCGTATCCGCCCCGCATCCGCACAACTGTTATCCGTATCCGCCCCGCATACGCACAACTGTTATCCGTATCCGCCCCGCATCCGCACAACTGTTATCCGTATCCGCCACGCATCCGAACAACTGTTATCCGTATCCGCCCCGCATCCGCACAACTGTTATCCGTATCCGCCCCGCATCCGCACAACTGTTATCCGTATCCGCCCCGCATACGCACAACTGTTATCCGTATCCGCCCTGCATCCGCACAACTGTTATCCGTATCCGCCCCGCATCCGCACAACTGTTATCCGTATCCGCCCCGCATACGCACAACTGTTATCCGTATCCGCCCCACATCCGCACAACTGTTATCCGTATCCTCCCCGCATCCGCACAACTGTTATCCGTATCCGCCCCGCATCCGCACAACTGTTATCCGTATCCGCTCCGCATCCGCACAACTGTTATCCGTATCCGCCCTGCATCCGCACAACTGTTATCCGTATCCGCCCCGCATACGCACAACTGTTATCCGTATCCGCCCCGCATCCGCACAACTGTTATCCGTATCCACCACGCATCCGCACAACTGTTATCCGTATCCGCCCCGCATCCGCACAACTGTTATCCGTATCCGCCCCGCATCCGCACAACTGTTATCCGTATCCGCCCCGCATCCGCACAACTGTTATCCGTATCCGCCCCGCATCGGCACAACTGTTACCCGTATCCGCCCCGCACCCGCACAACTGTTATCTGTATCCGCCCCGCACCCGCACAACTGTTATCCGTATCCGCCACGCATCCGCACAACTGTTATCCGTATCCGCCCCGCTCCCGCACAACTGTTATCCGTATCCGCCCCGCACCCGCACAACTGTTATCCGTATCCGCCACGCATCCGCACAACTGTTATCCGTATCCACCCCGCACCCGCACAACTGTTATCCGTATCCGCCCCGCACCCGCACAACTGTTATCCGTATCCGCCCCGCACCCGCACAACTGTTATCCGTATCCGCCACGCATCCGCACAACTGTTATCCGTATCCGCCCCGCATTCGCACGTTTGTTATCCGATTCTACAGGCATTACAATACGATTTTTAAATAGATAAACCATAAATTACTAAAGCAACATATGATGTCAAAAATTAACAATAATAACAATAATAATAATAATAATAATTGTATTACTATTTCGATAAGAAGAATAAGGCTATAAAGAAACGTCGCGTCGTTCCCTTAGGATTAGTATGTCAAGTGCTATGTTATGTTATACCGCCAGAATAGTAACCCTTTCCTGTTCCGAGTGATAATTATGCTTAATTGCATTATTTAAATGGGATTAGCTTAAATCATCGTCTTACATTTGTCATGAACAGAACATAACGGTAAAATATGATATGTCATAAACATCCGGGTCCTAGTAATGATATTCAAAAAGTTCGGATTGTATTCTAAAAACTAACCGCACATTTTCTCCAAACATTATCCGTAGCTTATCCGCACAGATAGGCAAACTATATCCGCATCAGGGGGGCGTGGTGGCTCAGCGGTCTAGCTGTATGCCTCTCAATGCCGGTCAATGCATGTGAGAATTTCGAAGTGAAATGCCATGTCCTGTGGTTCGGATTCCACGTAAAAAGGAGGTCCCGTGGCTCATAATCACAAGATTCACGGTCACGTAAAACTACAATCTTCCTTCCTTTTTATATCCACATCTGCGCAGTGGTAAACCATAGGTTACAACACAACAGTCTTTTCATTTTTGATCACTTCAAAATTTCCATTGGAGAAAGAACATAAATACATATTCCAACCTATGCTTCACTCCACAAAGAGTCTTTATTCATACACTTCACACATTGTGGACTATCTCAAGATAGTATTGCATATGGATATAAATATAAAATTTTCAACATGATGAATTTTAAAGTATTTTTAAAAGACATATTTAGACTAATTTGTATGAATACACAATACCAACTATTTTTATATGTGGCATTTTTGCAAAATTGTTATTATGACCGTCAAATTAAAACTCACATTTGGTTACAAATCTGTTCTTAACTATTTTTATAAGATTTTTCATAGAAAACCCAAGTGAAATATTAACAACAAAGCTTTTCTCGTAATTACTTTAGTTTCTTTATAACAACACCACTGATAAAGGCTATAATATGGCTGAAACTGGAATATTTTATTAATCAATTTAAATTAATTTAATTATTGTTGACAAAGGAGTAATACATTTATTAAATGACATTAAAAAGCAAAAATTATTTATCATTATTGCGCAGCTTTTATCTTTTTGACTGTGTACAGCTAGGTCATTTATTTATACCCCAGAGGTTTGCTACCACAGAACTATTGAGAAACCCAGTGCTCAGAAATAATACACTGTATAAGAATGACATATAACCTCTAATCATCATGTATAACACTTACAAATCATAAACATTTCAAAACACAAACATAAAATTAACATGCAAAGAAGTGGATATGACAAGACATATAATTACTTACTTCTTACGTGGGTTTTCCACCTTTAACCTTTAATACGTTTTCAGAAATGTAGTGATTAACTTTCCTTAGCTTAGGTACTGTACAGGCCCGGGGGGCTGTACCCCCTGAGAGCCACCCCCCCATCTTCTACTAAAACCACCCCAACTGGCAAACATCATAAGACCAGAACATCACCTTTACACGGCAAGAGGCGATCACCCAGCTCGGGAGGTTAGCCAACCACTTGCAACACATTCATAAACATTAACACTACAACTAACTGGGGCAGCTACGTCAACGAAATGCTGACTAAGCAACGGCAGGAACTATAAGAAGGGAGGCCTCTTTGGAGCATTATCTGTCATACAGTGTGCGCCGCCGAAGGCCCTAGCCGACAACTGTGCCAGCTGCCATCATCAGGTGAGACTCAGCAAGTGTTCAGAATCCTTTACTTTGTAAACATCCATCCACAATCTTGTACACTCAACTTGTATCATTACTTACATTCCCCTAAAAGGGACTTACAATTTCACACTCACTGACCAATAAACACATGGTCAGTAAACTACACTTGTATTGATAATTACATGCCTCTTTACATCCTCATACTCTTCCTGACTCTCGTCACGATTGACCGTGACCATAGTAGCCAGTAATTGCTTGCTCAGGTTTCATTGTGCTTCCCGCACGCGACTGCATAGCAGCGAGCCGCTGACATAAGCACGTCTATTATATCACTCACTCCGTCCAGCTGGCAGACCAGCACAGCAGCCTGCAGCCAGAGGAACATCCCCTAACAAATACTTACGTCTTTATAGCAGCACCCCCTAGCATTCAAACACTAAACAACACTCTACACTGGTAAGCTCTCCTGGTTTCGGGAAGCTGCTCTCAACTAGGAACCACCTTTTAAATTAACACAGTGACACTAATGTTTTAGCCCTAACTACCCCCCCCCCCCCAACTAAGGGATCTAAAACAGTACATTCTACTTTTCTCCAATATCATTTACCCTTCAAGATAGTTGCCAATTAGAAGCTCAATATTTGAAGGGACCCCTCAATTACAGTTTTCGTAAATCTGATTCATAATACAATTATTCAGTAGAATAAATTCTTCACGATGTCGTACAATATCCACAATTATTGGGATAATATCCAAGAGGACAAATTACTCATCATTTCTTAATTATTCCCTTTAAATCAGAATCCAGAAGCCGACCGATATCAAATCAAACCTCTCAAAAAACTGTCATGGCAGGCACATATTCTCCTAGCTTCGTAACAGCTGACAGGCACTCAGTCTAGTAAGCAACAACAAACCGTCCTCAAAGAGACAAATGACGAACCCAAAGCAAGAAACATTACATCACAAACCTCCCATAAGAATAAATAAAATTTTACAGACCAAAGGCATTCTACGGTGAAAAGGGGGAAGAAGAAATAATTACAGACAAAAGCATTTAAAACCCCTTATTCACTAGGTCAAAGTGAATGCCAACTTACCGCGAGAAATCATGAGTTGAACCCATTAAATAAACATTGACAACTTGCCACTCCACGAGTACATAAATAAAATTTAGGACACATTACATTACTTTGACCAATACCGAGCAAAATACTTACTCGCTCCATCTCACAATATTCGAAGCAAGCCTAACATTATCATGCCGACTAATCAGAGGTTCCTTTAAGTAGCTTGGGCTACATATTAAATTTAATAATTAAGGAGCTCCAATTCCGACGATCACAAACATCCCAGACAAACCACATATTTCTTGGTCACTAGCCCTCTTTCCATTTCAGAACACACGAAGTTAAAGTTAACACTGACTTGCCTTTTACAAACCAAAAGGTATCTTACTATTTCAAAGCTATTCCAAACGCATAGTCGAGTAGGCCATATTTCTGAAGTAAGGATTGGAAGTACCAAATAGCCCCCAGGCTATTGGTTTTCTGACGAGCTGCCCTGTCGTTACATTACACGTCTTGTCTCTGTGAAAGTCCAACACCAAGTCTCTTTTATACAATTAACAATTAACCACGTTCACTTTCAATCAACATAATGACCGAGGACATTTCAAAACAGCAAGTTCTAGCTGACGAGGAAATTAGTGCACCAGTTGCTACCAGACAGCGCTCACATCAGTCCAACTTCAGACTGAGACTGTTCACATCTGACCTCTAGCGGCGACCCAAGAACTTTTACATCAGCGATCGTAGGACAAACGTACTTCCAACCAGACTCAAACCAGGGTACTTACTTGAGACGCAACATAGAATTGCGTCAGACTCCCGACCCTCAACCTTGGCGATGGTTAAGAACCAAGCCGACGTAACACTGTAATCCAGAAAATATGTACCTTTCCTCTTCCACAATTTCGTCGAAAAACAAGTTTTTTTTCTCACATCACATGCATAAAATCTAATAGGTAGAATATGAAACTCTTCGTTGCCAAAGTTCATTCAAATCCACACCATATTGACGACTAGCAGTTGGATCCAAAGTAGATATTACAGAGAAACCTTTTCAATATACCATACATGCCAAAGGTAAACATGCATCTTACATGGGGTACAGTCCTTTCATAATACAGGTACAAAATGTAACAAAATGATACAGAGTAAAGGCATCTTCTCAAGACGAGTACGGATCCGTTTCCAGTTACTTGATTTAGGTGTCCATAATCCGGGCCCTTGGATATTTACACTTCCAACAAGAATCTTCCACGCAGATAAGTCCAGAATGAGTACACTGCAATCACAAAGTACTAGGCCAGAAAAACACGCAATGGAATAGCTTACAATTAAAAGGTATACAACGAAACCATACTTGACAAGAGTTGACATAATTTTTAAACAAATAAGGCAATCAGCTTTACAAACGCAGAACCTATCCCAAATAAAATCCACACCTTTTTACAATAAACCTTAAATTGACATAACTTGTAAGTGCAATAGCATGTAAACATGAAGTTCGTTAGAAAAAGAAAGAAAACATGGATTGACAAACAAAAGATTAACAAGTAGTTCCGTGAAGAACTATACAGCCTATTTTCATATATCCTACTCATGTAAATTGCCTCCATCAACATACAAAATTTCAGTTTAATTACTGTAACAGATTCGTAGATATTGAGAACCGTCTAAATATTTCACATGGTCACCAGGTTGGATTTTTATTTTTGTTCTATTACTTTAAGATTATTGTGTACGTGTGATATTCAAACTTCAATCGCATGATTAGAACACAAGAAGTAAAAACGAGATTTTAAAATTACGCACAGTTGCCATCTTGTGATTAATGCAAACAATTGAAATAAATTAGATGCCAGTGGATCAACATTTGTATAAGCATTTAACGTTCAACGTTTCACGGCACTCGGATAGTTAATTCGCGATAACGTCCATTTAAATATTTATAATTCGCGTCGCCGCCATGTTGGATTTGTGCTCACCAAGTTACTGAAAGTCCTATAGGCGAACATAAGTTCATAGTCTCTATGAACATAAAAAAATCAGTTTGGTTGCTGTAAAACATTCATAGATATTGAGAACCGTTTAAATATTTCGGAAGCCCGCCATTTAGGATTGTTATATATATATGCCATAGAGTTATGTACCATTCAAGGACAATTGTTGCCTAGGTTCATTATTGAAACTTTCACTTCGATCGCATTGTTACGACACAAGAAATAAAAACTTAATTTTAAAATTTCGCACAGCCGCCATCTTGAGGTTATGTAAACAATTGTATTAAATTAGATGGCAGTGCATTACAATCTGCAAAATCACTTACTGTACCACATTTCACTGCGCTCAGAGAGTTAAATCACGAGAAAAGTCTATTAAAATATTTCAAATTCGCTTGGTCACCATGTTCGTTTTATACTTTACAGGTTTATGAAATATACATAGGTAAACTTGTATCAGTACCCTTTATCAACGTACAAAATTGCAGTGTGATATCTGTAATAGTTTCGGAGATATAGAATGTCAGTGAAATATTACGCACAGCCGCCATTTTGAGGTAAACAATTGAACTAAATTAGACTTCAGTGCATTACAATGTGTATAAACATTTGCTGTACCAAGTTTCATTACGTTTGGATAGTTAAATCGCGAGAAAAGTCTATATAAAACTCTCAACTTCGCTTGGACGCCATGTTGGTATTGTAGTCACCAGGTTTTTGAAAGTCTCATAGGTGATATTCTAGTAGTGCCCTTTATCACCTACACAATTTCAGGGCGATATCGGTAATAGTTTCGGAGATATTGAATGCTAGTGAAATATTTCGCACAGCCGCCATGTTGGATTGGTGAGACGTAACAAAATTTGTAGGGCACGGTCGAGGTCGGCGGGAATAGTGCTATGAACTTGTCGAGTTTCATTGAAATCGCTCCAGCCGTTTAGATTTTATTAGGGGGACACACACACACACCTCACACACACACACGCACACACACACGGACAAAAGATCTCATACGCCAATTTTTTTTTTCAAAATTGAAAATAGGCTAAAAATAGTAAAATAATAACCGCCCCAAATGAAACAAGAATTCTTTAATCCAAACATATTTAATTCCCATAGAGAACGATACTAAATCAAAGAAGAAAAAGAAAACATAATACATAGTTACTCCCAAAACAAATTATCCCAAATGAACATTGGCATAAGTCACACATCACACATCTGTCACAGCTCATTTAGGCAACAACCAGGAAAACATTTACCAAAGAAATCCACAAACAGGTTCAAAATGCAAGAAGGACCAAGAAAACAACAATAACGAAGTATCAACTGACCACACGCGCAGACCTAATAAAACCAAAACACATTCACACACACATCTTTGCATAACTTCAAAATTCACCCAAGAAAACAGTTAATACCCACAAATATCCCCAAAACGTTCCACCACAATATAAATAGAAGTTCGTTAAAACCCTGACACATTACACCAAATACCCTTTAAATAAACAATTACCTTTATGTTGTCTCGGATGAGAATTTCATCAAATTCACTTCAACGAAACAACGACCATTACCACATTAACCTCATGACACACACAACTCACCTGTAAGTACCTACTTTCTCAGTTCAACAAGCAATAATAAGTGCACAAGGTCACTACTCGGAGAAACTATTTCGGAATGGTTAGTAAATACTTACCATTAAATACATATTCAGCTTATGCCACCTAATATTTGAGTCCCATAACTCCATATACGTTAGGATCGTAAGCTTAACAAGGATATTTTAACGACCCTATTTATATACTCGGCTACCATTGAAAACTTTTAAAATAAAACATAACTTTACCCATAAAAACAAGAAACAAGAACAAAATCCCACCCCAAATTAAAAGACAAATTAGTGATTCACATTCATACCAACACAATACACTTACATACAATTATACAACCTTCCTCCAGAACCAGTACACAATTTTGAAGATTCATATAAAGGTCACATTACTACGAACACGCACCAAAGCATCATGTAGATCATACACTATCTTGAAAATTCAAAATTATTACCATAACACAAAATAAAACACCTCTTCGTACCAACAAAATGTCAAAAGCCATTTAGAAAATTCTAAGCTTTCGCCTACACACCAACTTGACGCAAAACAATGGATCAGTCTGGTCATATCCAATGCAGAAGATTCCAAATAGAGACATTTATACAAAATACATACAAATCCATCCATCGCTCATCAAACATACAATTCATACAGAAAATACATACATACATACATGTGTGTGGTTTCCAAAGATCAAACACAATTTAGAAAATAAAATACAGTACATACAAGATCACCACATCTTCAGGAATTATGATTCATTCTGGCATCACACCGACGTCTAAGGTGATTATAAGACCCACATAAGTCGCACCGCTTACCTTGATATGTGCCTCTCTCACCATATCTCCGATTGGAACGCCCCTGAAAATTATGGTATGAACGAGAAACTGGAACAACATCCTGACATACCTCTCCCTGAAATAAAGCATTATTAAAACCCTGAACAGGTTGTCTTCCTTCAGACTGAACAGCACTCGTCCACTGAAAAACAGGCTGAGAACCAATTTGCCCAAAGGTACCCTGAATAGAAGAACATGGTAGCGATGAATTTGCCATTCGAACATCATCTGCCTTTTTAAACTTCTCAGCAGTAAGAACAATATCATAAAACTCCTTATAAGTCTTAGGCCTAGAACACATGGTTAAACACAATCTATAAATGGGGTTAATTCCTTCGACTAATGAGGCAACGATTTGCTCCTCCGACAACTGAACAGCAAATGCTTTAGCATAATACTAACATCCACCAGGTAATCGTTCAGAGTTTCATCCATTCTTTGTCCTCTGAATAAATAGGTTCGATGAAGATCAGACAAGGTGTGCGGGGTAATAAAATAATTTAAAACTTCCATTTGGAAATTAATTAAGGAATTTCCAACAGACATTTTATTATTTAAGATCAGTCTAAGCATACCCGAAGTGCAAGGAAACACCATTCTAAATATTTGACGTTCGGACAGTCCAAAGACCACAGCACTGTCTTTTAATTCTACAAATTTCCTTAGGAATAGAACTAATAAATCATTTTCCGTACCATTACAGATGTGAAAATTCTTCAAAATCAAGGCTACAGGATTGGGTAACGTAGAAAATCTAACATTGCTATCTGACAAGACATTTCCAGGGTCACACACTTGAGAAGAATCACCTAAATTCAAATTATGCTTCATCAAATTATGCTCGACTACATCAGTTACATTAATTAAACTTTCACTGGTTTGTACAGACTTCACACAACGAGAAAAACCAGAAGTTAGATTAATTGAGGCATTCGCACTATTTTCTCTCAATTAGGACCCAGATGACAAGTTGCATCCATTATTTAAATTAGCCTGGTCAATAGTATTAGGCCAAACTAAACATGACATATTTCTCGAAGGCTGACTAGACGACCCATTCCGATTCTGCATAACAGCAGGATTACATATTCGTAAATCATTAATCGGCAACACAGATTCTACATCTTCAACCAAATTATTATCAACATTCACTTCACACCGATTACCATTCTCAGAACCTCCACTGATTGACGACGCCAAAGATTCACTTTAATAATCACCGGTTACACCAGAAAACATACGTTCGTAAACAACAGCCAACCTATCACGCAAACTTGAAAATTCATTTGCAAATGAAATACCGTCATCAACTTTTGACCAGACATTAATCAAATCAGCTAATCTCAATAACCAATGAAGAGCACGCCACTTTAATTTATTTCTCTGATATTCAGACGAATAGATAACACCTTCCAACGAAGCACAAGCACTTAACAAGTTTGAAACAGATGTAATGACACCAGACTTACCAATTTCCCAATATTCGCTGATAATAGGCAGGATATTTACAGGAGCATCGCGTAAAGACCTTAACACAGCCAAGTCAGCCTCTCTATTACCCTATGGAATCCTTCCACGAATTAAGATTTCAAACCCCAATTCATCTTTTCTCAGATAATATATGTTTGGAAGAACTCGTTTTTCCATTTTTGGCACAATTAGGTACATGAAACACTAAGAATACACAGATTAAAAACATTCACCAAAATAAAACCCTATTAAAAATCTCACGTTTAAGAACATAGTACTCTTTCTTAAGCCTAGGTCCTCAATAGTTCCAAAATTAACAAAAGTAATAAAACTAACCACGCTCTGCTACCACTGCGCAGCTTTTATCTTTTTGACTGTGTACGGCTAGGCCACTTATTTATACCCCCACAGGTTTGCTACCACAGAACTATTGAGAAACCCAGTGCCCAGAAATAATACCCTGTATAAGAATGACATATAACATTCATCATGTATATCACTTACAAGTCATAAACATTTCAAAACACAAACATGAAATTAACATGCAAAGGAGTGGATATGACAAGACATATAATTACTTACTTCTTACGTGGGTTTTCCACCTTTAACCTTTAATACGTTTTCAGAAATATCGTGATTAACTTTCCTTAGCTTCGGTACATTCCACTTTTCTCCAATATCATTTACCCTTCAAGATAGTTGCCAACTAGAAGCTCAATGTTTGAAGGGACCCCTCAATTACAGTTTTCGTAGATCTGATCCATAATACAATTATTCAGTAGAATAAATTCTTCACGATGTCGTACAATATCCACAATTATTGGGATAATGTCCAAGAGGACAAATTACTCATCATTTCTTAATTATTCCCTTTAAATCAGAATCCAGAAGCCGACCGATATCAAATCAAACTTCTCAAAAAACTGTCATGGCAGGCACATATTCTCTTGTCTTCGTAACAGCTGACAGGCACTTAGTCTAGTAAGCAAAAACAAACCTTCCTCAAAGAGACAAATGACGAACCCAAAGCAAGAAACATTACATCACAAACCTCCCATAAGAATAAATAAAATTTTACATACCAAAGGCATTCTACGGTGAAAAGGGGGAAGAAGAAATAATTACAAACAAAAGCATTTAAAACCCCTTATTCACTAGGTCAAAGCGAATGCCAACATACCGCGAGAAATCACGAGTTGAACCCATTAAATAAACATTGACAACTTTCCACTCCACGAGTACATAAATAAAATTTAGGACACATTACATTACCTTGACCAATACCGAGCAAAATACTTACTCGCTCCATCTCACAATATTCGAAGCAAGCCTAACATTATCATGCCGACTAATCAGAGGTTCCTTTAAGTAGCATGGGCTACATATTAAATTTAATAATTAAGGAGCTCCAATTCCGACGATCACAAACATCCCAGACAAACCACATATTTCTTAGTCACTAGCCCTCTTTCCATTTCAGAACACACGAAGTTAAAGTTAACACTGACTTGCCTTTTACCAACCAAAGGGTATCTTAATATTTCAAAGCTATTCCAAACGCATTTAGTCGAGTAGCCCATATTTCTGAAGTAAGGATTGGAAGTACCAAATAGCCCCCAGGCTATTGGTTTTCCGACGAGCTGCCCTGTCGTTACATTACACGTCTTGTCTCTGTGAAAGTCCAACACCAAGTCTCTTTTATACAATTAATAAATAACGACGTTCATTTTCAATCAACATAATGACCGAGGACATTTCAAAACAGCAAGTTCTAGCCGACGAGGAAATTAGTGTACCAGTTGCTACCAGACAGCGCTCACATCAGTCCACCTTCAGACTGAGACTGTTCTCATCTGACCTCTAGCGGCGACCCAAGAACTTTTACATCAGCGATCGTAGAACAAACGTACTTCCAACCAGCCTCAAACCAGGGTACTTACTTGAGTCTCAAAATAGAATTGTGTCAATTATAGGAAAATGTGAGAAAATTGCCGTATTGATTAATAGATCATTAAAATGGTCCGCCAACCAATACAAATTATATTCAAATTAACACATATTTCAGTCCAACAATGGGACCTTCTTCATCAACATTATAATTAAAACTCAGCAATTTTTCTAGGTTTGCGCCGTGTCTTGTGTGGGGTTTCGCCTAGGCCACCAAGCTGGCTCATCATCGTGTAAAAGAACCTACCACTGCAATTGTTAGTGTGTAGCAAACATCTACGAATGACATGGGCCCGCTGGCTTTACTTTCCCTCCGAAGGAAGGGATACTGAAGGATTTTAATGGTCTTAAAATTATATAATACGTTATATTATATACATTGTACCCGCACCCAACCAACCAACCAAATTAGGGTTGACCGACTTAAAGTTACAACTAAAAGTGTAATAATAAAGTACGATATTTCAAAACTGAAAATGAAAGATAAAAGGGTTAAATTTGTTGAAGATGTGCTGAATGAATTGTAGGTAACATTTTTTAAATTTAGAATGACTTCTCGTCTCTGTGCCTTTTGTAGAATACCGGAGAAATCACAACTCAGAGCTCTACGTACAAATAGAGAAGCTTTCTGACTGTTTCAGGAAAGGAAGGGAAGCCTGCTATGGTCATGTGGCTGACCAACCGCCTGTTCACGTTCTGGGGAAACAAGAAAGTCCGTACCACTTGGCTGACGGAAGCTAAGAAAGACATCAAAGTCAGTACGTTACTGGACAAATCTCAAAATCCAACAGTCGAACAAACATGGACCACAGTAAGCCCATTCAAAAGAAGAATAAAAATAATAATAACAGGGAATAAAGACAAACGCATGCAGACTCGCCGTCCTGATGCAGGGTCATTATCTATGTGTGCCCCGATAAACACGGCAAGCTAAGCCGGCTGTGACTGGCGCAGATACGCGGTTCAGCCGGTGGTGGATGGGCCCCAATGACTCATATCCTTAGTTCACACTTGTTTTGTCATTCATATGGACGTGTATCTGCAAAGCTTAGACGTTAGTGTTGCACGTTTAGTGAGTATTGTGATTTCTGTGATTGTTGATCATGCCTAGACACCAATTAACATTGCGCGAACGTGTGCATATCCATAATTCGATGTGAATGGCAAAAAGTCTTGTTCTGAAACAAGACAAAAATTTCGAATCAAGTTTCCAGGAAGACCTGTGCCTAATGCCAGTACAATTAGGAGGCTCGCTAAACGATTCAAGGAAACAGGCTCCCTAAATAATAACAAGTAGTTCCGTGAAGAACTATAGAGCCTATTTTCGTGTATCCTACTTATGTTAATTGCCACTATCAACATGCAAAATTTCAGTTTGATTGCTGTAATAGATTCGTGGATATTGAGAACCGACTAAATGTTTCGGATGGTCGCCATGTTTGACTTTATATATTGTACCCATGTGAGTAATCTCGAAGGTAAATATGCAGCTGCCTCCAGCTAGCATCAGGTCTCAGGCGCGTGCCGTTCCCCCAAATGAGCAGTGCATATTTTGGATTTGAGGCTATAAGGTAACAACTCTACAATAACAAGGCACAACTCTATTCTAAAACTTTAATTCAGTAAATGAAAATCATGGCTTCAAACACAAAAACAATCCCAAAACCATAAAAAAACAAGCAAACAAAAATTTACTTCCACAATCCACAAATAAACAAAAATGAAATCATAATAAAATCATATTAAACCAATAAAGCTGTACCCTTATGTGAACTTCATAAAGATATACTGGTGCGCTGATGCACCTACGACTTCAATACAAACTGTACATTAACATAACAGTCATACAATGTGATTTCTTTAATATCACAAATTAATTATTCCTTAAACCTCTTGGTTTTAACAATTATGTGTGCCGTGCGTGTTTTGATTTTTCTCTTCTCACCAAACAAATGCTTGCATGCATTTACCTATTCGGACGTTGCACCGCAATCAACGTGCAACTCCATGATTATGTAAGCTACCCCTCCACTTCCTCTATTTATATGGTTCCACTGCATGCTGTATGTGATTCCTAGATAAAACGTTACGTTATAGCTTGTGTCGGATGGTACATTATATTACCTCGCTCTCGTGGCGATTGGCATCTGGTAACTAACTTCAAAACTTGGTTTCAGTGACAGTACAAATACATCGTCTAACTATTCGTCAGATAGCTAAAATAATGAACCATCAGGATGATCTATAATTTTCCATGTGTTCCTAAACCACATGGCTACATTACTCAACATAACAATCTTTCATTATATGTCATTTACCAGGGTCTAAAATCTTTTCCTTTCAACTCGCCTTGACGGTTCGAGTTTAGACTGCAGACCCTCGGCTAGAGGAGTCCGCACACAATAGAAAGTGGGATGGGTGTTCCACCAATTACCTCGACCCTCCTTAAAGGTTTTGAATGCTTTCCTTTCTAAGCAGTAAAGATTTACAAGACAAATACTGTCGTCTGACCGACACACATATCCCAAAGGATCTTAATTGACTATTATGCAAACAGGTATTGAATGAGCATTTATAATTACTCCTACACAGAGGATATAATAATTACTGGCCTCACACGGGTCCATTCAACATGAAGGTTCGGGGTTCGTAATGCATTAGTCTAACGGGTGACCGATGTCTCAAGTAAAATATATAGGCGCTCACTGCAGCTGTCGCCATGAGTTTCGCTACCACGAGCGGAATATAACTCATCAATAAGTTCTCGGGAGACCATAGAGTATCGAGGTGTACTCGTTCTCCTCGTCTCTATCACAGGATCCCAACCTGGAACACTTTCATATCCTTCCTCAGAGCTAGGGTACACACTACAACTCTGGCATAAAATTATATCTCCACTTATGCCCATGACATAGGAGATTTCATACGTAGAATAGACCATCTGGCCCCTTACTCAATGCTACGACCTCCGACCTATAGTATTAAGAGAAATCTAACAATTTACTCTATAAGCTTCTCATATAAGCTGCAAATTCAATTCACTAAAAGCTCTTTCATGCCTGGCATCATTACTGAATATATGCAATATTCTGATATAAAACTTCTTTCCTTAATTACTGTAATGTAATCTTACTGTATCATCTTACTGCTTAGATTGATAAGTCTTTTAATTAGCGTAAATCTCTCGCTTACAACATTTATTTGTTTCCTGATGTGTTCATTCATACTTTTAATATTCGTTATTATTATTACCATTAATCTCACTGACATAAATGACCAAAATCATTACTTTATCATTCTTATTAATCTCACTGACATAAATGACCAAAATCATTACTTTATTATTCTTATTACATAACTTAACCAAAAATCCGACATAGCTAAACGTCTTAAAATCCGAACAATAGTGCTCGTCACATTTACATAACTGATTGCCATTTTTAATTCATAGTGGGAATAATTACTCCACTTAATGATGCAAATTAACATCTCAACTCTATAAAAATCAACACAATAAAGATCAAACATGGAGGATCTGCCTCCTAAACTGATTTTTACTGGCATCTTTAAGGAATTCACAACATGCAGTGGCCCATCTTTCTACATAATCATAACTTGTGGGGTACTTACATTTCTATAGGCGTCTATGGTGGCTCCAACCAATCATATTTCTCCATGTCGCCTGCCATTAGCAGGTTTAACGCGACATATTCATCTTGAATGCACACATTTTATAACACATAATTTTCATCAACAACACGACACGTTGCATAACTCTCAGGAAGCTATTGCTCCCACACATGTGAAACACTTATCTAATCACTACTTTAAAGGATATTTTACATATGTTGTACACTTAACACACGTCACTTTATACACTTTTCAATGCTGAAATTCCCTAGCAAAGATCGAAATTGCAGGCGTCGACGGCATCTTCCGTGCTCCTATCAACTCCTGATTGAAAGTCTGGTTTACCTGCTTTCGGAATTCACCAACAGTTTTTATATTCTTACTCCTACAGTAAGCGTCCTGCGTTGCATAAATATGCTAGCTCCCGTCTTGAGTGTTATCATCTGGTACTCTCATGACGTTACCAAACACGTCATAGAGCTTCATTTAGCGCATACCATCGTAATTACACATATACGATCAGTCACTACTTTACACATTGCGCTCAACACTGTCCAATACTTTACACAAATAATTATTTACAATAGTTCTGCCATTAGCCTACACGGTGCTTCGTAACTGAACACGGCATAGTTCGTACTGCTGATTATGCCTATAGCACGACTATTATTCATACAAGCTTATTAAATGCTTCATTTACATGTACCAGTCTTTGTCCGGCGTCTATTATGATTAGAACCGCCATGCGTTCTGCCTTGACGAACTTGCTTCAAAGTGGCTGTACCTGACTGAAGATTCACTTGAAGACTGCTCGTACCTTACTTGAAGACTGCTGTATACTGCTTACATACTGTCTCGTACTGCCCTCGTACTTGTTGCATACTGTTTGCAACTTACTGCAACTGTGCTGCACCTGGGTAACTTCTAACGTCGTGAAGACTGCGTAAGACTGCAACTTGGGCTGTAACTGGGTGCAAACTGCACGTGAACTGCGCGTAGACTGAGCTTGAACTGAGAGAGACTGGGTTATCCTCCAAGGGTCTACTCCCTTATATCAGATTCCCACGGAAAGTAGGGCGAAATCTTCCCGCGAAATCTTGGCTCCTCTCACAGCGTGAATCTGGTCTCCAAACCATGATCATTGGGTTCCTCTTTCTTCACAGATTCCAAAACTATCTGCGTGCACAGGAATCGCTCGTTCAATTAATTAATATTAATTCCTTTCTCCATAGCGTGGGACGCTATCTTACGGGTATTCCCCGGCAACATTCTCAAATCTATCCGCGCACAATGGTAGCTTTACAGTCCTTCCGCACATCATTAAATATGCCCCAATTTCGCAGGTAAAAGGCTCTAAAATTAGCCTCCTGCCAAAAGATTCATCTGTGAGCAACTCTCATCTCAATTCGTTGCTCCAATCACGAGTAATCAATGATTTTCCTGGGCATCTCTCCTCCCACTCCTCAAATCTATTCTCCGTCGGGGAATAACTGGGTCATTATTCAGGCCTCCACCCTGCTCCAGACGACAGAATGGGGTCACAGAGATGGACATGGCTCCACTGGGCCCCACCCACAATTCTGGGCTAATTTGTAAAATGTCAACTCTGTCCTCTCCGTGCTTCAAGCCTCGTATAGCCTACACCAAGTAGTCTAATAATGCTGTAATCTGCTCATTATTCCCTGCATTATTTTAATAAATAATGTCATTGCACCAAAATCACACCAGTGATTAAATATACACTTCTTTCGAGGGATTTTTACCATGAAACTGCCTCTACAGATCTCTGGTTCGTTCCCTGGTGGAACCTTCATACTGAGATCACAGTCTCTGAGAACCACGTTCAATTCCAGTCAGCATAACCTCCTCGGGTTCATATTCCCCTTGCGAAACTTATAAAAGTCAATTGCAAGTGGCTTTCTATAAGTAACCAGCTGACTGTCTACCACTGTCGGTGTTTACATCAGGGGTCCTTCACCTCGTCTGGCTGCGAGTAGGTTAGTACTGTTCCCCCTTCCACACTCGGCCTTCTTCCTAAGCTGTTCATTCTCCATGCGGAGGGTCGCGTTTATGGCCTCAACCTCTCTCGCCACTCTGACCATTTCTTCATAGAATTCTCGCAGACACTGGCATTCTTTTTTCTCTTCGCTTACACTGGGTAAACTGTCTGCTTCTCGTCCCGTCTTGCCGTTCCAACTTTCAGGTCTGACTGCTAGGCTGACTTCGCTCTCCCCGTTGAGTTGGGTGTGCGTTACCAATACTTCTTCTTGTTCGTCGAATTCTTCTGGCGAGTAATAAATTTTTAAGTTGGCTACGTTAATAACGACCTCGTTTCCATTTTCTAGATGCCTTAACCTGTATGCATTGTTCTGGAGGTCTCTTATCACCTCGAACGGGCCGTGGTAAGAAAAATTGAACTTTTTATACTTGCGTGCCTCTGGATCTGAACTGGCGGGTTTCTTAATTAAAACTTTCTCTCCCACGAGAAGCGGTCTATGATACCTCTTCGCACGATTTCTTCTCTGACGTCTCTCCGCCTGTGCTTTGAGATATTCAAAGGTTCGTTGGATCCTCAATTCTCTACCTGGCTGTGCATCCACTGGTAATGGAATAACACCAGTCCACGGTCTCTCTGGTCTTTGATCCAGATGTAGAGTCACGGGAACCTGACCTGTCGCCTCATGTACAGTATTATTTATACAGTATTCAATTACTTCTAGAAATTCTATCCAACGCCAATTCTCCTCAGAGCAGTAGATCTTCATGTATTTCTGGATCTCTCTCATTACTCTTTCAACTGGACTTGCCTCAGGATGGCGAATGGTAGATAAAATCTGCCTAATTCCTAGAGTTTCCAGTTCTCGACGAAATTCTGCACTTGTAAAGCAACTTCCGTGGTCCGAGAGAATGTTATCCGGCTTCCCAAGAATCGGAATAACTCTCTCTTTCAGGCGCTTCAAGACCTGTTTTGAACTTGTCTTTTGTATGGGGCATAACACCACCATTTTCGAAAATACATCCATGGCTGCAAAAATGTGTCTATTGCCTCTACGTGCTCTAGGCAATGGTCCAAAGTTGTCTATACTCAATAGCTGCCTTGGCTTCTCCGGTAACAACGGGATAGGTCGTTGCCTCATTAAAAAGGTATTTGGCTTAACCCTTTGGCATAGATCACATGTCCTAATAGAATTTCTCACCGTTTCTCTCAATTTTGGCCAAGTAAATGCTTCCTTCAACAGAGCACAGAGTTTATCTATCCCCGGATGTCCAAATGCTCTGTGGGCTAGCCATACCAATCTTCTCTGCAAAGATGCAGGAATTACAATCCTTTGACGTGTATGATCTACATCGTCCCACTTGTGTAATATCTGATTATACCATACATACTCTGTTGCCAATGCCTCCGCTTCTCTGTATACCGCAGTTCCCCTTGCTAAGCGTCCCTCAAAGTAATCGATCATCATCTTCAACCATGGGTCTTCGCGTTGTAGGTTGGGAAGGTTCCTTAAGTCATCCAACGTCTTCTGATCTCGATTCTCAATCTGGACAGCTAGCGCTTCCTCTTCTCTAGGGTAACGACTTAATATGTCCGGTATTACATTCTCTTTCCCTGGACAGTATTCAATTTCCGCATTAAATTGCTGGATATACAGGGACCATCTTGTCAATCTCTGGCTAGACAAATCTGTCTTTAACAAAAATGTTAAAGCTTTATGGTCTGTTCTGAGGACTATTCGGAAGCCATACACGAGTTTGTGCCAAGATTGCAACGCGTACAAAATTGCGAGCAACTCTATCTCTGTGATCGTGTAGTTTTTCTCATGGGCTTTCAGTCTCCTGCTTATAAAGGCGATAAAAACTTTCTTCTCAGGCTGGTCAACATTTTCCTGGAATAGCATCGCTCCAATCCCAATAAGTGATGCATCCGTCTGTATGATGAACTTCTGGGTATAATCCGGGTATCCCAGCTTCACATATTCCAAAAGTATTTGTTTTGACCTCACGAATGCTTCCTGACATTGCTCCGTCCAATTCCATCTGCCGCCTTTCTTCAATAGGTCCTGCAGGGGTGCTACTGTCGCAGTATAGTTTGGGCAGTGGTTCGAAAAGAATCCAATTACTCCCAAATACTGTCGGACGTGCTTAACTTTCGTGGGTCGAGGG
The DNA here is from genome assembly GCA_946902985.2 of Meconema thalassinum. Taxonomy (NCBI): domain Eukaryota; kingdom Metazoa; phylum Arthropoda; class Insecta; order Orthoptera; family Tettigoniidae; genus Meconema; species Meconema thalassinum. The sequence continues at coordinate 22,908,744 of OX336392.1, forward strand.
AAATTTCGAATTACCTCCAATTTATCTGGGTTAGGCTTCACTCCATTTGCATCAATAACATGCCCTAGGAATTTGACTTCCCTCTGATAGAAGTGCGATTTCTTGATATTGATCTTAAAGTTAGCTTCTCGAAGGTCATCTAGCAACTTCTTCAGGTCTCTCATGTGCTCCTCCAGAGATTCTGATGTGAGGAGAATGTCGTCTACATATCTGATGGTACTCTCTTTAACCTCATCTGATAGATTGTGATCTAACGCTCTTATCAGGGCTGAACCAGCTGTTTTCAACCCAAAAGGTAGCCTTAAAAATGTGAATGTATGTTGATCAAACATAAATCCTGTCAACAGACTAGTTTTCTTCTCTAATTCCAGATGGTGGAAACTGGATGTGATATCCAAGTTTGTGAATGTGGTTTTCCCTTTAAACTTCCTGAGGATCTCTTTAATAGGTGGCACTTGGTCAAATTCCGGAATTACTCGCAAATTTAAGCGTCTCAAGTCCAGGCATACTCTGACAGATCCGTCTGTCTTTGGTACAATTACCAATGGACTTACATAAGGCGTAGGTGTCTTCTCAATAACACCGGCCTCCAACATCTCCTGAATTGCCTCTTTCACTTTAGCATAATGCTTTTCAGCTATAGGGTAGGGTTTCTGCCTAAATGGTGTCCAATCACTGACTTGAAAGGCATAAGTGAAGTTCTTTATCCGACCAGGTCTCGAATCAAAGACTTCCTTCTGTTCCAGTAATAACTGCTTTAAATTTTCCTTCTCTTTTAGCCCAATTTTCGCTTCTTCTAGCTTTTCCGAAATATATTCTTCCAATTTGGGTTCCAGATCTTTTTCCAAGTCTGTGGCTAGTGTTTTAAGCTCCTCTTCTAACTGCTCAATAGCTAACACTCCCTCCTCCGCCACATCTCTGTATGTATGCCATACTTGTTCACTTGATCCTGGTTCAATCTCATTGAGTGCGACCTCTAAGCCTCCAGCTTCTTCATTCACATGGAACATAACCCTGTCCTGTGCTAGGTCGATTATCACTCCGTATTCCCTTATAAACTCTGCCCCAATAAGTAGGTTATAAGGCAATTTGTTTACTAACAGAAAACTCTGTGAGAAAATAGAGCCTCCTATCTGTAAATCTAGGAATACCTGGTATTTACATATCATTGTTCGGTCTGGAATTACCCCTTTTATCTTGACACTAGAGATCGGTATTTTCAAAATGTTCTCTCTCCGGGCTATTTCATTATATAGAGCTTGTGTCAAGAGGCTCACTGTTGATCCTGTGTCTAGCAGACTTCTTACTTTTAATCCTGCCACTCTTACAATTATAATAGGCAATTCTCTCTTGACCATGACCTGTGGTCCTCCTGTATCCTCAATCAGTTCTTCTGGTTTCGCTATCCAATTGATGATGTTAATAGACTTCCATCCATCAGTCTCAAACTCTTCTAATTTTGGCGTTTTTTTTTTCTTCAGCGCCCGCCCCCTTGGAGTTTCTTCTCTCCTGTTCGCTGCGCTGTAGTTCCAAACTCTTGGCTCCATCTCCATATCTGTCTGGCGATGTCCTGTTCTGCATGACTTCTTGCCATCGAACTTGTTGTTTCTGGGGCTCATCTCCCCTTTCTTCGAGGTATCGCAAAGAAGCGTGATATCGTTCTTCTACCTCGTCATCGAAGTTACTTCTTCTTTCTTGGGGTCTCCAATTTCTATTATTGCCTTCTTGGCCATTATTACCTCCATTGTTATGGTACGGTTTACCCCTGTTATTCTGCTTGCTCCACGAACTTCGACCTCTTCCTCCTCTATTAGCATTTCCTTTGAATTTTGACTGCCATCTTCTGGGTTCCTGTTCCCATTGCCGTCCATAGGAATCTAAGGTTTCTGTGCTCGTAGCTTTGTTGTTCCTTGGAGCTTGCTGTTGGTCAGTCTGTGTGTTGGTCACGTGGACTTGTTCCACGGTTCGACTCTGACGCATTGTATTTGCTGTGGTGAGGTCCAGTTGCCTTAGAACTGTCTCCATTTCCATAGCAGTTTTCGCATTAGCCGAGATTAGTAGCCTTTGGATCTCGTATGGAAGCTGTTTGGCGATAGCAATACATAGCTCCAGTTCGCTTGGTTTTTGATCCAGTTCTTTAAAGCGACACATCTGCGATATGAAAAATTCTGCGTACTTTGTTGGATTATTAGTACTGTATTTCTTTGCATATAAATCCAACCGTAAATTCTGTTGAGTCGCGGCGTCCCAATATCTCTTCAAGAATGCCTCACGAAACTCCTCAACAGTATCAAAAGTGTAACGGAAGCTGCGAAACCATAATGCGCACTCCCCCTCTGTTAATTTCTCTATAGCACGTAGCCTACGCTCCTGCGGTATTCGTGCATCATTTAGATATTCAGTCACTTCCTTTAACCAATATTTTGGTGTCATACTACAGTGGCTACCTGAAAATTTCCTTGGTTTTTCTTCGCTTGCCCTAATGACGTTTATCACCTGGGTGTGCATAGCATTTTCATGTGGCGTCGATGCCGCAATTGGTACACCTGGCGTCATATAAGGACTTTCCCCTGGGCCTGTAGCATTCCTGCTCATAGGTTGGGTTTCCAAGTCTGCCCACCTTGTTTTCCTCATATCCTCCATGCTGCCTTCACTTGACTTAGGACCTTTCAGAAGCGTTTCCTCCTGTGCTATTATCCTAGTCTCCATTTGATTGTGGCGCATTTCTGCTCTTTCTAGGCGAGTAATGACTTCTTTCTCTATTCTTGTAAGCCTATCTCGGTTTTCCTCGGCTACTTGAAAGATTTTCACCTTGTCTTCTTTCAGACTTTGTTTGATATGGGATATTTCATCCTCTACATCTTCTTTAATTTGAGCAAGGGTCTTGTCGCTTGCCTCTGTTTTCTGGCCATCTCTTATTTCGAGTTCTTCTCTTAACCCTTTAATTTCATCTTGAATGTGTCCATTGACTTTAGACAATTCATTCCGGACCTTGGTGATCTCACCTCTATTCTCCTCTTGCCTTTTGTTAACTATGACAATGTCACTTTGAACTTGGTCCAGTTCTTGATGAACTTTGCCCATCTGACTTTTCACGTTGCTTACCAGCTCCTTATTTTCATGAGCGATAGCCTTAATTTCGCCTATTTCCTGGCATTGACCTAATATATTCTGGTCCTGTTTCTTGAGGTCACCGTTAATTGCTCTAGCATAGCTTTTCAATTTCTGGTCCCATTTGGAGTCGTTCTCCTCTAATCTCTGGTCTACCGTTTTTGTAAACTCTGCGAACTGTTTCGCTTGGCGTTCGAGGATCGCCTCATTTTGGATTTGAATATCCTTAATATCGTTAGACAACGCATCTAATCTACTGTTGGTTTCCTCCTGAGCATGCTTACACGCTTGTAAATTACCCTCAAGTTTGGCTTCTATAGCCTCGAAACGTTTATCAGTTTTAACCTGCATTTCCGATACAATGCTTACAACAGTATCTGTTACTTCGGTCTTAATTACCTCTTGCATTTGACCTAACTTATTGTTTAATTCAATTTTATTTGCATCTAAACGGTTGTTTATTTCAACCTGAGTTGCATTAATTGCCTCCTGATTGGCATCTAAACGAGTGTTTATGCTATCCTGGAAAGCCTTGGCTTCCAGTTTATTCTGCTCGTTAGCAGCATCAAAATGCTGTTTCAATCCTGCAATAACCTGCAAGATTTCCTCCGTACCTGACATTTTTCAATAACACACTTAAATATGCAGGCAGGCTTCCTGGAAAAATATGTGGATACGTTTCGAAGAGAAACATCAAACACTGCACACATATTGTGAAGTCGTACAAAACCTGATAATATTATGGTAGATTGTGGATCTGGTATGTAGCGCTCATACCCTTGGGCAATTCTCTTCTCAATAGAGAGATTCTGCGTTAAATAAAAAGCCTACTGAATTCAAAAATCACTCAAACACAGTTTGAGGCAAAACAATTACTATGGTTTTCCCCATGAAATACCATAAAAAATCTATGGGTTTTCCCTAAATCCCATAAGCTCCACGTACCTGGACGCCATGATAATTATAATGCGAGTAAGTACATCATTCATGTGGTGTATGCCATGCATGTGCAATGCCAGGATCGCTCATATTGCACTGACGCAGGCGGTTCCATAGTGAATTAATACCGCCCCACGTCGCTTGGGCCATGATAATAAGAGTGTAAATACTTACAAAGGAGTAGAACTGTACTTATACATCTATCAAAATTTATATGTACGTATCGGAACTTCTCTAGGGATAGGAGCGGTCATTCCCTACTTCGTTAATTCTTACTTTAATAGAGTTGTGTGCACTAGATCTGACCGACTTTAGTTGTACCGATAGCTCAAATCACAGTATAGGACATCAAATCCCATGTACCCATGTGAGTAATCTCGAAGGTAAATATGCAGCTGCCTCCAGCTAGCATCAGGTCTCAGGTGCGTGCCGTTCCCCCAAATGAGCAGTGCATATTTTGGATTTGAGGCTATAAGGTAACAACTCTACAATAACAAGGCACAACTCTATTCTAAAACTTTAATTCAGTAAATGAAAATCATGGCTTCAAACACAAAAACAATCCCAAAACCATAAAAAAACAAGCAAACAAAAATTTACTTCCACAATCCACAAATAAACAAAAATGAAATCATAATAAAATCATATTAAACCAATAAAGCTGTACCCTTATGTGAACTTCATAAAGATATTCTGGTGCGCTGATGCACCTACGACTTCAATACAAACTGTACATTAACATAACAGTCATACAATGTGATTTCTTTAATATCACAAATTAATTATTCCTTAAACCTCTTGGTTTTAACAATTATGTGTGCCGTGCGTGTTTTGATTTTTCTCTTCTCACCAAACAAATGCTTGCATGCATTTACCTATTCGGACGTTGCACCGCAATCAACGTGCAACTCCATGATTATGTAAGCTACCCCTCCACTTCCTCTATTTATATGGTTCCACTGCATGCTGTATGTGATTCCTAGATAAAACGTTACGTTATAGCTTGTGTCGGATGGTACATTATATTACCTCGCTCTCGTGGCGATTGGCATCTGGTAACTAACTTCAAAACTTGGTTTCAGTGACAGTACAAATACATCGTCTAACTATTCGTCAGATAGCTAAAATAATGAACCATCAGGATGATCTATAATTTTCCATGTGTTCCTAAACCACATGGCTACATTACTCAACATAACAATCTTTCATTATATGTCATTTACCAGGGTCTAAAATCTTTTCCTTTCAACTCGCCTTGACGGTTCGAGTTTAGACTGCAGACCCTCGGCTAGAGGAGTCCGCACACAATAGAAAGTGGGATGGGTGTTCCACCAATTACCTCGACCCTCCTTAAAGGTTTTGAATGCTTTCCTTTCTAAGCAGTAAAGATTTACAAGACAAATACTGTCGTCTGACCGACACACATATCCCAAAGGATCTTAATTGACTATTATGCAAACAGGTATTGAATGAGCCTTTATAATTACTCCTACACAGAGGATATAATAATTACTGGCCTCACACGGGTCCATTCAACATGAAGGTTCGGGGTTCGTAATGCATTAGTCTAACGGGTGACCGATGTCTCAAGTAAAATATATAGGCGCTCACTGCAGCTGTCGCCATGAGTTTCGCTACCACGAGCGGAATATAACTCATCAATAAGTTCTCGGGAGACCATAGAGTATCGAGGTGTCCTCGTTCTCCTCGTCTCTATCACAGGATCCCAAGCCGGAACACTTTCATATCCTTCCTCAGAGCTAGGGTACACACTACAACTCTGGCATAAAATTATATCTCCACTTATGCCCATGACATAGGAGATTTCATACGTAGAATAGACCATCTGGCCCCTTACTCAATGCTACGACCTCCGACCTATAGTATTAAGAGAAATCTAACAATTTACTCTATAAGCTTCTCATATAAGCTGCAAATTCAATTCACTAAAAGCTCTTTCATGCCTGGCATCATTACTGAATATATGCAATATTCTGATATAAAACTTCTTTCCTTAATTACTGTAATGTAATCTTACTGTATCATCTTACTGCTTAGATTGATAAGTCTTGCAATTAGCGTAAATCTCTCGCTTACAACATTTATTTGTTTCCTGATGTGTTCATTCATACTTTTAATATTCGTTATTATTATTACCATTAATCTCACTGACATAAATGACCAAAATCATTACTTTATCATTCTTATTAATCTCACTGACATAAATGACCAAAATCATTACTTTATTATTCTTATTACATAACTTAACCAAAAATCCGACATAGCTAAACGTCTTAAAATCCGAACAATAGTGCTCGTCACATTTACATAACTGATTGCCATTTTTAATTCATAGTGGGAATAATTACTCCACTTAATGATGCAAATTAACATCTCAACTCTATAAAAATCAACACAATAAAGATCAAACATGGAGGATCTGCCTCCTAAACTGATTTTTACTGGCATCTTTAAGGAATTCACAACATGCAGTGGCCCATCTTTCTACATAATCATAACTTGTGGGGTACTTACATTTCTATAGGCGTCTATGGTGGCTCCAACCAATCATATTTCTCCATGTCGCCTGCCATTAGCAGGTTTAACGCGACATATTCATCTTGAATGCACACATTTTATAACACATAATTTCATCAACAACACGACACGTTGCATAACTCTCAGGAAGCTATTGCTCCCACACATGTGAAACACTTATCTAATCACTACTTTAAAGGATATTTTACATATGTTGTACACTTAACACACGTCACTTTATACACTTTTCAATGCTGAAATTCCCTAGCAAAGATCGAAATTGCAGGCGTCGACGGCATCTTCCGTGCTCCTATCAACTCCTGATTGAAAGTCTGGTTTACCTGCTTTCGGAATTCACCAACAGTTTTTATATTCTTACTCCTACAGTAAGCGTCCTGCGTTGCATAAATATGCTAGCTCCCGTCTTGAGTGTTATCATCTGGTACTCTCATGACGTTACCAAACACGTCATAGAGCTTCATTTAGCGCATACCATCGTAATTACACATATACGATCAGTCACTACTTTACACATTGCGCTCAACACTGTCCAATACTTTACACAAATAATTATTTACAATAGTTCTGCCATTAGCCTACACGGTGCTTCGTAACTGAACACGGCATAGTTCGTACTGCTGATTATGCCTATAGCACGACTATTATTCATACAAGCTTATTAAATGCTTCATTTACATGTACCAGTCTTTGTCCGGCGTCTATTATGATTAGAACCGCCATGCGTTCTGCCTTGACGAACTTGCTTCAAAGTGGCTGTACCTGACTGAAGATTCACTTGAAGACTGCTCGTACCTTACTTGAAGACTGCTGTATACTGCTTACATACTGTCTCGTACTGCCCTCGTACTTGTTGCATACTGTTTGCAACTTACTGCAACTGTGCTGCACCTGGGTAACTTCTAACGTCGTGAAGACTGCGTAAGACTGCAACTTGGGCTGTAACTGGGTGCAAACTGCACGTGAACTGCGCGTAGACTGAGCTTGAACTGAGAGAGACTGGGTTCTCCTCCAAGGGTCTACTCCCTTATATCAGATTCCCACGGAAAGTAGGGCGAAATCTTCCCGCGAAATCTTGGCTCCTCTCACAGCGTGAATCTGGTCTCCAAACCATGATCATTGGGTTCCTCTTTCTTCACAGATTCCAAAACTATCTGCGTGCACAGGAATCGCTCGTTCAATTAATTAATATTAATTCCTTTCTCCATAGCGTGGGACGCTATCTTACGGGTATTCCCCGGCAACATTCTCAAATCTATCCGCGCACAATGGTAGCTTTACAGTCCTTCCGCACATCATTAAATATGCCCCAATTTCGCAGATAAAAGGCTCTAAAATTAGCCTCCTGCCAAAAGATTCATCTGTGAGCAACTCTCATCTCAATTCGTTGCTCCAATCACGAGTAATCAATGATTTTCCTGGGCATCTCTCCTCCCACTCCTCAAATCTATTCTCCGTCGGGGAATAACTGGGTCATTATTCAGGCCTCCACCCTGCTCCAGACGACAGAATGGGGTCACAGAGATGGACATGGCTCCACTGGGCCCCACCCACAATTCTGGGCTAATTTGTAAAATGTCAACTCTGTCCTCTCCGTGCTTCAAGCCTCGTATAGCCTATACCAAGTAGTCTAATAATGCTGAAATCTGCTCATTATTCCCTGCATTATTTTAATAAATTTCGAGGGGTTTTTACCATGAAACTGCCTCTACAGATCTCTGGTTCGTTCCCTGGTGGAACCTTCATACTGAGATCACAGTCTCTGAGAACCACGTTCAATTCCAGTCAGCATAACCTCCTCGGGTTCATTCAAGGAAACAGGCTCCCTAAATAATAACAAGTAGTTCCGTGAAGAACTATAGAGCCTATTTTCGTGTATCCTACTTATGTTAATTGCCACTATCTACATGCAAAATTTCAGTTTGATTGCTGTAATAGATTCGTAGATATTGAGAACCGACTAAATGTTTCGGATGGTCGCCATGTTTGACTTTATATATGTAGGTCCTAGAGTTATGTACTGTTGATCATGCCTAGACACCAATTAACATTGCGCGAACGTGTGCATATCCATAATTCGATGTGAATGGCAAAAAGTCTTGTTCTGAAACAAGACAAAAATTTCGAATCAAGTTTCCAGGAAGACCTGTGCCTAATGCCAGTACAATTAGGAGGCTCGCTAAACGATTCAAGGAAACAGGCTCCCTAAATAATAACAAGTAGTTCCGTGAAGAACTATAGAGCCTATTTTCGTGTATCCTACTTATGTTAATTGCCACTATCAACATGCAAAATTTCAGTTTGATTGCTGTAATAGATTCGTAGATATTGAGAACCGACTAAATGTTTCGGATGGTCGCCATGTTTGACTTTATATATGTAGGTCCTAGAGTTATGTACTGTTAAATGAAGATTATTGTGTACGTGTAGCTTTCAAACTTCAATCGCATGATTACGACACAAGAAGTAACAACGAGATTTTAAAATTTCGTACAGCTGCCATCTTTTGGTTATGGAAAAAGTTGAAAAAAATTAGATGCCAGTGGATTAACATACGTATACGGATTTACCGTACCAAGTTTCGCTGCACTCGGACGGTTAAATTGCGAGAAACGTCCATGTGAATATTTATACTTCGCGTCGCCGCCATGTTGGATTTGTGATCACCAGCTTTCTGAAAGTCCTATAGGTGAACTTATGGTCATAGCCCCTATGAACATAAAAATATTCAGTTTGATTGCTATCAGAGATTCGTAGATATTCAGAGCCGTCTAAATATTTCGGAAGGTCGCCATGTTGGATTGCTAAGTGTATAGGCCATAGAGTCATGTACCATTAAAGGAAAATTATTGCGTAGGTTCATTATTCAAACTTTCACTTCGATCGCATGATTACGACACAAGAAATAAAATTTTAATTTTTAAAATTCGCACAGCCGCCATCTTGAGGTTATGTAAACAATTGAAATAAATTAGATACCAGTGCATTACAATGTGTATAAACATTTCCTGTACCAAGTTTCATTGCGTTTGGAACAATACATCGCGAGAAAGGTCAATTTAAATTTTCAAATTCGCTTGGCCGCCATGTTCGTTTTGCAGTTAACCGGTTTCTTAAAATCTTATAGATGAACTTCCAGTAGTGCCCTTTATATCCGTACAAAATTTCAGGGTGATACCGCTAATAGTTTCAGAGATATAGAATGCCGGTGAAATATTTCGCACAGCCGCCATTTTGTGGTTATGTAAACAATTGAACGAAGTTAGATGTCGGTGCATTACAATGTGTATAAACATATACTGTACCAAGTTTTATTGCGTTTGGTTGGTTAAAACGCTAGAAACGTATATTTAAACGTCGCAATTTCGCTTGGCCGCCATGTTGGTTTTGTAGTTAACAGGTTTTCAAGAGTCACATATGTGAACTTCTAGTAGTTGCCTTTATCACCGTAAAAAATTCCAGGGTGATATCGGTAATAGATGCGGAGATATTGAATGCTGGTGTAATATTTCGCAGAGCTGCCATGTTGGATTGGTGAGATGTAACAAAATTTGAAGGGCACGGTCGGGGTCGCCCGCGATATTGCTATGAACTACCGAGTTTCATTGAAATCGCTCCAGCCGTTTAGAATTTATTAGGGGGGTGGGACACTCACACACCTCACACACACACACACACGCACACACACACGGACAAAAGGTGATCTCATAAGCCTATTTTTTTTCAAAATTGAAAATAGGCTAAAAATGTTAACAGACAACTTTGTGTTCTTACGGAACAAACAAACATTAGATGAGATTGTTGTCCATCAGAAGATGTCAGGTGTGTGTCACAAGAGGGAGAGGACATTTCAGCATCGCCTATGAGCATTTGTAAGTGCACATTATTGAACAAGTTTGGGAAAAGTGTAAAAGTGTGTGCCTACCACCGGCTGAATCGTGTACGTGCGCCCCCGATCTGAGCCAGTCAAAGCCGACTTAGCTTGCCGTTTTTATCCGTGCGCACATAGATAATGACCTCGTATAATTTTCCTGATCGTGAAATATAAAACAACTGTGATTCATTATTGATATCGGTGTCACCTTAAACCACAATGTACAGAAGACCTATGCCGAGAAGTTGAACAAATACACCGAGCTATCTTGGAAAATAGGAGAAATGTGGGAAGATGGGCAGGTGATAATTTCCCCCCATTGTCATGTCTGCAACGGAACCATCCCATCACTAGGACGAAAGTAATTGGAAGCATACTAAAGTCTGTGTTACTGGATACAACCTACATCGTGCGAATATCAAAACAACCATGGCTGTACTTGATAATTGATCCGTACCTCAATTCCAGTAAACATTGTAAAATGATACAAGATGTTCAGTAGAGAACAAGTAACCTAGATTCTCGTAACTGTAGTTATAAGATAACTCTTTTTCCTTATCAAGCAGCTTAATTGAATGTTCTTGTGATGAACGTTAACAGTTGTACCCTCCGTAATACTCTCTGTTTATTAAGTTTCGTTATTCCACTCTTGTATCCAGAGATATTGATTGCAACATTGGAAAATTATGCCCATCCACCATCTTGAATGTAACGAATCGTTTATAATTCGCTTTCTGCAAAGAAAGCCTATTATATGAGATAATATATAAGCTGCTTTTCGTCATTGTAACTGTAATACATATTGGGCTGTTGATATCAATGTCTCATATGTTCAAGATGGCGGCTGCGTGCTATATGCAGTTTGATAGTAATATGATAAATGCAAATGAAGTACCTATCTCTCCTATTTTCCCCTCTTACAAAGTGCCGTGGTAATTGTGGAATTGGATCCTGACTTACTGATTTTGAAGTTTTAAGAGTATGCTCAGCCACCATCTTGGATATATAATGAGGTTGTTATTTTATCTTTGGCATACAAAGTCCATATACGGTTCCACATTAATGCTTATTTGAGATATTGTTGAATCTTATTCATTATCATATTCTATATACCACTCGTTGTATTTAACGCATTATTCTCATGACTTTTTTCAGCAAGTTCCCTTATATGGTACTTCTTTCTTACTAAGTTTCGTTTTAATTCCGCAATACATTCTCAATGTTTCACTATTTCGTTTGAATATTAAGCCCAGCCACCATCTTGGAAATTGTTAGACGTTGTTATTTTGCTTTGGGCATACTCCATTTAGGTCTCAAACTTATATAGTACATTATGCAACGAGCCTATAATGGCAATAATTAAGACACGAGTATGTTTATAAAACGAGCGTATGCGAGTTTTATAATTTCCATACGAATGTCTTAATTACCATTATAGGCGAGTTGCATACGACTGTTTTTGTTCGACGTTAATTATTATAACTATTTCATGTTCGAACATATATATTCATAAATATCTGTCGAGATTTCGCCAGTTTTATGTACTACTACTAATAATAATATCGTATGGCCTCGGGTGCCTGGTGCAAGCTTTGTTAATTGACACCCAGAGGGTAGCTTGCATGTCGAATTTCATCGTTCCTTTGAACGCTATGAAAGTCAAGGAGGTTAGTTATCTAAACTCCTTGACACTACAGCGCTTTCAAGTAGAGAATGGAGGAACTTTGTGATGGCGGAAAATCCCGAGATTAATTTTGCCATTGAACATGGCCTACTGAATTCAAATGGGTTCCTTAACAGGCCAACAACGTATGATATGAGTGTCGTGATTTTTGGACATAGCGAATGAGACGCAGAGAATGCCTTGTATTTGACCATGGCCTCCTCGATTACCCTACTATGACACTAGGCCAGGCAGTGAAATGTAAATTAGGAGGCCGTGTAACTCGTTATATAATCGGTCAAACAACTGTTTCTTGAGTTCTGATTGGTGGGAGAAACTGTTTCATAATGAAAAATAGTGTTATAATGACCATCATTATGATACCGTTTTCTGACATATAATAGTCATGGTAGAACATAAACTAATTTTCGATATTGTACTTTTAAAACTCAGAAATATATTTACTTTCAAATTATGAAATTTTAGGATGGCCGCTGCGCGTGGTAAACATAACATTAACGATACTGACGCCTCTTATATAACAGCCTTTTCCTACCAAGTATCGTCCTAATTGTGCAATAATATCCCGAACTTCTAATTTGCACACACTACTAGAACACCTAGCCTCCTTCTTCAATCTATAGAATCACTGTCAACTAGCGTTGGACATACAAAGTGACGTATAAGGTTCAATTTAATTACTAATTTTCGTTCTTATAGATCTCGTTTACCGAACGTTATTAATGTATTTTGAAATGTCATGTTGGCCGCTGGGCCTTACACAAGTGAGAGCTCTTTCATGAAACTCACCTCTTAATATGATTCATTTTAATTGCCCAATTGTATTCCGAGTTGTCGATTTTAATGTTCTAATATTTCGCGTAACCGCCATCTTAAAAGTAGTGGCTTCGGTGGCGTAGTCGGTAGCATGCTGAGCTTCTATGCCCAAGATAGCGGGTTCAAATCCGGCCGAAGTCGTCGGATTTTTTAAGAGCGTTAAAATCCCTCAGTATGCCTTCCTTTGGAGGGGAAGTAAAGCCGTCGGTCCCATGTCATAGATTTATGGCATGTTAAAGAACCTTCCACTAATTACACCTGTGTGAAGCAAAAATGTTATAGGTTAGGAATGTAAACAACGTTTTTAGGTTCCTACGTTCCTTGCCAAGAGCAGACTGCGGTGGCGTCTAGTAGTCTAGTTCAGAACTAGGCCTAGTAGTCGTTGACGGTGGCGTTTGGGAGCAAATGTAGGAACTATTTGAAAAATTCAAAGTTGCAGTCCTTACTTGAATTAAAAAACAGATACACACACTAATACAGCCATCACATTTAACACTGGTTATCAGACAGACTCTACACACACCCAAAGTACACGGGGCTACATGACCGCGTTGTCGCAGCCCCTAAATTAAGGAACCAACCATCTTAAATGTATGGAAGCTGTGCAAAATATTCACGCTCATATAGCCATACCGTTGGTAACAGATGGTCCTTATATAGAACTATCTGAATGCCAAGTAATGTGAACATTGATTCATTGGATTATATGTTATGGATTATAATAATGCTTGCATGATTTGCATGGACGCATCTTACAATTCTTTAAGTGATGACCTAGTAGTTTAGGCGAAAGACGCTTCCCAGTTTTTTTTTCGAAAACGTAGTAGTGATCCACTATTTATTTATTTATTTATTTATTTAGCTTATGGCTAGAGAAACAGGAGAGTTTATACACGCATATCCAAACTCTGAATACAGTCAATAGTCTCTGGGGTCACGAGAGCAGATTCACTTGCACTGCCCCTCTACTTTCTTTTGCTGCAGTCGGTGATGATGTGCTGGAATGACTGTTCTGTAGCACCACAGCAGGCGCGTGTATTCCACGGATATAAGGTAAGCATTGCTTACCCAAGTAAAATAATGAAGGGTACAATAATTATTTATTTTGGTTTTTGTGATATTCCAGTCTCTGTGTCCTGTATTGTTTTAATGAACCCATTCACACTTCGATGTTCTTTGATGCCGACTGCGAGTTCCATGCGGAGTCGCCAGCAGCAGCACAATAGCGTGACACGCCCTCTTTCGGTAATTCATGGTACTGCAGGGTGAGTGAAAGCGAAGGCTAGGAAGCAATGCCTAAGTTACATACCTCAGGCCAAAAACAAGGAGCGGTCAGTTTTCAAAGATAGTGTGTTTACTAGCTCATTATAGTTCGAAAAAGCGTGTCAGTGTTTGTGTAAAACAGCTTTTTATATGCTGTGTTAAAATGATTGATTGTTTTACAGTGGTAGGCCGTCATTTTTATAGTTCAGCGATATAATGCTGTCTAATGCAATATAAGGGAGTAGGGTTTTTGTTTACTCTAGTAGGCGTGAGAAATCTGTAAAAAATTACAGTCAGTCTCAAAGAATAGACGTTATATCATTTCAAATGACGCATGCTACAAATGCTACACATGTTGGAAAGGCTCAGGAGGGCTTCTCGCTTCGCTCGAAGCCCCAGGACTCTTTCAACAGATTCCATTACCCATGAACTTAGGCTTTCCTCGCGGGCACCTCTTTAAGGGTAACCCTGAATTTGAGTCTGACATCTTTTACAACTCTTTAAGAGTCACCCATTATTGGAATCTGATAACTCGCAAACCTCTTTAAGGGTCACCTTGTATTTGAATTGAATCTAACATACTGTACACCTCGTTAAGTGTCACCCTGTATTTTGCTCTGACATCCTGCACACCTCTTTAGGAGGCACCCTGTATTCTTATCTGGCACCTTGTATATCTCTTTAGAAGTCACCCTGTATTCTTGTGTGACATCTTGTACACCTCTTTAGGAGTCACCCTGTATTCTTGTCTGATATCTTGTGCACCTCTTTAGGAGTCACCCTGTATTCTTCTCTGCCATCTTGTACTCCTCTTTAAGAGCCACCTTGTATTCTTATCTGGCATCTTGTATATCTCTTTAGGAGTCACCCTGTATTCTTGTGTGATATCTTGTACACCTCTTTAGGAGTCACCCTGTAATCTTGCCTGACATCTTATGCACCTCTTTAGGAGTCACCCTGTATTCTTCTCTGCCATCTTGCACTCCTCTTTAAGAGTCACCCTGTATTCTTCTCTGCCATCTTGTACACCTCTTTAAGAGTCACCTTGTATTCTTATCTGGAATCATGTATATCTCTTTAGGAGCCACCCTATATTCTTATATGGCATATTGTATATCTCTTTAGAAGTCACCCTGTATTCTTGTGTTCACTTCGCTCAAAGCCCCAGGTTGCTCGACGCCCCAGGACTCTTTCAACAGACTCCAATAACAAATAGCTTCTGCTTCCCGCGCGGCTGCATGACGTCACGCAATCGCTTCCTGCGCGGCTGCATGACGTCACTTCCGTCTCCGTCTCCGTCTCCGTAACGCATAACGTTGGACCCAAGCATAACGACGAAGTCGACAAGATCATTTGAAATGATAACAAGTAGTTCCGTGAAGAACTACACAGCCTATTTTCATATATCCTACTAATGCTAATTGCCTCTATCAACATACTGAACCCTTGCAAAGAAGCATATGAGACTCAGATTCGGGGCGTAACAGGTCATATTCGTAAGTTGCTGTCAGGGCGCTTCATTAACTTGCAGGGTAACATATAACAAAATAACATGCAGGAAAGAGTGAAGCCAGGGTTAAAACAACTGAATTTAATAACAAATCACCATATTTACATAAACAATTAACAACAAAAACTCCCAACGACTCCCGCTTAATAAAAATGCCAAAAACTTAGGCGATATCTCTGGAGAGATTAATTACCTGAACCAAGTGTCCTTAAATAAAGATACAAAAGAAATTACCATATAAGTGCGTACGCCGTTCTACATGCACCACGATGTGTACTTTGAATGCGTGATTCGTTATCATCCAGAATGACCCTTCAGACAACGAATCCGCATTTCCTAGAGCTAGACCGACACAAGGGAACACAACTACAATACTTAAGTTAAATCGACACTTCCTAAATCTACTATAAACAAACACAAAATTTCCGTGTGAAATTGGACTTAAATTGCCGTAGCAACATTTACTGCCTAAAATCTTAGGACTTCTCACACAAATCAACACAAGTACATTAACACGTGACCAATAGAAAAATACTCAAATGACCGCTGTCAAAATTTACAAATACTCTACCACTACACCACACGGGTGTGACAAACAAAATTACATGAAATCGAGTCATCAACAAAGCAATAGGCAAACAGCCAACATTTACGTTAATCACAATATTCTTATCCATACAAGGTACAACAATCCGTTACACACATGGCGAACTCCCCAATTAATTATGGCTTAAAAATTAGCCATCACAATGAACAGGTTTGCTACATGAAAGCTTACAGGGTTCAGTCGGACAAATAGGACTGCCTATCAAAATAAGTCACAGGCAAAACGGGCGGTTTGTGGAACTCTGCATGTCTGTCAACCCACGTGTCAATAACCTCGACCTCCCAGAACATGGGGTCGAACCTCGAAGAAATGTGCCCCAAAGCACAATAATACGTGTGTGTGAAAAACATATGGACAAGAATCAGCAGTCTCCCAAGAGCACTCTGTCTTTCCATCTGAAAATACAACAGCAGCAAAAATATATAAGGGCGGTAGGACAACTACCCCCTCCTCACGTAGAATCAACACACACAAGACACATCAACACACACTGAATCACACGTATGGGTTGTGACAGACCCTGAAATAAAAGACACAAATAATATCCACATGCTGGCGCCATCGTTCTATGCCGTAACTAGTCACCTGAAAAGGACTCAAGAAAAATCTATCAAAATTAGAACGAAGGCGTTCTACAATTACTTTTAAGTTGGTGCACTCGGCTACCCTAACATGAATAATAACCTGTTCAGCAAAATGTTTTACAATCATTTCCTCCCATTCCTATTTCAAATATTAACGTTAATAAAGCACCATTTATCGAATGTAACGGGTTCCGCAATTGCAAGGATAAAAATCACGCACGCACGCCGCGTACATTACATATGACTCAAGAAAAAAATCAAAATATCAACAAACACTTTGGCCACGCGCCAACGGACATTTAAACACATAGTGTCGGTACAAGAAAAACAGCTAAAAACAAGAAAGAAAAACATGACTATTTACAAAGTTCCCCGGCCAAATCTAACTACATAATTGAAATAATCCAATTTTAGTACATCACCGCTTCTGCATGTAGGACTAAGGACATCCTCCTCAACCCATTGCCCTATGGACAATTTAGCACTCCATAGTAGTCGTCTGCGTTGATTTCTTGAAGCTCATCCCAACTTCAAACCACGTGCTGATCATCTTGGTCTCGACTCCTTGGCAGAAAAGTTCAATGTTAAATATTTGCCTATCTATAATCGCTTGCAGGCTACTCAGTTCACCCACAATTGTCCTACTGCGATAATAGCGAAGACTGGCCCTAATTATATCGCACATACGCACTACAATACACACAATTTATACATAAAATATACATCTCGAGTCCGCGCCACTGGCTCGTTAACAAGTTCAAAATCCTGGCTGCACTCGCAGTCGCTATCTCGTCCGGTATTTCCGTCCCGTCTTATGGACTTCGGTTCTGGTAAGCGCTAATGAGGGTGATACGATACTTCCCCCTTAAAGTTGAACTCGTCGTCTTTAAAAGAATGTTACAGTTTATCACGCGCTGGCGTGAAATATTTAGATCACACAATTTAGTTGATTTTAGAACAAAAAGTATTATAGCTTATAAAATTCGGTACTGCCAACGCTGCGACTTTAGCTCCCCAGAGCTCAGAAAATAAAATTAGCTTCACTGATTTTAGAGCGTAAAAATCACATTTTAAACTGGCGTGGAGTATACCTCTGAAGGCTCCACACAATAAGACTTAGATAAATTCGAGCGTCAAAAATCACACTACAAACTGGCGTGGAGTATGCCTCTGAAGGCTCCACAAGATCAGACTTAGATGGGCGTCAGGCCAAACTATTGATGAGAAACTGACAAGGGCGGTGGAGTGGGGCGGAGTCGGATAAAAACTTCCAGAGTTTTTGTCTCACAAAGATGGGGCTAGTGTCATTCTTCTCCAAATGAATCCAACGTCTCAAATTACTCGAGCGGAGATTAATCCGTTCGGCGGTTCCTTAGATACACACTTCCGCGCGCTTTTTACTACTGACGCCGTCCACCTCGTGGTCACGGCTTGGTCTCTTGCGATTGGCTGATTCAATCGTATGTTCGTTGAGAGGACCTCGTGATTCTCCCTTTATGTCTCCAATTTTGGTACAGTAGTTGCACAATTTGGCCTTGAACTCGACTAATTCTAGCCGTCCCCAGGAATAGCTACCAACTCAGCTTCTGTTGCAACCATTACGAAATGCTGGCCTCCCTAATATCCAAGTCGACTTCCTTATGTGCTGCCTGGGCCGTAGTAATAATAATAATAAATATGAATACTTATTTATCGAAGATCAATAAGGGTTCATTTATCCTCAGCAAGGTTTTGAAATTCGAAACAATTTATTGGTTTGGATTTCAAAAACAAAATCCACTGTAGTAACAACACATCTCTTTAAATCTCACTCAGCTGCTCGAGTGTATGCCCCTCTGACTCACTTAGTGTGCTCCCTTCTCGCTGGAATGTCATTCATATTTTCTCTAGGTCTCCCCCTTCTCCTCACGTAGTTGCCACTCCCGTCGTCTCAGCTGCTCGTTGTTTACAAACAAAGTGCGTACTCACGCGCTCCCCGTGGATTTGAGTGTTTGCTTTCAAAAAATATATATTTCTGGCAATACAGATTCTGCATAATCATCTTTCCTAATCATCAAATGGTTCCCTTCTGTAGTACGGTTTCAAATTGGCGCTATTAAAAACAGATTTTGCACCAGTGCTCACTTCTTCTAATCTGTAGGCATTGTTACCCAGATTCTTAATTACCCGGAACGGGCCAATGAATTTCGGACAGAACTTGGCGAAGACTTTGTTCTTAGTGTCGGAGATCGGTGGTCTACGAACCAGCACTAATTCTTGTTCTTGTAACTCTCGGTGAAACTTCTTTCCTCGGTACCGTCTCAGCCTTCGGTCCGCTTGGTTCCTCATGTGCTCCCTCGTTCGCTGGATTCGCAAATCATGCGCTAATAACGGATCCCTTGGGCAAGGAATGATCTTGTCCCAAGTTCTTTCCGGCAATATGTTGTGGTGTACAATCAGTGGGACTTGACCCGTCGACTCGTGCTTAGTAGTGTTCATGCACATCTCAATTTCCCCTACTTTGTCTACCCATTTATTGTGTTCGTTAGGAATCATTACTCTGTAGTATTTAGCGACACAGCGAATTGTTCTTTCGCTCGGATTTCCACAAGGATGACGAATACTTGAAAATATGTGTTTGATTCCTAGGCTCTCCAAACCTTGCCTAAAAACATTGCTTGTGAAATAGGTACCGTGATCTGATAGAATGGATTCCGGCTTCCCAAGCATCGGAATGACCTTGTTCTTAATTCGACTAAGGACTTGTCTTGATGTCGTCTTCTGAATAGGACATAGCACGACCATCTTCGAAAATACATCGACACATACCAAGAGGTGTCGGCATCCACGCTTTCCTTTTACTAAAGGACCAAAGCAATCAATCGCGAGCATCTCGCATGGTTTCTGCGGTAATAGTGGTCTTGTAGGTTGTTTCAGAATAAAGTTGTTCGGCTTTGTGCGCTGACAAGCGTCACACGTTCTAATTACTTCAACAATGGTGAATCTCATCTTGGGCCAAGTAAAGGTCTCCCCTATCGTAGCTTCAGTCTTATCCGTGCCGATATGTGCTAGGCTCTCGTGAACATGCCAAGTTAATCCCCTCTGTAGTGATGCTGGAACTAAGATCCGTAGTTTAGTATGATGCTCATCCACGTACTTATGTAACAAGTTATTCAAGTAGTGAAATCTCGCTTGTTTAGAACTGGCTTCCCGGTACTCCGGTGAATTTGGTTGTAACTCCTTCCTACAGAATTTTATCATCATCATCATCCATGGGTCAGCTTCTTGCCCCTTCCGAATATCCTTCAATCTTGCCAAAAACTCACGAGCCTTAGGTGTCAAGGTAATATTGTGAACTTCCGCTGTTACTTCGTTTCCGTCCTCAGGGTTTCTACTCAAGGCATCTGGTATGACGTTCAATTTCCCAGGACAATGCTCTATTGTGATGTCAAACTGCTGTATGTAGATGGACCAGCGCGTAACTCTCTCACTTGCTATTGTTGTCTTAAATAAAAATGTCAGAGCATGGTGGTCGGTTCTAACAATGATGGAATAACCGTAGATCATCTTGCGCCACTGTTGGAGAGAATATAGAATTGCTAGTAGCTCAAGTTCCGTAACTGTGTAGTTCCTCTCATGTTTCCGTAATTTACGACTCGTAAATGCCAAATAGGATTTCTTCTTGGGTTCTTCAGCGTCCACTTGGTACAGCATAGCACCAATCCCAATTAACGAAGCATCTGCTTGAATGATAAATTGTTTCTCAAAATCCGGATATCCAAGTTTCACACAGTTTTCCAATAAATCCTTCGTTGCTTTAAAAGACCTGTCGCACTCCTCGTTCCACGACCATCGATTCGCTTTCTTCAACATCTCCTGCATGGGCGCTACTGTTTCTGTGTAACCAGGGCAATTTTCTTTGAAGAAACCTGTCACTCCCAAAAATGCTCTAACATGTTTGACTTTGGTAGGTGTGGGAAATTTCTTAATAGCATCAATCTTGGCTGGATTAGGCCGCACGCCCTCGACATCAATTATATGTCCCAAATATAAAATTTCGCTCTGGCAAAAATGTGACTTTTTTAAGTTGATCTTGAAGTTCATGGTTCTCAGGTTGTCCAGCAGTTTATTTAAATTTATCAAGTGTTCTTCCATTGTCTCAGAAGCGATTAATATGTCATCAACATATCTCGTGGTGAAGTTCTTGACCTCCTCAGTCAGATTTCTATCGAGTGCTCTAATGAGTGCACATCCCGCAGTTTTCACGCCAAAGGGCATTCGACACCAGATATAACTTTGATTATCGAATAAAAATCCCGTCAACAGTTGGGATTTTTCTTCAAGTTCAAGATGGTGGAAACTATTCGTCAAATCAACACTTGAGTATATCTTCTTCCCACGGAAGCCTTTCAAAACATCTTTGATCCTCGGTGCTTGGTCGTGCTCAACTAGCAGTTTGCTATTTAAAACTCGCGCGTCTAGGCACAGCCTAATTGATCCGTTTGGCTTGGTAACAGCCAATATTGCGTTCAGATAAGGAGTTGCAGCTTTCCTTATCATGCCCGAATCTAATAAGTTAGTAATGATATCCCTCACCTGAGAAAAATGCTTCTCTGGGATCGGGTACAATTTACTTTTAAATGGGGTCCAATCTGTTACCTGCATCGCATATTGAAAATTTAAAACTTTCCCAGGTACGGTGTCAAACGCTCCTTTATGTAATCTTAAAATTTCTTCCAATCTTCTTCTATCAGATTCCCCTACGATGGCTTCCTTAAGTCGCTCCTGAAGTAGAATTTCGAATTTGGTTCCTCCCATTTCTTCTTCCGCCAAATGCACCCAAAGTTCCTGCGAAATATCTCGGCTATCCATCTCTAGCACTGCTGTCTGGTTAACTTGCTCTCCCCTCAAGATCTTATCTCCGGCCTCATTAGTGCATTCCTCAACAACCCAAGTATTTGCCTCTCTCTCCAGCGGATTCTCTTCCATATTTAAACCCACATGATCCAATCCTTCTACTTGTTTGAAGCTTACAGTGTTGTTATGTAAATCAATCACAGCATGAAAATCGCAGATGAAGTTGGCTCCTAAAATTATATTGTAGTTCATCTTTGGAATAACAATGAATGTTTGTGAAAAAGTATGGTTCAATATTTCCAGATCTAGAAATGCTTGCTGTTTACAATTCATAGTTTTGTCAGGAATGACACCTCTGACTTTCATTAGCGGTACCGGCATAATAGGAACAGTCTGTTTTCTTGCTATTTCTTTTATCAAAATTTCAGTGACTAGGCTCACCTGGCTACCTGTATCAATCAAACATCTCACCCTCATACCTCCAATATGCGCGTAAATAATTGGTAGCTGTCTGATAACATTTTCACGGTTCTTCACCACTTCCTCCAGGCAGTCGTCTGGGAATGCTACCCACTCTTCTATATTGGCCACTATCATCTCTTCTTGCTCCCTGGCGATCTCCGTTTCTAGCCTGTCTCCTTTCAGTTCATTTGGGTTTTTTTTTTATCCCGGGCCCCATTAGATGTGTTTCGCCGGTTATCATTCTGTCGCTCCTGTTGCCTCAGTAAACTCTCTGCCCCCTCTCCTTGATGGTTGTCTGGGCTCTGTCTGTTCGCCATGGCACGCCCCCACTTCTCCTTCTCCGCTTCTTCATTACTTAACTGATCCAAGTATTTACGGGATTCAATATATCGTTCGTCCCAGTTATTCCTATAATCCCCTCTGTTTTCTTGGCGATAGTCCCTGCCGTTACTCCATCTACCATCTCCATTTCTTTGGTAAGGTCTACCTTGTCTCTGGTTTCCCCTCCAATTCGTGTATTCCCGCTGGTACGTCCACTGATTATTTTGATTTTGGTTATTCTGATGATATCTCCCGCGGTTATTCTGATAATTCCGATTGTTGTTATGGAACTGGTTTCGGCCGTCAAAATCTTGTCTTCTTGGCGTGAACTGTGTCCCTGTGGACTGTGTCTTACTTTGGTTCCCCTGGCCGTGGTTATTTTGGAGTCCCTGAACTACCTCTGCCGTGTTGACACATTCCAAATTCCTTCTTCCTGTCTGTGGGCTTACCATACTCGTCTCATCTAAGTGTCTGAGTAATTCTTCGGCTTGGACTGCGGTCTGAATATTTCCTGCGACTAATAATTGTTGGATATGCATTGGGAGTTGTTTTCCGATGGTTAGAACCATATTCGGCTCGCTAGGCGGGTCATCAAAATCCCTGAATTTTACCAATTGCTGACTGAAGAATTCTGAAAAACGGGTTGGATGTGTACTGTGGTATTGGCGCGTGTACAGGTCCATTCTTAACCCTTGCTGTAACGAAGGACTCCAAAACTTCTTCAAAAACGCCTCGCGGAATTGAGCCATGTCTGTAAACGTGTACTTGAAACTTAAAAACCAGGTCAGGCTAGGTCCTTCTAAAAATTTCTCCACCAGTCTTAATTGTTTCTCCGGGCCGATGTGTTGGTCATTAAAGTAGTCAGTTAATTGCCGTAGAAATGCTTTGGGAGTGGTTCCTGAATGTTCTTTAAACTTATCGGGCTTAAAATCATTACCCCGAATGACTTGGATGACTTGGGCTGGTGCCAAGTTCGGTTGCGGAGTTGAAGTCTCCCCCCTGTACTGCTGGAATGCATTAGTCGTTAGTCTGGGACTTTGACCCCGACTCGTGTCCTCAGCCTACTTCGAACCTGCCGGACTTCCAATACTTGTTTGCTTTTCCGGAATATTTTCGTTTGAAAATAATGTCGCATTCTCTAACGATCTAATCTCGTTTTTTATGATTAATTCTGAGTGTTCCTGTAATTTCGACTTCATATTTTCCTCCAGTGCCTGCATTCGCTTTAAAACTGCCAGCCTGTCTTCCTTATTCGCATGAGCCTGCTGGTCCCAATCTCGCCGGATCCTACTTTTTAAGCTATTTATTTTCTCCTCGTTCCTCTCCTGATTTTTCTCTAGCTCTTCACGTATCCGTTCCTGCGTTTTTACTAGTTGTTCTTCCAAATTATCCTGAGTTTTGACGAGCTGCTCCCCTACTTCTTGTCTCATGACCTCTTGTGTGTTTATTAGCTGGCCTTCCATCTCTTTTCTTATGATCTCTTGTGTTCTGCCTAATTGCTCCTCTAAATTTTCCCGCAAGTGTATCCGCTCGGTTTCAGCCTTAACTTCGACTTTATCTATTTCCTTTATTAATTCCAGCACGTTGTTATCTACCGAATTAATTTGCTGCTGTAGTTTCTCTTGGGTTTTCTTCACTCCCGCGGTGTTACTGACACATGCTGCCTCTATCTGCTTGAGTTTATCTGCCACCATCTCGTCAAATTGTACTAATTTGTTATCAAATTTCGCCTCCAATTTCTTCATTTCGCCTAACTGTCTGATGTTGTTTTCCGCAACCTCGCCTGCCAGTTTCTCTATTTTTTGAACGCTCTGATTAATATCATTTGTGATTTTTCCTAACTGTTCGGTTTGTGTTACCGCCTGTTGTGACAATTTGTGGTTTAGTTCATTGAATTGTTTGTCAGTGTCTAATTTCTGGACTTCTAACTGGACCGAAATGTTACCGCTCATATCAAGTAATTGTTTTTCATTGTGCTCCCGCTGAGCTCCTAATTGTTCCTTCAATTGTTTATTTAATTGTTCTTCCGTCTTTACGGACATCTGTTCTAATTGTTTTTCACTATGCTCGCGCTGAGCTCCTAATTGTTCTTTCAATTGTTTCTCCGTCTTTACGGACATTTGGATCGACATCTGTTCTAATTGTTTTTCCGTCTTCACGGACATCTGTTCTAACAATGCCTTTATCTCATCAACACTCGCCATATCACACACAAAAATATATTCAGAGAAAAACAGGGTTATGGGCTAAGGTTTCAGCCCTATACGCACATACATGTCACACATTTAAATATTACTGGCTCTAATTTAATGAAAATTTCAGTAACAAAATTTACTGAATACAAAGACACTTATTCCCAAACAACAAAATAACCCCTAGTGATCTGCTTTTAAATTCCTAACCAACAGAATTTACGAAACACCAATTAACCGAAGTCAATTAAATGTCAAATATAAGGCAACATCTTCCTGCTTTGACTGAGTTCATTAATAATGCAAATTTCTAATTTTAATGTGGGCGCCAGAACAAGTTTATAACAAATACCAAATCAAATTCTAACCTTGTTCAATATTTCTAACTTTAGGAACTCAGTGATTTTACTAATGCACATGGCGGTACAACATCGCCTCCATTTACTGAATTTACATGTCCGCTTGACCTGGCATCATTTCTCAACGAAATAAATATGAGATCAGCGAAGCAACAACAACAACAATCCCCACTTGGGCAGCCATTTTTGTTTTATGAACCCTTGCAAAGAAGCATATGAGACTCAGATTCGGGGCGTAACAGGTCATATTCGTAAGTTGCTGTCAGGGCGCTTCATTAACTTGCAGGGTAACATATAACAAAATAACATGCAGGAAAGAGTGAAGCCAGGGTTAAAACAACTGAATTTAATAACAAATCACCATATTTACATAAACAATTAACAACAAAAACTCCCAACGACTCCCGCTTAATAAAAATGCCAAAAACTTAGGCGATATCTCTGGAGAGATTAATTACCTGGACCAAGTGTCCTTAAATAAAGATACAAAAGAAATGACCATATAAGTGCGTACGCCGTTCTACATGCACCACGATGTGTACTTTGAATGCGTGATTCGTTATCATCCAGAATGACCCTTCAGACAACGAATCCGCATTTCCTAGAGCTAGACCGACACAAGGGAACACAACTACAATACTTAAGTTAAATCGACACTTCCTAAATCTACTATAAACAAACACAAAATTTCCGTGTGAAATTGGACTTAAATTGCCGTAGCAACATTTACTGCCTAAAATCTTAGGACTTCTCACACAAATCAACACAAGTACATTAACACGTGACCAATAGAAAAATACTCAAATGACCGCTGTCAAAATTTACAAATACTCTACCACTACACCACACGGGTGTGACAAACAAAATTACATGAAATCGAGTCATCAACAAAGCAATAGGCAAACAGCCAACATTTACGTTAATCACAATATTCTTATCCATACAAGGTACAACAATCCGTTACACACATGGCGAACTCCCCAATTAATTATGGCTTAAAAATTAGCCATCACAATGAACAGGTTTGCTACATGAAAGCTTACAGGGTTCAGTCGGACAAATAGGACTGCCTATCAAAATAAGTCACAGGCAAAACGGGCGGTTTGTGGAACTCTGCATGTCTGTCAACCCACGTGTCAATAACCTCGACCTCCCAGAACATGGGGTCGAACCTCGAAGAAATGTGCCCCAAAGCACAATAATACGTGTGTGTGAAAAACATATGGACAAGAATCAGCAGTCTCCCAAGAGCACTCTGTCTTTCCATCTGAAAATACAACAGCAGCAAAAATATATAAGGGCGGTAGGACAACTACCCCCTCCTCACGTAGAATCAACACACACAAGACACATCAACACACACTGAATCACACGTATGGGTTGTGACAGACCCTGAAATAAAAGACACAAATAATATCCACATGCTGGCGCCATCGTTCTATGCCGTAACTAGTCACCTGAAAAGGACTCAAGAAAAATCTATCAAAATTAGAACGAAGGCGTTCTACAATTACTTTTAAGTTGGTGCACTCGGCTACCCTAACATGAATAATAACCTGTTCAGCAAAATGTTTTACAATCATTTCCTCCCATTCCTATTTCAAATATTAACGTTAATAAAGCACCATTTATCGAATGTAACGGGTTCCGCAATTGCAAGGATAAAAATCACGCACGCACGCCGCGTACATTACATATGACTCAAGAAAAAAATCAAAATATCAACAAACACTTTGGCCACGCGCCAACGGACATTTAAACACATAGTGTCGGTACAAGAAAAACAGCTAAAAACAAGAAAGAAAAACATGACTATTTACAAAGTTCCCCGGCCAAATCTAACTACATAATTGAAATAATCCAATTTTAGTACATCACCGCTTCTGCATGTAGGACTAAGGACATCCTCCTCAACCCATTGCCCTATGGACAATTTAGCACTCCATAGTAGTCGTCTGCGTTGATTTCTTGAAGCTCATCCCAACTTCAAACCACGTGCTGATCATCTTGGTCTCGACTCCTTGGCAGAAAAGTTCAATGTTAAATATTTGCCTATCTATAATCGCTTGCAGGCTACTCAGTTCACCCACAATTGTCCTACTGCGATTAATAGCGAAGACTGGCCCTAATTATATCGCACATACGCACTACAATACACACAATTTATACATAAAATATACATCTCGAGTCCGCGCCACTGGCTCGTTAACAAGTTCAAAATCCTGGCTGCACTCGCAGTCGCTATCTCGTCCGGTATTTCCGTCCCGTCTTATGGACTTCGGTTCTGGTAAGCGCTAATGAGGGTGATACGATACTTCCCCCTTAAAGTTGAACTCGTCGTCTTTAAAAGAATGTTACAGTTTATCACGCGCTGGCGTGAAATATTTAGATCACACAATTTAGTTGATTTTAGAACAAAAAGTATTATAGCTTATAAAATTCGGTACTGCCAACGCTGCGACTTTAGCTCCCCAGAGCTCAGAAAATAAAATTAGCTTCACTGATTTTAGAGCGTAAAAATCACATTTTAAACTGGCGTGGAGTATACCTCTGAAGGCTCCACACAATAAGACTTAGATAAATTCGAGCGTCAAAAATCACACTACAAACTGGCGTGGAGTATGCCTCTGAAGGCTCCACAAGATCAGACTTAGATGGGCGTCAGGCCAAACTATTGATGAGAAACTGACAAGGGCGGTGGAGTGGGGCGGAGTCGGATAAAAACTTCCAGAGTTTTTGTCTCACAAAGATGGGGCTAGTGTCATTCTTCTCCAAATGAATCCAACGTCTCAAATTACTCGAGCGGAGATTAATCCGTTCGGCGGTTCCTTAGATACACACTTCCGCGCGCTTTTTACTACTGACGCCGTCCACCTCGTGGTCACGGCTTGGTCTCTTGCGATTGGCTGATTCAATCGTATGTTCGTTGAGAGGACCTCGTGATTCTCCCTTTATGTCTCCAATTTTGGTACAGTAGTTGCACAATTTGGCCTTGAACTCGACTAATTCTAGCCGTCCCCAGGAATAGCTACCAACTCAGCTTCTGTTGCAACCATTACGAAATGCTGGCCTCCCTAATATCCAAGTCGACTTCCTTATGTGCTGCCTGGGCCGTAGTAATAATAATAATAAATATGAATACTTATTTATCGAAGATCAATAAGGGTTCAATACTAAATTTCAGTTTGATTGCCGTAATAGATTCGTAGATATTGAGAACCGTCTAAATATTTCGGATGGTCGCCATGTTGGACTTTTATATATGTAGGGCTTAGAGTTATGTACTGTTACATGAATATTATTGTGTACGTGTAGTACTCAAACTTCAATCACATGATTAGGACACAAGAAGTAAAAACGAGATTTTAAAATTTCGCACAGCTGCCATCTTGTGGTTATGGAAACAATTGAAATAAATTAGATGGCAGTGGATTAACATTTGTATAAGGATATACTGTACCATGTTTCACTGCACTTGGATGGTTAAATTACGAGAAACGACCATGTGAATATTTATACTTCGCGTCGCCGCCATGTTGGATTTGTGATCACCAGGTTATTTAAAGTGCTATAGGTGAACTTAAGTTCATAAGCCCTATGAACATAAAAAAAAATAGTTTGATTGCTTTTGCAGATTCGTAGATATTGAGAACAGTCTAAATATTCCGGATGGTCGCCATGGTGGGTTGTTATATGTATAGCCCATAAAGTCGTGTACCATTAAAGGAAAATTATTGCGTAGGTTCATTATTCAAACTTTCACTTCGATCGACTGATTTCGACACAAGAAATGAAAACTTAATTTAAAAATTCGCACAGCCGCCATCTTGAGTTTATGTAAAGAATTGAACTAAATTCATACCAGTGCATTAAAATGTGTACACACATTTGCTGTACCAAGTTTCATTGTCTTTGGATCATTAAATCTCAAGAAAAGTATATTTAAATCTTTCAACTTCGCTTGGCCACCATGTTCGTTTTGTAGTTAACCGGTTTTTAAAGTCTCATAGATGAACTTCCAGTAGTGCCCTTTATCTCCTTGCAAAATTTCAGGGTGATACCGCTAATAGTTTCAGAGATATAGAATGCCAGTGGAATATTTCGCACAGCCGCCATATTGAAGTTCTGTAAACAGTTGAACGAAGTTAGATGTCGGTGCATTACAATGTACAGTATATAAACATATAGTGTACCAAGTTTCATTGCGTTTGGTTGGTTAAATCGCGAGAAACGTCTATTTAAAAGTCGCAAATTCGCTTGGCCGCCATGTTGGTTTTGTAGTTACCAGGTTTTCAAAGGTCACATAAGTGAACTTCTAGTAGCTCCCTTTATCACCATTCAAATTTCCAGAGTGATATCGGTAATAGTTTCGGAGATATTGAATGCTGGTGAAATATTTCGCACAGCCGCCATGTTGGTTTGATGAGACCTAAAAAAATTGAAGGGCACGGTCGGGGTAGTCCGGAATAGTGCTATGAACTTACCGAGTTTAATTGAAATCGCTCCAGCCGTTTAGATGTTATTAGGGGGACACACACACACAGACACTCCTCACACACATACACGCACACACACACGGACAAAAGGTGATCTCATAAGCCTATTTTTTTCAAAATTGTAAATATTACATTATTTAAATGACTCATGGTGGTTCCGTATTGAAATGTTAGAATAGTTATTAACAAGAAATGAACATCTGCCTGAATCAATACTATTTTACTTAGGGTAAGCAATGGTTTTCTTCGCAAAATCATTGAAGACCCAGTTGTAGAAGTTCGGGATGTCTTGAACTTAGAAAGTAAATCTATCTCAATTAAAACAAGAAGTTCCGTGAAGAACTATACAGCCTACTTTTCATGCCAATGATTATTCTACAGTATATGAACCTATCTAGAATAATGACGAAATTAAGTTGGTAATATCGAAATATCTAATTAGTTCAAAATATACCTGGTATAATGTAGCCTAATAGAGCACTGCAGTTGGCAGCCCTGGTGACTGAATATATTCTTAGTTCCATCTCTTAACGTACAGAATACAAAATTAGGTTGAAGTCCAATGGACGTTACATGCAGTTAGACACTGGATCTATCAGCACGCGTAAAAGCATGTTGCCAACAATACCATGCGTGTGCTGGTCAGAAATAATCTGAATTATTATGATATCTTGTTGTGCCAATTTTGGATGAAATCCATTTGTTAGTATAGGAGTTACATGTATTTTAAAATTGGACATATCAGCAGGCATATAATCATGTTGGCAGCACTGCCTTGTATTAATTACTCCAAATTAATCTAGAATGTCAGGTGCTATACGTGTGCAAAGTATAGAGCTGTTGGCTTGCATACTTTCTGATATATTGATATTAGGGCAAAAAATATATAGACAGCATTTATTAACAGTTGGCAGCCCTGATAGCTCATAAAAATACTTATAGTCATATCTGTTATGGTACACATAGCACATACGAAAATTGGTTGAAATCTAACTGATAGTATAGAAGTTACATGTATATAAAAATTGGTACTATCAGCAGGCTTATAATAATGTTGGTAGAAGTGACGTATATAAGTTACTCCAAATTAATCTAAAATGTCAGAATATACGTGTGCATAGTTTAAAGCTGTTGGCTTGCGTACTTTCTGATATATTGGTATTTGGATAAAAAAATAGAGAGAGCAATTATTAACAGTTGGCAGCCCTGGTGGCTCTTAAGAATACGCTCAGTCATATCTGTTTATGAACAGATATTACATATAAAATTTGGTTGAAATCCAATTGATAGTGTAGAAGTTATATGCATTTAAACCTTGGACCTATCAGAAGGCTTAAAATTATTTTGGCAACACTGTCATGGTTGGTCTCCTGGAAATTAAACTGAAATAGTATTATCTACATGTGTGCCAATTTTGGAATAGCTCCCATGCATACCTTGTAAGATATCCAACATGGAGCTCAAATTTCTAGTGCGTTTTTTCAGCAGTTGGTAGCACTGCCATAATTTTCAAATATGGACGTGAGATATTCCGGTGCACATCTTTACTCATACTATATTTGGTTTTGATTGCTGCAGCCGTTTAGGAGTTGATAGGGGGGACACACACACACAGCCAGTTAGACAGACAGAAGGACAGACAGACAGACAGACAGACAGACACACATTTTCCCGGATCGATCTCATAAGTCTACTTTTTCCTCATTTTTGCAAAATGTGAAAAGTAGGCTAAAAATCAATGATAAATGTAATACGTTTTGTTAAAATACCGAATACAAGCTTTCACTTTCATGTTAATAGGCCTACTCAATTGAGGAGTTAGACGACTTCATAATAAAATTAATATTTTATTCTCAGATTTACCGCACATCTCTAGACCCAAGACCCGGTGCCATATTTTTAGCCTATTTTCAATTTAGTTATTAACAAGAAATGAACATCTGCCTGAATCAATACTAAACAATACTATAAGTGGAAGGCTGCACTGTTCCCATGGTTGGTTCGTATCGTGTTCAATGTGGACCATAGTCTACGAGGGAGCTTGAAACCAGGCGGCGGCGTCTTCTTCACAGGGGGCATTTTGGACAACATTTGTTGCTGAGTCTCCTCTGCCACTCAACGAAAGTTTGGTAGTTGCTGTTCCTCAAGATCACGGCATTTCTTGTGATGGTTTTCTGGAACGCAGGCGACTAGTCATCCACTGATTAGTTTAGTCTTAATCTGATTTAAGCGTACAACATTTGGTTGTTCGCCATTTTGATTTTATTAATTTGGCAACGATATAATACATGATACTGAGGTGGCCTTTGCTAGGTCTACCTCTGTACCAAATTTGTCATTAATCGGTTTCGTCATGTTTGAATTGATAAGGGGAGGATTGACACAAACACACACCCATAGACACACGGATATTTGACCCGTGTACATCCCATAAGTCTATAAGTCTACTATAATTGTTTACAAAAATTCGAAAGTAGACAAAATATTTGTGGATAGTAATAATAATAATGATAATAATAATAGGTTTTTTTTTAGTTTTTCGAGGGAAACCGTGGGGAAATCTTCAAAAGACAGATTGCAAGCTTCCGGACTTACAACTGTGCAGAATTCTTACCTACTAAAACCCACAAACCCTATACTTGGCTTAAGGCCACCCCGGAACTGCCTGTTCAGCCTTACTTCAGGGTGTAGCCACTGTTACGACCAGAGGTCTCAGTCAATTTCATTAAACGTCATGATAATGAAATTACTCATCATCATCTTCACTGTCTTCAGCAACCAATCTTCTCGGTTCCTCTTCTTTTTTTGTTTTCAGCAGCTCAGAGATGTAGACTGCAATCTGTGCCCAACTTTCTCAGCTGCTGAGCATTTTATCCACCACATTGTCTGGAGTAATGACACCAACTTTTGTCTCCAGAAGCCTTCCAAGTCTTCTCCACCTCAAGCATGCAAAGAATGTGTGCTGCACATCGTCCCATTGATCATCACAATAACGACACCGTGAACTCGGTGAAATTCCCATTCGATGGAGGTATGCTTCATAATAACCATGGCCAGAGAGAAACATGGTAATGTAATAATTAACCTCACCATGTTCCCTCGACAACCATGGCTTCAGTTGCTTGATGAGCCTAGCGGTCCACCTGCCACGATGTTCACGTTCCCATTCTTCCTGCCATTCCAGAAGATATCTGTCTCTTTCCTCCCTCTTCACGCGTATCTTAGAATGCTCTTCTTTGCGCAAGTATATACGACGCCTTTCCTTGGCCACGATGTATATAGGTATCGCCCCAGATATTACTAGCACTGCCGGTCCAGACACTGTACGATAGGCAGAAGTTATTCTGAGGGCAGCTCTTCTGTGAACAGAGGTTATCCGCTTCCTATACATCTCAGAGCCAAGAGCTACTGACCAAATCTCTGCACCATAAACAATAACTGATTCCGCCACTCTCATCAGCAGTTTCCTCTTCAATGGTGAAGGGCCGCCAATATTAGCCATGAGCCGCGACAAGTTGTTAACAATCCTTGCAGCCCTATCAGCAATCTTGCTGATATGATTCCAGAATGTTAACTTGCTGTCAATCATAACACCCAAGTAACGAACAGCAGGAGCTGTTTCTATCACTTGATTATCTACTAGCATTGGTACAACTCGTGGAACTCTCTTCTTAGTAGCAAGGACTAGTTCTTTTTTATGAACTGCTAGTTGGAAACCATGTTCATTCATCCAGGTGGAAACTCTCCGCATTACCTGATTAAGTTTAAGTTGCAGACCCTCCATGGAGCGCTCCATAATGAGCACAACAAGATCATCAGCATATCCCACCAAAGAAGTGTCCACTGGCATCTCCATCCGTAAAATGCTGTCATAATTTTCGTTCCATAAATAGGACCTAACACCGAGCCTTGAGCCGCCCCCGAATAATAATAATAATAGTAATAGTAATAATAATGATAATAATAATAATAATAATAATAATAATAATAATCTGGAGAAATGTAGGAACAAGGGAATCTGTACTAAGTCTTGGGCTGATTTTAGAAGGTAGAATAAGGAAAGATTAGAGAACGTCCATGGCTTTTGTAGACTTAGAAAAGGCTTTTGATAACGTTGATTGGACTAAATTGTTTGACATTTTGAAATCAATTGGAATAAAGTACAGGGATAGGAGGGTGATATACAATCTGTACAGAAACCAGACATCAGTCATTCGAGTTGAAGGACATGCGAGAGAAGCTGGTATTCAGAAAGGTGTAAGGCAAGGCTGCAACTTATCACCCATACTTTTCAATCTTTACATTGAACAAGCAATGAAGGAAATTAGAGAAAAATTTAAAGTGGGAGTGAAGATTCAAGGAGAAATAATTTCAACTCTGAGATTTGCTGATGACATCGTCATCTTGGCCGACAAGCCTGAGGATTTGAATGAGTTTTTGAATGGTTTGGACTCCGTCTTACGGAAATAATTCATGATGAAAATAAATAAATGTAAAACAAAAATACTGGAATGCAGCCGAAATAAATCAGAAACCTCTATGGAGATCAAATTGGCAGGTGAAAAGCTGAAGGAAGTAGGAGACTTCTGTTACTTAGGAAGCAGAATAACCAGTGATGGACGAAGCAAAGAGGATATTAAAAGTAGGTTGGCTCAGGCAAAGAAAGCATTTCTACAAAAAAGGAATCTGCTGACATCGAATATAGATTTAGGAATTAGGAAGTCATTTTTGAAAGCCTTTGTCTGGAGCGTGGCGCTCTATGGAAGTGAAACTTGGACTGTTGGAGCAGCAGAAAAGAGAAGAATTGAAGCATTTGAAATGTGGTGTTACAGGAGAATGATGAAGATCAGATGGGTAGATAGGGTTACAAACAAAGAGGTATTAAGACGAGTGGGAGAGGAGAGATGATTCTGGCGACTGCTAATGAAGAGAAGAGATAGGTTGATAGGACACATACTAAGACACCCAGGAATAGCAAGCTTAGTTATGGAAGGAAGGGTCGAGGACAAAAACTGTAGGGGTAGACCAAGGTTAGAATATGTTAAACAGATTGCCTCCGATGTAGGGTGTCGGAGCTATGTAGAGATAAAACGATTAGCTCAGGACAGGGAGGCATGCAGAGCTGCATCAAACCAGTCAAAAGATTGAAGTCTCAAACAACAACAATCTGGAGAGTGAATTAGCACAAGAGCTCCATGAGCAGGAACAACATCAAGAAGAACACAATGAGCCAGTCAGTAGCATACAGCCGGATACGCATCATGAAGATGAGTCACATACCAAGATCCTAGCAGATGAAATGATGACGGCTATGACTCAGTTCAATGGAACAGACCCAATGCTTAGACCTGCCTTGCCTCGAGTAAATTAGTCTAGGAAGGTATCAAAAATTTTAAATATCATGAATCAAGCTATCCTACCCAAACACTTGATAGATGTGAATGACATAGAATCTCTTCACACTGTTCTGTACTCTGGAGCCGTCACAGTTATCAGAACTATGGGCATCCAACTGAGAGAAAGGAATACTTCCTGCAGTAAGAAATGTGCTCCTGTTTCTCCTAAGTGGGAGAGACGTCTGATAGGCAATATCGACGAATTGCGAACAGATATTGGCCGTTTGACTGAGTTTATCAGAGGAACGCACACAAGAAGACTGGTGAGACTCTGTAAGGCAATAATGAGGCGGTCCAAAATCCACACCGACCGAGATGACCCAAACACAAAAGCCGAACAGTGTTTAGATACACTCAAACAGAAACTTACGTTGATAGCGAACAGACTTTCCAGATACAGAGACAGTAGGAAACGGAGACAGGACAACAACTTATTTGTCAAAGGCGAGAAGAAATTCTACAGAGCACTGAGTGAAAACTATGTATCCTTAAATGCTCCTTATCCAACAAGAGAAGAAATTGAAGAGTTTTGGAGCAATCAACTATCCAAAGCCACCAATTTTAACTCAGACTCTCATTGGGTTCAGGAAGTAACAAACATCTCTAAAGAATTTAATCCGATGCAATATGATCCAATAACATCCACTGAAATTTCTTCCATCATTAAAGGTCTTCCGAACTGGAAAGCACCTGGTTTAGATCAGGTACAGAATTACTGGTATAAGAAATTTTGGTGCGTATACGATCTTCTGTCTACTCTGGTGAATGAAGTTGATGCTCATCCACAGAATATGCCAAATTTCCTTACACAAGGTGTAACACATCTACTTCCGAAAGACCCACAAAATATGCAAGATCCTGGAAAATACCGTCCAATTACATGCCTTCCCACGATGTATAAGATCATCACGTCCTGTCTTAGTAGGAGGATATATGCTCACTGTGAAAAAAATAACATCATAGCAACACAACAAAAAGGATGCACGAAAGGGTCCAAAGGGTGTAAAGAAATACTTATCATTGACTCAGTGGTTTCTAACCAGGCCTTTACGAATAACAGAAATTTATTCACGGCATATATTGACTACAAGAAGGCCTATGATTCCGTGCCCCATGATTGGTTGATCCATATTTTGTCAGTGTATAAGATTGATCCTCAGATTATATATTTCTTGGAACACGCCATGACAACGTGGCGTACAGTGATGTGCCTTAGTACTACAAATGACAGTATTGCAACAAGTATGATCCCAATCCACAAGGGAATATTCCAAGGAGACTCCTTGAGCCCATTATGGTTCTGTCTTGCGATGAACCCACTATCAAACCAACTTAATTCAACAAAATACGGATTCAGTATCAAGAAGAACTCCAGGGAGCTTGCAAAGCTCAACCATCTCCTGTATATGGATGACCTAAAGCTATATGCTGCCACCAGAGCACAACTAGAGTTTCTGTTGAAGATAGTGGAAACCTTTTCACAGGATGTGAAAATGGAATTCGGGCTGGAGAAATTTAAGACGCAGAACATTATGAAAGGCAAGCTGCAGGAAGGTGTATATGAAACAGCTCAGGGCCAGCAGATTGCAACAATGCTCACTAGCGAGACCTACAAGTATCTGGGAATGAAGCAAGCCAGACACATAGAACACTCAGTAGTGAAACAAGATCTGACGAAGGAATTTGTCAGAAGAATTAAGCTTGTTTCTAACACCAGCCTCAACAGTAAAAACTTGATTAAGGCAATCAACGCTTATGCTGTCCCTATTCTTAGTTACTCGTTTGGGGTCATCAAGTGGAGTAAAACTGACATTGCAAGTTTAGAACAGAAAATTACAACATCACTGACCAAGTCACGAAAACACCATCCCAGGACATCTGTGGAACGAGTCATGCTACCG
Organism: Meconema thalassinum; assembly: GCA_946902985.2. Lineage (NCBI taxonomy): Eukaryota > Metazoa > Arthropoda > Insecta > Orthoptera > Tettigoniidae > Meconema > Meconema thalassinum. Next base: position 22,945,651 of record OX336392.1, read on the forward strand.
AGACATATGGGTGGGAGAGGAATTGTTGATATAAACAACCAAGTAGCTCGACAGATCTATGAGCTAAGAAAATACTTCTGTTCTGTATCGAACCATTCGATGCTGCACAGGGCTGTCACAGAAGCAGATGATTCAACTCCACTACTCTTAAGTCAGCAAGAGACTCAAATTCAGGTGCGCAGTGATTTGGATAGATTCAATGCCTGGTTGTCCAAGCCACTACACGGAAGACATCCCAATGAAGTCATCCAAACTCACGTCGACAAGCTAGCGTCGAACTTTTGGTTGATTTCTGGGCAGATGTTTCCTGAAACAGAAGGCTTTATGATGGCTATTCAGGACCAGGTTGTCCCCACGAGGAACTACCTAAAGTTCATAATCAAGGATGCATCTGTGCAAGATGACCATTGCAGATACGGTTGCCCAACATCTGAGACTGTTCAGCATATTATATCAGGTTGTCGCCATTTTGCAGGGACAGAATATAGGAAGAGACATGATTTTGTTGCCAAGATAGTCCATCAAGAATTGGCTATACAACTTTAACTGCTGAGCCAAGAGAAAGTGCCGTACTACAAATATGCTCCTGAAAGTGTACTGGAAAATGACAGCATTACGTTGTACTGGGATCGCACTGTATTAACAGACCAATCAGCTGTGCACAACAGACCTGATTTAGTTCTTGTTGACAAATGCATGAAGCACACCAACTTCATAGATGTGGCGATCCCAAACAGTGGCAACATGCTAACAAAGCATGTTGAAAAGCTGTCAAAATACACAGAGCTTTCAGAACTGATAAGGAAGCAATGGCACATGGCACAAGTCAGGACAGTTCCTATTATTATCTCCAGCACTGGCGTGATTCCCAACAACTTAAAGGAATCGCTCACGGCGTTGAAATTAGACCCAGGCCTTTTCAAACTGATGCAGAAAACAGTCATACTTTCTACGTGTCGCGTAGTAAGGCTGTTCTTGGGCAATCAGGCCTGAAGCAATGAGGGGAATATGAAGCTACTACTCAATGCAGTCACCAGGAATTTGCTCCTTGTGATATGTAAGGTATCTGGGATTGTAAATGTTTTCTTTCCAGCAAATGCTGAGAATGTGTAAGCGCATGCGCAAAATAAATAATAATAATAATAATAATAATAATAATAATTATTATTATTATTATAAATAATAATAATAATGATAATAATAATAATAATAATAAATAATAAGAATAATAATGCAATATTTCTGCTAATTATTATTCCCGTTATTAAGCGGTGGAGAGTATTCACGGCCAGATACCCTTATCAAAGCCATATCAATCTCAGGAGTTAATGAGTTGTTCTTGTTGTTGATTCATTTTGGACTTGCGATATCGTGGTGATATAGTCCCGTGTACGTGGGTATCTGACCACGGAATATCACTTCAAGGATAGACCAAGTGAGCATTGAACTCATTTCCTCTAAGTTCTGCCTCACGAGTCTGAGTGCACCCCATTCTAGCTGTCAGACAGAATTATATTTCTTGGCAGAACTGGGAATTAACCCGGAGCTCAGGAGTGACAGCCAAGAATACTAACCACTAAATTATGAGGTGGTCGTCCTTAAATACATCAACAACAAGTAGTTCCGTGAAGAACTATTCAGCCTATTTCCATATCGACTATCCTATTTATGTTAATTGCCTCAATCAACATACAATATTTCAGTTTGATTACTGTAATAGATTTGAAGATATTGAGAACCGTCTAAATATTTCCGTTGGTCGCCATGTTGTATTTTTATATATGTAAACCATAGAGTTATGTAATATTAGAAGCCAAAGTTTGCGTGGATTCATTATTCAAACGTTCACTTCGATCGCATGATAACTACACAAGAAATAAAAACTTAATTTTAAAATAGCGCACAGCCGCCATCTTGACGTTATGTGAACAATTGAACTAAATTAGATACCAGTGCATTGCAATGTGTATAAACATTTACTGTACCAAATTTCACTGCGCTCAGATGGTTAAATCACGAGACAAGTTTCACCTGCGCTCGGCCGCCATGTTCGTTTTGTATTTTACAGGTTTTTGGAAGTCTCATAGCTGAAATTCTAATAGTACCCTTTATCACCGTACACACGTTCAGGGTGATATCGGTAATAGTTTCGGAGATATAGAATGCCGGTGAAATATTTTGCACAGCTGACATCTTGAAGTTATGAAAACAATTGAACTAAATTAGATGCCTGTGTGTTACAATGCACATGAAAATTTGCTGTACCAAGTTTCATTGCATTTGGATGGTTAAATCGCGAGAAAAGTCTGTTTAAAGTCTCAAATTCGCTTGACCGCCATGTTGGGTTTGAAGTTACCAGGTTTTGGAAAGTCTAACAGGTGAACATTTAGTAGTGCCCTTTATCACCATACGAATTTTCAGGGTGATATCGGTAATAGGTTCGGAGATATAGAATGCAGATGAAATATTTCGCACAGCCGCCATGTTGGATTGGTGAGACGTAATAAAATAAGGGCTTGGTCGGGATCGGCAGTGATAGTACTATGACCTTACCGAGTTTCATTGAAATCGGTTCATCCATTTAGAAGTTGTTAGGGGGACACACACATACAAAAATACGCACACACAAACAAAAGGTGATCTCATAAGCGTATTTTTTTTTTCAAAAAATGAATATTAAATCATTATATTATCCCTCAATTGATGCTCTCCTTGTGTCGATTGTAGTCCTTGCTCTCTCAGACCAGGAGCGACGTTTCTCTGAATGCGGGTCGACGTAACCTTTGTAGCCCATCAGCTGCTAGTTCCCGAGACAGAATGCAGCTGTCTGGGCGCAGAGTGTTTGTGTAGTCTGGAATAATGAATCACCCGGAGAACTCGGTAAACCTTGTATGAAAGCCTCTCTCTAGATTTCTATGCTATTTCTTTAAATATATTTCCTCTTTACTATAAGGAATTCTTGTTGAAGGCGTTGAGTGATATGGTAAAAGGGGATTGAATATTTAATGCTCTAAAGGAGATATAAACCTGATGCTCTTATACGATGTGATCTCAATATAAAATCTCGGAAAGTGGTGTAAGGAAGACGCTCAGGTTATTAAATGTACGGAAGCAAAATCTATCTCCCGTATCTCGTACAAATACACAACTGATCTAGGATTGGGATGGCAATATCCATGGCCTTAATTTGTTTACTTGTTGGTTGGTTGGTTCCTCAGTTTAGGGGCTGCGACAACGCGGTCATGTAGCCCCATGTACTTTGGGTGTGTTTAGAATCTGTCTGATAACCGGTGTTAATTGTGATTGCTGTATTAGTGCGTGTTATCTGTTTTTAATTCAAGTAAGAACTGCAATGAAGGAAATTGTAGAAACATTTTAAGTGGGAGTGAAGATTCAAGGAGAAATAATTTCAACTCTGAGATTTACCGATGACATCGTCATCTTGGCCGACACGCCTGAAGATTTGAATGAGTTTTTGAATGGTATGGACTCCGTTTTGAGGAAATAATTCACGATGAAAATTAATAAATGTAAAACAAAACAATTGGAATGCAGCTGAAATAAATCAGAATCCTCTAGGGACATCGACTTGGAAGTGAAAAACTAAAGGAAGTAGGAGTCTTCTGTTACTTAGGAAACAAAATAACCAGTGATGGACGAAACCAAGTGGATATAAAAAGTTGGTTAGCTCAGGCAAGGAAAGCATTTCTACAGAAAAGGAATCTGTTGACATCGAATATAGATTTAGGTGTTAGGAAGTCATTTTTGAAGGCCTTTTTCTGGAGCGTGGCGCTCTATGGAAGTGAAACTTGGACTATTGGTGCAGCAGAAAAGATGAGAATTGAAGCGTTTTAAATATGGTGTTACAGGAGAATGTTGAAGATCAGACGGGTAGGTAGGGTTACACACGAAGCGGTATTAAGACGAGTGGGAGAGAAGAGATGATTCTGGCGTCTGCTAATGAAGAGAAGAGATAGGTTGGTAGGACACATACTAAGACACCCAGGAATAGCAAGCTTAGTTATGGAAGGAAGGGTCGAGGACAAGAACTGGAGGGGTAGACCAAGGTTAGAATAAGTTAACAGTTTGCCTCGGATGTAGGGTTTGGTAGCTATGTAGAGATAAAACGATTAGCTCAGGACAGGGAGGAATGGACAGCTGCATCAAACCAGTCAAAATAGTTAAGACCCAAACAACAACAAGAACTGTAAACATTCGATTTACAAGTAGTTCCAACTTTTGCAATCAGCAACTAGTTCTGAACTTTTTACTAGATGCCACCGCAGTCGGCTCTTCGTGACGAACGTTGGAACCTAAGAGCGTTAGTCAAGTATAACCGATAATTTAGCTTCACACAGGTGTAATTAATGGAAGGTTCTTCATCATGCCATAAATCTACGACATGGGACCGCCGGCTTTAGTTCTCCTCCGAAGGAAGGCATACTGAGGGATTTTTAACGCTCTTGAAAAATCCGACGACTTTGGCTGGGTTTAAACCTGCGATATTGGGCATAGAAGCACAGCATGCTACCGACTACGCCACCGAAGCCGCCTTTATATATTTGTTGATGGTACACAACAGGGCTCAGTGCGATACATTTCCATGTATTTCTACATTATATCTAAATGCAATTATTATTGCTAGGAAGCTCACACACTCATGTCTAAATGCATAGTATTGGAAAGCTAAATCTAAATATCTGCATAGTATAAATCAAAATCCCCGATTCTTGGATGTAGGAGCATGTTTGGCTCCCAGGATGGGAGCACCAAATTTCATTTAAAGAACACCGTAGTGCTCGCGAGTACTTCTTATAACGAGTTGTTAATAATTGTGGCAAAAGTTACGCCTAATCAATACCTTTATTTTGATTAATGATCACTTTGTGGTCATTGGGTACATGTTTGGAGGCTTAATTGTTTTGGCATCTCCATCAGCCGATATAGATTAAAATGTCAAGGCAAACAGGGGGTTGGAAAGTTTAACACTAATAATAATAATAATAATAATAGTAATAGCAATAATAATGGTGCACCATAATAAAAGGTGGAAGATGCTACCCCAAAGATACATAAGGAAACAAATAAATAAATAATGAAAGAAAGAAATAGTTAAAATTTGAAAAACAAAACACAATGTGAAAAAACTCTAAAATGTCACTCTTATTGTGCACTCTTGAATTTCCTGCTATCCACCCATCAAAAAATATATCTAAAAACTTAGTCTAATACATTGTACTATTTTGTCATTTCATGTAAGGCAGGTGTTTAACACTTCCGAAATATGTGGCGACAATAACAAATTTCATGAAAAACCACACGCTGTATTGTGGTTTGCAGATGCCAAGGAAATGGTAATGGCATTAAGTGATCATTAATCAAAATAAAGGTATTGATTAGGCGGAACTTTTGCCACAACTATTAACAATTAGTTCATCAATACGGAACATTTCAATTACAAAAATCTTATAACGAGAGCACCGAATATCATTTAAAGAACACTGTAGTACTCACGAGAATTTTTGGCTCGTGAACACCAGATTGAGAACGCCTGCCTTACATGAAATGACAAAATAGTACAATTTATTAGACAAGATATATTTTTTGATGGGTGGATTGCAGGAAATTCAACCCACACGAGTGAAATGAAAACAACGGAATCATTTACTGTGAAGATGAAATTAGCAGCGGACAATAGACTACAAAAAAAGAGCACAAGTCGTAAGTGACGCTAATATTTTCCCGCGAAGTGTGGAGTAAGCTTCGCAGAGAAGCAGCAAGCTATTTAAATAATGGTCTCACTTTATTATGTCACAACCTTTTATAATTTTCGTCGCGCGGTTTTATTAAATCCCTGCAGCAGCAGTAAGGTTGACTGTATATTTAACGGCTGCATCACGGACTTCATCTGTCCTGCCTAGTCTCAAGTTATAGCCCTCAAGAAGAGAGAGAGAGTTGTATTCAAGGATTCACTCGAGCCGTGATCGTTATAATCGTGCACCACGACCGCGTGGTCAGATACAGAAAGTCGGAAAATTATAGGTTATCCCAGCGCTGACAGTGTGGGTCTGTGGATTTTCCCTCCAGGTAAATGCCGAGATATTTGTTCTTGTTTGATTCTTCAGTCTTTGGCTGGTTTGATGCAGATCTCCACGCCTCCCTGTTCTAAGCTAATCGTTTCATCTCTACATAGCTACCACACCCTAAAATCCGAGGCAATCTGCTTGTTGTTGTTGTTGTTTGAGTCTTCAGTCTTTTGGCTGGTTTGATGCTGTTCTCCATTCCTCCCTGTCTGGAGCTAATCGTTTCATCTCTACATAGCTACCACACCCTACATCCTAGCAATCTGTTTAACATATTCCAAACTTGGTCTACCCCTAGAGTTCTTGCCCTCGACCCTTCCTTCCGTAACTAAGCTTGCTATTCCTGAATGTCTTAGTATGTGTCCTACCAACCTATCTCTTCTCTTTACTAGCAGTCGACAGAGACATCTCTCTTCTCCCACTCGTCTTTATACCTGTACCCACATGTTCTTCATCATTCTCCTGTAACACCACATTTCAAAAGCATCTACTCTTCTCTTTTATGCTGCGCCACCAGTCCAAACTTCACTTCCATAGAGCGGCATGGAGTGCTGCATCAAACCAGTCAAAATACTGTAGACTGAGATCACACAAGGAACAAGAAAGTAGATTTTTTTTCCACCTAAAGCCTGGTGCCCACATTAAAACACAGACAAAGTTCAGAAATGGTATATGACAGTTAGTTAATGTTGTTTTAAGGGGCGGAACTACGAGGTCATCTGCCCCAATTATATATCTGTGAAGAACATGTTGGCGAAGTATGAGATCAAAAGAAATTGAATTTGGATTGCAAGGAAGATTTCATAATAGTAAAAGAATGCGTTAATGTATCCAGAGTAGTGGCTAGCACTCTTGGCTGACACCGCGGAGGCCCGGGCTCGAGTTCTGGCTCTGCCAAGAAATTTAATTCTAGTCTGAGGATTGGAACGATTCCTACCTCAGCCATCATGGAAGTGGTTTACCGCAGTTTCTCATTTGTACTCTAGGCAAATACCGGGATAATTCCTAACTTTAGACCACGGACGCCTCCTTACTAATCCTGATCTGAATCACAAATATAGACCTACACACTACTAAAAAAACACGAAACAACACAGGTTGACAGACACCCAACTACACCGGGATAAAGGACCACGATATCAAATATCCTCAAATGAAACAACGACAATATTAATATGTGGTATAAATATAAATACAAATACAAATATAAGTGTCAGTGACATCTTTTAGCGAAAGTTGGAACTACTTGAAATTGAACGGAACTTGTAGCTCACCCTAAGGGTGTCCGCATAGAAGCAGCTACAAACTCTGTCGAGCCGAACATATCCTCGGACACTGCAGACACTAGGCATATAAATTCAGTCACCAGGGCTGCCAACTGCAGTGGTCTATTAGGCTACATTATACCAGGTATATTTCAAACTAACTACACATTTCGATATTAGCAACTTAATTTCGTCATTATTCTAGATAGGTCCATATACTGTAGATTAATCATTGGCATGAAGAGTATGCTCTTTAGTTCGTCACGGAACTTCTTGTTAAATTATGTGCTGAGTGTTGTAAAGATGACCCCTACAAGATTGCTCTACCAGCTAGCGAAGGAAACCTTCTGCATAGAGGAACTCGGGCTGAAATTACCATTGCCAGCAACAGGACCATCTACAGATCTATTAAACTGTAGAAAAGCAAAGATAAGAGAGATCGACTCAGACTCCTACATCACTGACGCCATGATGGACAGAACGAGGACCAAGGAGAATCAATAACAAATGTATTTATGAATCGTATGACTCTTGTTAGTTCCATCTCTTAAGGTAGAGAATACAAAATTTGGTTCAAGTCCAATGGATAGCATGGGCATTACATGCAGTTAGACATTGGATCTCTCAGCGAGCGTAAAATCATGTTGGCAACAATGGCATGCATGTGTTGGTCAGAAATATTCTGATATATTATGATCTATTGTTGTGCCAATTTAGGATGAAATCCATTTGTTAGTATAGAAGTTACATGTATTTTAAAATTAGACTTATCAGCAGGCTTAGAATTATGTTGGCAGCACTGACGTATATTTGTTACTCCAAATTAATCTAGAAAGTCAGGTACTCTACGTCTGCAATTTTAGAACTGTTGGCTTGCATACTTTCTGATATATTGATAATAGGGTAAAACATTAGACACAGCATTTATTAACAGTTGGCAGCCCTGGTGTCTCTTAAAAATACGATCAGCCATATCTGTTTATGTACCCATAGTGCATACGAAATTTGGTTGAAATCCAATTGATACCGTAGTATATAAGTTATATGCATTTTAAAATTGGACCAATCAGCAATCTTAGAATTATTTTGGCAACACTGCCATGCATGGCCTCTTGGAAATTAAACTGAAATATCATTGACTAAATGTTTGCTAATTTTGGAATAGCTCCCATGCATATCTTCCAAGATATCCAATACGAGCTCAAATTTTAAGTGCGGTTTTTCAGAAGTTGGTAGCACTGACAACATCTTCAAATATGGGCTTGAGATATTGAGGTATAGATCGTTACTCATACCAAATTTGGTTTCGATTGTTGCAGCCGCTTAGGAGTTGATAGGGGGGGGGGGGTGGAGACGCACACACAGCCAGCCACACAGACAGACAAACACATATTTGCCCGGACCGATCTCATATGTCTATTTTTTCCTAATTTTTACAAAATATGAAAAGTAGGCTAAAAATCGCTGCATGCACGGCGGCGTGGTAGGCCAGGAGAAATAGTGAAAGGTGTCTGTCCCAATCCCTCTGGTTTTCGCTGACGACTATCCGGAGATGGTTCTCGATGGTGCGATTGAATCGCTCTACCATCCCGTCGGACTGAGGGTGTAGCGGCGTTGACCTTGTCTGCCGGATTCCCAGCGGCGGGCATAGGTTCTGGAACACCTGCGACTCGAAGTTCCTCCCTTGGCCGGAGTGCAGCTCCAAGGGTACTCCACACCGGCTGACGAATTCCTTCACCAGGGTCTCTGCGATCGTCGCGGCTTCTTGGTTAGGGAGTGCATACGCCTCTGGCCATTTGTTGAAGTAGTCGCTGACGACCAATATGTAACGGTTCCCTGCCTCGCTCAACGGGAATGGCCCAGCAACATCGATGGCCACTCTCTCCATGGGGCCGCCCACGTTGGTCTACAGTGGGCCCCGTCGTCTTCGTCCTGGGCCACTCCTGGCTGCGCAATCGTGGCACCTCGCGCAATGGTTCTTCACGTCTGCTCGGCTTCCGATCCAGTAGAACCGCTCTCTCAGCTTTTCTAGGGTCTTCTTTATCCCTAGGTGTCCTCCAGATGATCCTCCATGGACTTCCTTCAGGACTTCCTCCGTCATAGCCTTTGGAACGACGACTTGTTCCCGAGATGTCTTCCCGTCGGTGCTCTCCCAGGTACGGCAGATGAGGCCATCCCTTACAATCAGCGAGTCCCACTGTGCCCAGTAGAACTTGAACTTCGGACTGCAGTCGCTCACAATGTTCCACCCAGGTCTGGGAACACAGGCCCTCTTCCATTTGGCTATCAGCCCCAGGTCATCATCTTCTGTTTGTGCCCGCGTGAAAGATTCGCGGCTCCAGTTCCCTTGAAGTTCCACGGTAGTCCTTCGGCACAGTATTCCGAAGTTCTCCTCCCTCCTAGTACAGGAGGTGCAGTCTTCGGGGCACGGTCTTCGTGACAGGGCGTCGGCGTTAGAATGCAGTTGGCCTTTCCTGTGCCTGATCTCAAAGTTGTACTGTTAAAGCCTCTCTAACCACCGCGCGAGTTGACCCTCGGGCTGCTTGAATTTCTGGAGCCACCGCAGGGATGCATGGTCGGTCCTGATGAGAAATTCTTGCCCGTACAGGTACTTGTGGAAGTGTTCAATCTTCACGATGGCGAGCAGTTCCTTCCTGGTGACGCAGTAGTTCCTCTCTGGCTTTGACAAGGCTTTGCTGAAGTAGGCCACTACTCTCTCCTCGCCGTCCACTACTTGCGACAGTATTCCCCCTATACCAAAGTCGCTGGCATCGGTATCGACGATGAACCTTGTTCCAGGTCTGGGGTAGGCCTGAATAGGTGCGGTGCACAGAGCCTGCTTGAGTTGTTTGAAGGCACTGTGGCATTCTGCTGTCCTCGTGAAGAGTAGGTCCTTCTCAGTCAGTCGATGCAGTGTTTTGGCGATGTCGGCAAATTCTCTCACGAAGTGACGGTAATAGGTGCAGAGTCCCAAGAAGCTTCGTAGTTGGGACTTGTCTTTCGGAACTGGCCACTCCCTCACAGCTGCGGTCTTCTCTGGGTCGGTGTGCACCCCTTCCTCGGAGACGATATGCCCAAGGTACTGGACCTGCTTCTGGAAGAGCTGTCACTTCTTGGGGCTCAACTTCAGTTGGGCAGCCCGTAGCTTCTTTAGTTGTTTGTCTAGTAATGGGCATGCACTCACTGGAGAATTAGTGAACTGTGGTAAAATGACCTGCACGGGTTTTGAAACCAGGACCTTCAGGTGTTGTGCTTGGGTTTGTAATCTCACTTCTGACACCAGTTGTTACCTGTTGCCCCAGTGGCAAGTTCGTTAATTGGATTACGGTGGGTAGAAGCACAACACAATGGTCCTGTTAAAGAAATAGTAGTTTTATTGCAGGTCTTAGCAAGTTACAGTTCACCACACCATAAACAGATAGAAGCAATTAGTATCTCACTCTAGGTCCCCTCTTGTTTGGAACACTTCCCTTTCACTCAGTCATGCAGTTAATCCTACCGTAATGAGGTCCGTGTCCTCGGCCAGAAATACCGCAACTCTTCCTCTTCTCAATAAGCCACACTCACTTGTTCTGAATGTACGCTGTCTCGCCGTCTGCAAGCTAAGAAAACAGTCCACTGCGTTTCGCAATCCACACAGCACGTCACCGCAATGCAATAGTCTCACTTGGGTTTCGTAATTTCGCACGTCACGTCAACACTACTGTCGCACTCGCTCAAAATCACTGTACGTCCCTCGGAGGTGAGGCCGCTTTATATAGCGAGGCTGGTGACTCGATGGATGTTTCCAGAGTTGACCAGGGTTCACACTTTCTCGAGAATTCCAACACCAGTAGGGCCACGAATATTCGAGACGGTCTCTTTGTACTGCCTGTCTTCAATGTTGCGCAAATCGCTGGTAACGCACAGTCAGGATGGCCGGGGGCGGCCTTAGTCACGCGCGGGGCGACGAAGCTGTCTAGCATTCGTAACAATATATATTACTTTACATCGTGTACTACGACAAATCCCTGTGTACACGTTCTAAATTACCTCAAATTCAACTTCAAATGCGATTCATTTTAGACTGCTTGGCTTTTAATACATGATCCTTATATTGTGCTACATGGGAGTTGAACAATTTATTTCACTTACCATCTAATGGCAATAGAACGTAATATAACATTGATGCTAACGCGGTTAATTACGTTAATATTGAAACTCGTGCTGTGTTTGGAATCAAATTACAGATGTAATGAAAGCTGATTAGTGTAATGAATGCTCTAATATATACTAATTTAATATACAAGCTCCTTTCTGGCCAGGACTAGGAATATTTACTGGACAGAGCGCAGGGTTGCTAGAGGAGAAGCTAGCCATACACGTTCAGCGTACCGGAGATTTTTTTTTTTTTTTTTGCATAGGTAAGTTAAATGAAAGAGTGTATTCCTACTACTGTACTTTCTGTAAACTCTGTAGGTGTCGCTACCTGTACAGGTGACCTAGAAAGGTTGGTTGGATCCTCAGTTTAGGGTCTGTGACAAAGCGGTCATGTAGCCCCGTGTACTTTGGGTGTGTGTAGAATCTGTCTGATAACCAGTGTTAATTGTGATGGCTGTATTAGTGTGTGTTATCTGTAATTCAGGTAAGGACTGCAGACGATCAATTACAAGTAGTTCCTACTTTTGCTACCAAATGCTACCGTCAACAACACCAGATATTGTAGTTAGTGGAAGGTTCCTTTACTTGCCATAAATCTATGACATGGGACCGCCGGCTTTACTTCCCCTCCGGTGACCGAGCAAGAATTGCTTAGTATTCTTGGCTGTCGCCCTAGAGGACCGGGTTTGATTCCCAGCTATGTCCACAAATCTAATTCTGCTCTCCTCAGTTTTGTCTCACGAGGCTGTCTTGGTAGAGCAGGGACCTCCGGGGCTACAGCCAACAATGCTAGCCGTTACACCACGAGGTTAATATGAGCTCATGACTACTGGAGCTGAGTCATATCCTCCCTGGGCGACTTCACCTCTCAACGAAGCAAGCGGACAACTTTGCACAAGGAAACAACGAATAGTACTGTATCTTGATAGGCGAATATACCTGTGCGGCATAGTTAGTTAGTTATTGTTGTTGTTTTAAGGGGCGGAACTACGAGGTCATCTGCCCGTTCCCCTGTGCCACTTGTCTGTACAGGTAAACCTGTCCGGTAGCATGCTGAGCTTCTATGCTCAAGTTCGCGGGTTCAAACTTGGCTGAAGTCGTGGGATTTTTAAGAGCGTTAAAATCCCTCAGTATGCCTTCCTTCGGAAGGGAAGTAAAGCCGGCGGTCCCATGTCATAGATTTATGGCATGTTAAAGAACCTTCCACTAATTACACCTGTGTGAAGCCAAAATGTAGGTTGAAAATTTGAACAACGCTCTTAGGTTCCAACGTTCATCGCCAGGAGCCGACTACGGTGGCTTCTAGTAACTAAGTTCTAAACTAGCAGTTTTGACGGTGGCGTTTGGCGGCAAAAGTAGGAACTACTTGAAAATCAATGTCTGCAGTCCTTACTTGAATTAAAAGAACAGATAACCCACACTAATACAGCCATGACAATTAACACCGGTTATCAGACAGATTCTACACACACCCAAAGTACACGGGGCTGCATGGCCGCGTTGTTGCAGCCCCTAAACTGAGGAACCAACCACCAACCAAACCTCTCCGTTATGCCGTAACGCGTACGGGCCCATCTACACATAGGATGTGACCGGTTAAGTTACACTGGGTGCCCTACCTAAAATTTTCTTTTCTTGTTTTATTTAGGGACATAGATGTCGGTAGTCTTCAGCGTCGTGTACTTGGGTTTGTGTTGAATATTTCCTATAACCCGGCTCTGCCATAAGTAAATAATAATATCGTATGGCATCGGGTGCCGGGTGCAAGCTTTGTTATTTGACACCCAGAGGGTAGCTTGCATGTCGAATTTCGTTGTTCCTTGACTCTGAAAGTCTAGGAGGTTAGATGTTAGATATCTAAGCTCCTTGAACACTACAGCGCTTTCTAGTAGAGAAATGACGAACTTTGTGTTGGCGGAAACTCCCGAGATTAATTTTGCCATTATGAACTCGGCCTACTGAATTCAAATGGGTTCTTTAACATGCCGACATCGTATGACATGCGTATCTTATTTTTGCCGCCTTTCAAAAAAAAAAAACGCTTACCACGGCCAGGAGCGAACCTGCAATCTTGGGGTTAGTAGACCGACACGATATCCACTCACCCACCGTGGCTCTGCCATGAAATGCCAATTTTGGTCTGAGGGCTGGAACGAGGTGCACTCAGCATTGTGAGGCAAAACTGAGAAAAGCTATTTTTCCTTGGTTCAGCACTTATACTTCAGGTAAATCCAGGATTGTTCGTAGCTTAAGGCCACGGCCGCCTCCTAGCCAATCCTTGCTTCCTTTACAATAGTAATGTGCGATATTGTGGCTAAGATTGGTCTAAGGCCACATTCATGTGGTACACGAGGAGCGAACTTGACTCAAATTAGCCATTTGAAAAGACACTTGTGATAAATGTACACTGATATCACGCCAGGACGAGGCAGTTGGGTTTGAACTGCAGATGTCTTCCCACTCACTGCGTGAGTATGGCTTTTCGTTGCTATTAATAAGGCTGTTTTTAGCCTACTTTTCACATTTTGCAAAAATGAGGAAAAAGTAGACTTATGAGATCGGGCAAATGTGTGTCTGTCTGTCGGCCCTTCTCTCTGTCTGTCTGTCTGTCTGGCTGTGTGTGTGTCCCCCCCCCCCTATCAACTCCTAAACCGCTGCAGCAATCAAAACAAAATTTGGTAGGAGTAAAGATCTATACCTGAATATCTCACGGCCATATTTGAAAATAATGTCAGTGCTACCAACTGCTGAAAAATCGCAATTGAAATTTGAGCTCCATGTTGGATATCTTGGAAGGTATGAAAGAGAGCTATTTCAAAATTGGCACACGAATAGATAATAATAATGTAGTTTAATTTCCAGGAGGCCATACATGGCAGTGTTGCCAAAATGATTATAAGCCTGCTGATAGGTCCAAATTTTAAATGCATATAACTTCTACACTATCAATTGGATTTCAACCAAATTTCGTATGTGCTATGTGTACATAAACAGATATAACTGAGCGTATTATTAAGAGCCACCAGGGCTGCCAACTGTTAATAAATGCTCTCAATTTTTTTATCCAAATACCCATATATCAGAAAGTATGCAAGCCGACAGCTTTAAACTATGCACACGTTTAGTACCTGACATTCTATATTAATTTGGAGTAACTTATATACGTCAGTGCTACCAACATGATTCTAAGCCTGCTGATAAGTCCAATATTAAAATGCATGTAACTTCTATACTAACTAATAGATTTCATTCAAAATTGGCCCAACAATAGATTGTATTATTTCATATTATTTCTGACCAATACATGGATGACATTGTTGCCAACATGATTTTACGCGCACTGTTTGATCCAATGTTTAACTGCATGTTACGTCCACGCTATCCATTGGACTTACCCAATTTTTGTATTCTGTACCTTAAGAGATGGAACTAAGAACATATTCAGTCACCAGGGCTGCCAACTGTAGTTCTCTATTAGGCTACATTATGCCAGGTATACAGTATTTTGAACTAATTAGAAATTTCGATATTACCAACTTAATTTCGTCATTATTCTAGATAGATCCCAATAGATTAATCATTGGCAAGAATCTGAAATTTTAAGAAAAGTAGGCTCTTTATTTCGTCACGGAACTTCTTGTTATCATTTTAAATGATCTTGACGACTTCGTCGTTACGCTGGGGTCTGGCGTTACGTTACGGTGACGGGACGAAATGTGCCCAGATGCACTGAGCTGTGTGACGTCATAGTACTGCCTGGTGCATGTGTACCCCGACAATCTCTACTTCGTTAGTATAAGACAAAAATCCCCGATTCTTGGATGTCACGGGTAATCTCGAGAACCACTGGATGGATTTTGATGCGGTTTTCACCATTCTGTAAAGGATATCTCGAGGAAAGATTCTTTAGAAAATAATTTATGTATGATCAAAGGAAGCCAAGCAGTAACGATTTCAGTGAAAAAGTCGAAAACAAACTTGGCGTCCGTGCCCTTCTTAAGCTTACGCTGGGCAAACCGTTAAAAATATCAGTATAATATGAGCGTAAGAATTGGTCAGCATGAAAAGTTCTACAAAAAGGTCCGCGAGAGCATATCTCTATCTTCAATACATCGCCCACTATAAGTGTTTATAGACTGGATGGAAGGGGCACGTCCCCGCGCGCTGTGGTGAGCGTGACGGCATCCCGCGCGCCAGACCTTGCCTTGCCCTTGGTTTGCACTTGTCGTTCGCGGGTAATTTGAAACAAGATGAGCAAGATAAGTATTATGCAGATCATTTTCTAACATGTCAAGAGTCTTCGGCTTCGAGCGAAGCGAGTAGCCTCCAGCCTTTCTAGCATTTTTCAGCATTTGTAACACTTAAAATGATAGAAAGTCTAGTCTTTCAGACTGACTGTCACTTTTCTTCAAATGTCCTCTCCGGGAAAACTTGGATTCACAAACGCTACATAATTACGGTTACTCGCCGCTATGAATGAACGAGTTGGCCGTGGCCTTAAGTTAGGGACAACCCCGATATGTTCCCAGAGTAGAAGGGGAGAGACCACCTCGTGGCGTAAGAGCCAGCATTCTTGACTGTCATCTTGGAGGACCGGGTTCGATTCCTAGCTTTGCTAAGAATGCTAGTCGTTACACGACAAGGTGATCACTCTGAGAAAAGAACCATTTTCTATCAATTTGTGCAGTAGCTTTTTGTATTGAAATGATGTGCATAATGAGCAGAGTCACTGTCTCCGTATTTCTCCCTCACCAGAACGCCCGGACCCACTCGGCGGGCGCAGGATGCGGGCTATCGAATACACCTGTCTGGAAACAATGACATGCCCGCAGAATCCTCCGTTCACGTACCCGACTCCATAACTCACACTACTTGATTTATCAACCAGGAGTCTGTTTGACATTTCTCATAGTTGGAGATTAAAGCAGAGCTCATTATCCCTATGAATATTCATAGACAATATCTGTTATATTCAATGTGTATTTACCCAAGTCAGTTCTCATTCACTCCAGGCAAATGCTGGGATTGTAACTTATATTGAAGTCCAGTAGCACCTACCCTAAGCCTGGACCTGAATAATTGCAGTACGCGCCAGGACTGTGTGTCACTTGCCTCCCTGTCCTGAGCTAATCGTCTCATCTCTACATAACTACCATATCATACATCCGAGGAAATTTCTTTAAAATATTCTAACCTTAGTCTACACCTACAGTTTTTATCCTCGACCCTTCCTTCCATAACTTAGTTTGCTATTCCTGAGTGTCGTAGTCTGTGTCCTACCAGCCTATCTCTTCTCCTTATTAGCAGTTGCCAGAAACATCTCTCTTCTCCCACTCGTCTTAATTCCTCCACCCATATGGTCCTCGGCTGGCTGCGAGGCTGAGCGGTAACGTTCTCGCTTGCTGGGCCCAAGGTTGCAGGTTCGTATCCTGGCTCAGTCAGCTGGCATTTGAGGGTGCGCAAATGTGAGGGAACCGTGTCAGTAGATTTACTGGCACGTTAAAGATCCCCTTCGGGGCAAAATATCGTCACACCACAGTCTCTAAAAGCCAGAGAAGTTAAAAGGAACGTAAAACCAATAACACTACTACATATGATATTCATCATTCTCCTGTAACTCCAAATTTCAAACGCATCTACTGTCCTCTTTTTTGCTGCACCACTAGTTCAAAATTCACTTCCATAGAGTGGCACGCTTCAGACAGAGGCTTTGAAAAAAGATATTCCTAATACCGAAATCTATATTTGATATTAAGAAAATTTCTTTTCTGTGTAAATGCTTTCCTCGCCTGAGCCAACCCTCATTTATTCATATCCTCTTTTCTTCGTTCATCAATGGTTATTTTACTTTCTAACTAGGGGTTTGTTAGTTAGTTATTGTTGTTTTAAGGGGAGAAACTACGAGGTCATCTGCCCCTTCTAAGTAGGGGAAGTCTGCTACTTCCTTTATCTTTTCATCTGCCAATTTTACGTCAATGGGGGTTTCTGATTTATAAGGTGCGTTCAAAGAGTAACGAGCCGGAGGCTTGAATGCGCAAACCAGGGACGACATCGGCTAATCGTGGCGTGTGTAACGAGGTGTGGTTCCAACCAGAGCGTGGAAGGTCGCTCGAGGGCACGCGTGCACGTCACGTGACGAAACAAAGCGAGCAGCAGCATGCATTAATCGTCCAACCAACACCAAGACATGCTTCCTGGTGTGGTTGATGACTGTGGGGTACCCATTGGGCACACACTTTCCGCAAGTGCAGTCGTTCCTTCATGATGATATGCACACTTCCGACGCTCAATCCGACCACAGCGGCTATGGCGTTCACTGTCACTCGGCGGTCCTTGGTAATGAGTGCATCAACCAGCTGGACGTTGTCATAGGTAATGCAGTGGGTGCCTCAGACCGGGCAACATCGGCTAACGACACCTGTCCTTCCCTGAAGCGCTTGTGCCACGCCTTAACCCTTGCAAGGGACATGCAGTGTTCGCCGTACACTTCTGATATTCGGCGATGAATGTCCGTTCCCCCTACTCCTTTCGCTGTCAGAAACCGAACAACACCTCTTTGCTCTTCGGTTGACGCCTCCATGTCACTGTTTGCAATGCGACTGGCAGCGTTGGACGATTGATGCATGCTGCTGCTCGCTTTGTGTCGTCACGTGTCGTGAACGCGTGCCCTCTCGCGACGGGCCTTGATATTCCACGCTCTGGTCAGAACCATACCTCGTTACACACGCCACGTTTAGCCGATGTCGTCACCGGTTTGCGCATTCCAGCCTCCGGCCCGTTACTTTTTGAACGCACCTAATATTTCAGCTCCATTCTTAATTACCTACTTTTATCGTTGTGGCCACTAGGGACCGCGAGATCTCAATTTTTTTCTTCTTGTTAGTCCACCACGCCTTCATCCTTTCGGAATGGGATTTCTTCCATTCATCCGAGTGAACATATCTCTTGCTGGGTTTTGCTTCCTATTGATGAACCTGACGGAGATTTTGTTTCACTGGGCTTCTGAGCAAGATGGCTGATTCGGAAATGTCAAACTTTAACAAGTCCATATCGACTTCCACCAGCCTAAGAGGCATCACCTTGAAGCCTGGGAAGTATGATAATAGGCGGTTGGAGAACCTACTGACTGGCATTCTGAGGAGGTGGGCATAGAATGTTATTCTCCGTTTCCGGCTTACACTTGAGAACTTTTCAGTGTGGGAGTATATTTCTGATTTACTGCAGAGCTTGTAATCTCCATCTTTGAACTTAGGACCAAGTATTTTTCTAATGATCCTTCTTTCCTTAACTTCAAGTCTCTCGATCGGGCCAGTTGTGCGGTTTGTTAAGCATTCCGCTGCATACAGTGCTTCCGGTCCAATCACAGTTTGATAGTGTCTTAACTTTGCAATCCTAGAGATGAACTTTTTATTATTATTTTTGGTTTCATTTACTAATTTTCATCATGAATTCGTTCTTCAAGACGGACTTCATACCATTTAAGAACTCTTTTAACTGTTGCGAATCGTCTAGAATGACAATGCCTTCATCATGAACATTACAATGAATATTACGCATAATGCAAGAATAATAGTACATTATGCAACGACATACTCGTGTCTTAATTACCATTATATGCGAGTTGCATACGACTGTTTATGTTCGACGATAATTATTATAACTATTTTATGTTCGAACATAGATATTCATAAATATCTGTCGAGATTTCGCCAGTTTTATGTACTGAACAGAGTGCATGGGACGCAGAGAATGCCTTGTATTTGACCATGGCATCCTCGATTACCCTACTATGACACTAGGCCACGCAGTGACATTTAAATTAGAAGGCCGAGCGACTCAGCGCATCTAATTATCTAATTGGTCAAACAACTGTTTCTTGAGCTCTGATTGGTGGGAGAAACTGTTTCATAATGAACAAGTAGTTCCGTGAAGAACTATAAAGCCTATTTTCATATCTCCTACTAATGTTAATTGCCCCTATCAACATACAAAATTTCAGTTTGATTGCTGTAATAGATTCGTAGATATTGAGAACCGTCTAAATATTTCGGGTGGTCGCCATGTTGGACTTTTATATATGTAGGGCTTAGTGTTATGTACTGTTGCATGAAGATTATTGTGTACGTGTAGTATCCAAACTTCAATCGCATGATTAGTACACAAGAAGTAAAACCGAGATTTTAAAATTTCGCACAAATGCCATCTTGTCGTTATGGAAACAATTGAAAAACATTAGATGCCAGTGGATTGCTGTACCAAGTTTCATTGCGCTTGGATCATTAAATAGCGATAAAAGTATATTTAAAACGTTCAACTTCGCTTGGCCGCCATGTTCGTTTTGTAGTTAACCCGTTTTTGAAAGTCTCATAGATGAACTTCCAGTAGTGCCCTTTATCTCCGTGCAAAATTTCAGGGTGATACCGGTAATAGTTTCAGATATATAGAATGCCGGTGAAATATTTCGCACAGCCGCCATATTGAGGTTATGTAAACAATTGAACGAAGTTAGATGTCGGTGCATTACAATGTGTATAAACATATACTGTACCAAGTTTCATTGCGTTTGGTTGATTAACTCGCGAGAAACGTATATTTAAAAGTCGCAAATTCGCATGGCCGCCATGTTGGTTTTGTAGTTACCAGGTTTTCAAAGGTCACATAAGTGAACTTCTAGTAGTTCTTTCTGTCACCATACAATATTCCAGGGTGATATCGGTAATAGTTTCGGAGATATTGAATGCTGGTGAAATATTTCGCACAGCCGCCATGTTGAATTGGTGAGACGTAACAAAATTTGAAGGGCGCGGTCGGGGTTGCCCGTAATAGTGCTATGAACGTACCGAGTTTCAATGAAATCGCTCCAGTCGTTTAGTTTTTATTAGGGGGGACGCACACACACACTCCTCGCACACACACACACACACACACACACGCACACACACACGGACAAAAGGTGATCTCATAAGCCTAATTTTTCAAAATTGAAAATAGGCTAAAAAATAGTGTTATAATGAGCCTCATGATAGCACAGTTTTCTGGCATATAACAGTCAGGGTCGAATATAAAATATTTAAAATCACAGAAGAGGTTTTCAAAAACTTTTCCACATAACGACTCCAATTCGATCTTTGGTGAAAGTCGTCATTCGTAGGGAGACCATTTCGTTATGGTTGATATTTCCGTGGGATTCTTAACCAAAGCACATCCATCTGATTCTTTCGGAGAAGGTGCTGCTCATTAGAGTCACAACGACTGATATATATAATGTCATGTTATAATTTAATTCCAGTTCTTCACTTCCGTCTTCCTGCTCCATGAATCAGATTTCTATATTTTTGGAACCTCAAAAGGGAATTTCTTTTTATGTGCGTAAAATATCTTTTAGGAAATATATTATTTTTTGTCATATTGCTTTTTACATTTTCTTTAATACCGTACTCAATTTGTAGCAGATCTGTTTTTAAAAGCTATTTTAGATTATATTTTCCACATTTTATACGATTTGATTACAGTGCCTACCAAAAGTTTAAGACCACTAACTTGTTTTCAACAAAAGCTTCCTGGGCTTATATTTTTGATTCAAATTTTGCCAAATATTTTATAAAATTACTTTGATCTAATAGGCATCCACTTGTACCAAGAACATTGTAATATGGCAATCAGTTTTTGAGTTACAATTTTTTAATACAGGAGGAGTATCGAAGAAAAACGCAATTTTCAACCACAAAATAATTTGTAGACACTAAACCAATGGTGTTACCTTATTCATTTTTTTAAGTATTGTAGAATGTATACAAACGTTTTGGTAAATGATAAAAAAAAAAACCAAAAATTTTCTTGCCATTTGATAGGGCGGTTTGTACTTTTTGTAAAAGGTAACGAATTGAAGCTAAGACTGATGAGCGTTAACTGATTAATAGCTTCTGTGAGGGTTGACTTTAGCGGGCCCAAACTTTCACCAGGCACAGCATGCTGTCAACAGATAAAGAGACAGTTCCAAGGTCAAAACTCCGAGTACCTGGAATTAGTTTCCCTCGTCTATTCTGAGAAGCCAGGTTTACAAACATCACTACCAAATGGCAACAAAATTTTTGGGATTTTATTTTAATTTACCAAAACGTTTGTATACATTCTACAATACTTATAAATATAATTAATAAGGTAACACCATTGGTTTAGCGTCCACAAATTAATTTGTGGTTGAAAATTGCGTTTTTCTTCGATACCCCACTTGTATTAAAAATTGTAACTCAAAAACTGATTGCCATATTACAATGTTCTTGGTACAGGTGGATGCCTATTAGATCAAAGTAATTTCATAAAATATTAGGTAAAATTTGAATCAAAAATATAAGACCAGGAAGCTTTTGTTGAAAATAAGCTAGTTGTCTTAAACTTTTGGTAGGCACTGTAAACAGTACGGCATTTCAATTATATTTGACGGTATTTTAAACGGAAAAGGAATAGAATAATTATCATCTTGGAAGTTTAAATCTACGTTTTACTGAAGATTTTCTCATAATGATAATTTTATTTCCAATGCTTGTTTTGTTTAATTGAATAATAACGTTAGTTTGATGCTCTTGGTTTGTTTAGTAAACTTGAAGAAGTTTACAAGATAACCGAAACTGGTATTGTAATATAATAGCCCCTGGCACTACAGCCGAGCCATTTCGCCTGCAGATAATAGGGTGACACGTGATCAGTGCATCGGGTCCCATCGGCCGTTAATCTTGGTCTTCGTGATCCGGGCGCTGGCTCACTGTCAGACAGCTATTCAATTGTCCTCACGAGGCTTAGTGCACCACGTTCCAGCCCTCACGTCAGTTTGTAAAATCCCTGACGGAGCCGGGAATTGAACCCGCGGCCTCCGCGCTACCGCAACACCACGGGGCCGGCATTGCTTCCAATATATTAGTATGTTGTCCTCATTCCTTATTGACGTATTAATTATAATAATAGTATATTATGCAACGAGCCTATAATGGCAATAATTAAGACACGAGTATGTTTATAAAACGAGAGAAGCGAGTTTTATAATTTTCATACGAGTGTTTTATTTGCCATTAGAGGCGAGTTGCATACGACTGTTTATGTTCGACGATAATTATTATAACTATTTTATGTTCGAACATAAATATTCATAAATATCTGTCGAGATTTCGCCAGTTTTATGTACTGAACAGAGCGCATGAGACGCAGAGAATGCCTTGTATTTGAACATGGCCTCCTCGATTACCCTACTATGACACTAGGCCAGGCAGTGAAATTTTAATTAGAAGACCGTGGAACTCAGCGCATATAATTATCTAATTGGTCAAACAACTGTTTCTTGAGCTCTGATTGGTGGAAAAAAACTGTTTCATAATGAACAAGAAGTTCCGTGAAGAACTATTCAGCCTACTTTTCATGTCAACGATTATTCTACAGTATATGAACCTATCTAGAATAATGACAAAATTAAGTTGGTAATATCGAAATATCTAACTAGTTCAAAATATACCTGGTATAATGTAGCCTAATAGAGCACAACAGTTGGCAGCCCTGGTGACTGAATACATTCTTAGTTCCACCTCTTAAGGTACAGAATACAAAATTTGGTTGAAGTCCAATGGACGTTACATGCAGTTAGACACTGGATCTATCAGCACGCGTAAAAGCATGTTGCCAACAATACCATGCGTGTGCTGGTCAGAAATAATCTGAATTATTATGATATCTTGTTGTGCCAATTTTGGATGAAATCCATTTGTTAGTATAGAAGTTACATGTATTTTAAAATTGGACATATCAGCAGGCATAGAATCATGTTGGCAGCACCGCCTTGTATTAATTACTCCAAATTAATATAGAATGTCAGGTGCTATACGTGTGCAAAGTATAGAGCTGTTGGCTTGCATACGTTTTGATATATTGATATTAGGGTAAAAAGAATATAGACAGCATTTATTAACAGTTGGCAGCCCTGATTGCTCTTAACAATACTTATAGTCATATCTGTTATGGTACACATTGCACATACGAAATTTGGTTGAAATTCAACTGATAGTATAGAAGTTACATGTATTTAAAAATTGGTACTATCAGCAGGCTTATAATCATGTTGGTAGAACTGACGTATATAAGGTACTCCAAATTAATATAAAATGGCAGAATATACGTGTGCATAGTTTAAAGCTGTTGGCTTGCATACTTTCTGATATATTGGTATTTGGATTTAAAAAAATAGAGAGAACAATTATTAACAGTTGGCAGCCCTGGTGGCTCTTAAGAATACGCTAATCATATCTGTTTATGTACAGATATTACATACAAAATTTGGTTGAAATCCAGTTGATAGTGTAGAAGTTATATGCATTTAAACATTGGACCTATCAGAAGGCTTAAAATTATTTTGGCAACACTGTCATGGTTGGCCTCCTGGAAATCAAACTGAAATTGTATTATCTACATGTGTGCCAATTTTAGAATAGCTCCCATGCATACCTTGCAAGATATCGAACATGGAGCTCAAATTTCTAGTGCATTTTTTCAGCAGTTGGTAGCACTGACATCATTTTCAAATATGGACGTGAGCTATTCCGGTGCACATCTTTACTCATACTAAATTTGGTTTTGATTGATGCAGCCGTTTAGGAGTTGCTAGGGGGGGACACACACACAGCCAGACAGACAGACAGAAGGACACACAGACAGACAGACAGACAGACAGACACACATTTTCCCGGATCGATCTCATAAGACTACTTTTTCCTCATTTTTGCAAAATGTGAAAAGTAGGCTAAGAAAATAGTGTTATAATGAGCCTCATTATGATACAGTTTTCTGACACATAAGGTTTACATTTCGACACCGTGGATCACTCAGGATATACTCGAATTGATGGATGAAAGGCGGAAACACAAGAATCTAAGAGATGAGAAGGGGAAAGCAGAATACAGACGTCTGAGAAATGAGGTTAACAAGAAGTGCAAGGAAGCGAAAGAAGAATGGTTGAAAGAGAAATGTGCAGGTATAGAAAAGTGTCTGAAATTAGGAAAAGTAGACACAGCTTATCGAAGGATTAAGAATACTTTTGGGGAAAAGAAGACTAAGTGCTGTAATATTAGGGAAACAAATGGAAAGCCTCTAAAAGATAGGGAAGAAAAGGTTGAGAGATGGAAAGCTTACATAGAGTGCTTGTATCAGGGAAAGGAGATTGAGAATCATGTAATGGAAAGGGAGGAGGAAATTGATGAGGATGCAATAGGAGATTTAATATTGAGATCAGAATTTGACAGAGCATTAGAGGACTTAGGCAGGAACAAAGCACCAGGCATAGATGATATACCGATTGAGTTGCTACGCTGCATAGGAGATGAAGGTCTGATCAGGTTATTTCACTTGGTGTGTAGGATTTATGAGACAGGTGAGGTACCCCCTGATTTCAAGAAGAATGTTATCATCTCTATACCAAAGAAAGTGGGAGCTGACAGATGTGAAGATTACCGTACCATCAGCTTGATTACTCATGCTTCAAAGATCCTGTCTAGAATAATTTACAAGAGGATTGAAAGCCAGATCGAAACGGAGTTGGATGAAGACCAGTTTGGTTTCAGGAGAAATGTAGGAACAAGGGAAGCTGTACTAAGTCTTAGGCTGATTTTGGAAGGTAGAATAAGGAAAGATAAGAGAACGTTCATGGCATTTGTAGACTTAGAAAAGGCTTTTGATAACGTTGATTGGACTAAATTGTTTGACATTTTGAAATCTATTGGAATAAAGTACAGGGATAGGAGGGTGATATACAATCTATACAGAAACCAGACAGCAGTCATTCGAGCTGAAGGACATGAGAGAGAAGCTGGTATTCAGAAAGGTGTAAGGCAAGGCTGCAACTTATCACCCATACTTTTCAATCTTTACATTGAACAAGCAATGAAGGAAATTGGAGAAAAATTTAAAGTGGGAGTGAAGATTCAAGGAGAAATAATTTCAACTCTGAGATTTGCTGATGACATCGTCATCTTGGCCGACAAGCCTGAGGATTTGAATGAGTTTTTGAATGGTATGGATTCCGTCTTACGGATGGACTTCATGATGAAAATTAATAAATGTAAAACAAAAATACTGGAATGCAGCCGAAATAAATCAGAAACTTCTATGGAGATCAAATTGGCAGGTGAAAAGCTGAAGGAAGTAGGAGACTTCTGTTACTTAGGAAGCAGAATAACCAGTGATGGACGAAGCAAAGAGGATATAAAAAGTAGGTTGGCTCAGGCAAGGAAAGCCTTTCTACAAAAAAGGAATCTGTTGACATCGAATATAGATTTAGGTATTAGGAAGTCATTTTTGAAGGCCTTTGTCTGGAGCGTGGCGCTCTATGGAAGTGAAACTTGGACTATTGGTGCAGCAGAAAAGAGGAGAATTGAGGCATTTGAAATGTGGTGTTACAGGAGAATGATGAAGATCAGATGGGTAGATAGGGTTACAAACGAAGAGGTATTAAGACGAGTGGGAGAGGAGAGATGTTTCTGGCGACTGCTAATGAAGAGAAGAGATAGGTTGGTAGGACACTTACTAAGACACCCAGGAATAGCAAGCTTAGTTATGGAAGGAAGGGTCGAGGACAAGAACTGTAGGGGTAGACCAAGGTTAGAACATGTTAAACAGATTGTCTCGGATGTAGGGTGTGGTAGCTATGTAGAGATGAAACGATTAGCTCAGGACAGGGAGGCATGGAGGGCTGCATCAAACCAGTCAAAAGACTGAAGACTCAAACAACAACAACGAACATAAAGTTTATTACAATATTAAAATGTTATATCTGGAGGATCATTCATTTTACCTCTTCATAGGTATAAACTTGGATTCCGAGTGTTGTCAGCCTATCATAATGACTCCTCCATAAGGAGCTTATCATAGAAAAATAATCAAAGTAACTAAAAAGAACAAGAAATCATAAATGAAAAATTGTATGCATAACTTCACATTAAAACTCTTGTGGTTCACAGGTCGGGCACTCTTCGCCCTCTCTTCTGCTCTTGTTTTCTTCAAACTTTCTCTTATTACAGTATTTTGCTTCTTTTGTTTAGCAGGAATGTGCTAAGGTGAAAGTTTTTCGAAGCCATGATGAATTACAGGGGTTTCAACGCCGTATACACCTAAATACTTCGCCAGGGAGTAGAGCTTTTAAACACAGGAAAGCCTGATCTAATTTATACCGCACAAAAACACACACAAAGAGACTTTTTCATATCAATGATTGAGTACTTTGGTTATACCAGTGACATTCAAACTACACTCATGATAATGGAAACTGCTCCACAAAGATGGAGTGGTTCCGCACTGTTTCAAATGAACATGTAGGACGAGTGTTTGGACGCTGATAATAGTCCCTCTGACCTCAAATGTGGACACCAATCAACACAGGATATTACCACGAGTTCAAATCCCGTGCTGAATGTGATCTGATAGCTGAACAACCTCCATGGTCTCACATTCATTTTGTGTTGTAATTGCTGATCTTACATCCGACTGAATAACGGAATGGGCATCATTGGTGGTTCTGAACTAAGCTGATATCAGAAAGGGGAATATTTGACTGCACAACGGGATGACATTAGTTCACACTCAATGATGCACGATATGAAATGAATATAACAAGAGAAGAAAGAATGATTTCCTAGTCACAACTTAGGTAATGGTGATGATAATTGTTGTTTTAAGGGGCCTAACATCTAGGTTATCGGCCCCTGATGGTTTGGATGATCGTGAAAATGAGTAATGAAATGGAAGCTAAAACAAAACTAACTACAGACTTACAAACTAGAAGAACAAATGGAAAAACATTAATACAAGAAATAAAATACACGAGTTAAAGAAATGCCGTCAACCCTTGAAGAATGAGGCACTGAAAAAAAAGCGGAAAACCTGATCCAGTTCAGGAATCCCCTGAGGTCGCCAGCTATGAGTGCTTGGGGGCGTTGCACTAGAAGTGGTGGGACGGTTACGTGCCAGATGCGACCCACCAAAAATCGTGCCAGAAGCGACCCTGCTAGTAGCTTACAGTGCCGCATGCGACCCATTTTTCGAGAGAAGAATTTTTACGGTGCGCTGTTTTAACTTAATTTACTCCTACTGTCGACCAACATACAGTATTATGTACACTCGAGTTTGAAAGTTGTTTGTGAAGTAACCAATTGGCCTACAGAAAATCCAATAACATCATCATTTTTATCGTTATATTTTTTGTTGAGTCATGTAAGTTTGCAGTTTTTCATTTATATTTTAATATTTTTTATCGCAGCTGGAACATAAAGCGTGCTTGTTTGTAAGCGTGTTTCAACCATGCGTCACCTTTAAGAATTAGTTTCACAAACACCCGTCATCAGATCGAATCCAAGTTTCTACACAATGTAGGCCACATTGGAATGTTTCATAACTGGTTTAATAATTTCAAAATGTTGTGTGTCCAAGGTACAAAGTTATCACTTTTGTAAGGTAACTTTTTCTCGGCTCGGAGTGGTTGAAAAATAGCGTTCTTTGTCGTGTTGTAATCCTTATATATCAAAAGGCTATGCTATAGGACTGTGAAATACGTAAATGAATGTGCTTATTTTATATAGGTTTGTATTTGTACGAGATAAAATGACATCGTTCACCAGGTTGCCGATACTGGGGAAGCTGTACAGCGTTGAGTAGTCTTATGAACACGGCATGAATACAATCCAAACACTAAAGATGCATTCCTCTTTTAGTAGTAATAACATAGAATTCTTCCGTAGCACAAATCACTTGTAAAGCAAACTTAACACAGATGTCGACTGGTTGCATGTCACAAGATAAATAAGGGCTCATAGTGTCTTTCAATCAGTCTACATGACGGGGTAATCCCGCCTCCCCCAGAAAGATGTGTTAGAAATTCCCAGGTTCCACAGATACATCAGTGCTTGGGTCGCTAGTGGCACGATGGCAAATTGGTGGGTCGCATGTGGCACGACACCGGTGGGTCTACACACACCCTGCCTCCTTTAGGGCCTTTAGCAGAAGGCAGGAGATTTCATGGAAGGAAAAACAACAGGTCTGACCTCTCGAAGAATGAGGGAGCAGGAAAGATGAGACAAGAGCCATCTAAGACTCTAAAGATAGCAGGGTGTTTGTAGCTCCACCATTTATGTTGCGCCCTGTAGAGTGCTCATACTCACTGGCTCACAGCAGGCGAGTTCGAGATTTGGTGACCCCAAGGGAATTCTCAACTGGGTTAGGTTTCTCCCCTTTCTTCATTGCCCTTTGGGGAGGACCCTCTCATCTTTCCCTTTCCCATCTGCCTCTCATGGCTCTCCTTATTTCCAAATTCCTCAATCCTCATTCATCGAGGGCATTTCTCTGTCTGTTTTTTTTCCATTTTCCTTAATTTTTCTCCTTTTCTCCTAGTAAGTCAGTTAAGTCAATTGTTGATTTTAGTTTTAAGTTTCATTTCATCATATTTAATTGAGCTTCTATGCCCAAGATCGCGGATTCAAACCCGGCCGAAGTCGTCGGATTATTTTAGCAGCGTTAATAATCCCTCAGTATTCCTTCCTTCGGAGGGGAAGTAAATCCGGCGGGCCCATGTCATAGATTTATGGCATGTAAAAGAACCTTCCTCTAACTACAATTGTGTGAAGCTAAATTGGTAGGTTATATTTGATTAACGCTCTGTTAAGTTCCAATCAACACCAAGGTGTTGTTGACGGTAGCATCTGGTAGCAAAAGTAGGAACTACTTGAAATTGATTTTCTGCAGTCTTTACCTGAATTGCAGATCACTAATACAGCCATCTCAATTAACACTGGTTATCAGACAGATTCTACACACACCCAAAGTACACGGGGCTACATGACCGCGTTGTCACAGCCCCTAAACTGAGGAACCAACCAGTCTTGGTACCATCACCTTCCATATGGTAAGATCTTTGGTCCTATTATAATATCTTTCAAAAGAATTTCCACTGTTGTACTTAAAAGGGACTTGTTAGTTAAATACAACATATGCACTCAGCTGCGCAGAAGACCGATTGTCTGAATACTGCATTATAGTTTCTTAGTTTGGCATTTATCGACATATGTTTCGACGCATACAGTTATCTGCAGTCTTCTTTATTTACTTTTTAGCCTATTTTCATTTATGAAAAACTAGCCTTATGAGATCACCTTTTGTCCGTGTGTCTGTCTGGGTGTGCGTGTGTGATTCGTGTGTGTGTGTCCCTAATAAAATCTAAACGGCTGGAGCGATTTCAATGAAATCCTGTAAGTTTATAGCACTATTCTTGACGACCCCGACCGTGCCCTTCAAATTGTAGTACATCTCACCAATCTAACATGGCGGCTGTGCGAAATATTTTACCAGTATTCAATATCTCCGAAACGATTACCGATATCACCCTGGAATTTTGTACGGTGATAAAGGGAACTACTAGACGTTCACTTACGTGACGTTTGAAAACCTGGTAACTACAAAACCAACATGGCGGCCAAGTGAAGTTGCGACTTGTAAATAGACGTTTCTCGCGATTTAACCAACCAAACACAATGCAACTTGGTACAGTATATGTTTATACACATTGTAATGCACCGACATCTAACTTCGTTCGTTTGCATAACCTCAAGATGGCGGCTGTGCGAAATATTTCACCGGCATTCCATATCTCTGAAACTATTACCGGTATCACCCTGAAATTTTGAACTGAGATAAAGAGCACTACTGCAAGTTCATCTATGAGACTTTCAAAACTCGGTTGACTACAAAACGAACACGGTGGCCAAGCGAAGTTGAAAGTTTTTAATAGACTTTTCTTGCGATTTAATGATCCAAACGCAATGAAACTTGGTACAGCAAATGTTTATACACATTGCAATGCACTTGTATCTAATTTAGTTCAATTGTTTACATAACCTCAAGATGACGGCCATGCGAATTTTAAAATTAAGTTTTTATTTCTTGTTTCGTAATCATGCGATCGAAGTGAACGTTTGAATAATGAACCTACGCAATAATTTTCCTTTAATGGTACATGACTCTATGGCCTATACATGTAACAATCCAACACTGCGGTCATCCGAAATATTTATACGGTTCTCAATATCTACGAATCTATTACAGCAATCAAATTGAAAGTAGTATGTATTTGTATTAACATAAGTAGGATATATGAAAATAGGCTGTAGCGTTCTTCACCGAACGACTTGTTTTTTGCTCAATTCCTGAGCCTGGTACTGCGCCCGAAGAAACCCACCAGTACTTATATCCAAAGCCCGAAAAAGGATTGCAGACATGTAAGTTACCCAGCTCACAAGCTTATCATGCCTACTAAGTAAAATTGGGAATTCCAGGAACATACAGGATAGATATTATTCGTAAAGAAAATAGTACTACTAGACAAGGTACAAATTTCTACTATTATTTACATTTAGAACAATCGAGAAACTCCAATCTCGAGGGGTGATAAGGTCTAATCTATAGTGAGCGCCTGTATCTATACCTCGTAGTACTATTTTCGACGATGACGACAATGAAAACGGAATCAGTTTAGATAAAATTTGACTAAGTTGCTAAAAAGCACTAGCCGTTTATTAAGCTAATAAAACATGTATAACAACTGGCTTCCTCCCTTAATATTGTGTCTCCCTGACACTTCAACAAAAATAACTGCAAAGATAAATTTGCACGTGGCATTACTATCGTAAGAAAATGTGAAACGGCGTGACATTAAGTATTGCCCTATTTTATACAGGTCCGCTTCAACTATGAACCGTAGTTCCATGTCTAATCAAATAATTCCTGAACTATGTGCATATATACATCTTTTTATGAAATTCAAATTTTACACTCCATATCGTCGAAGATTAAATTTTCTTCCTCCAATAAGTCTTTCATCTACTCCATTTCTCTTAAACATCAAATTCAAATTCAAACATACATACACCGCAACTATCGTGTTGAAAGTAATAAATACTCGTCATAATCAATTGAACATAAGTGACAAACATTTAAGCTAAGCACTGTTCCTTTTTACCTTTATCTATATATCATGAAATTCTGAAATAAGTGCTGAAATTCTTTACTGAGTTAACAATCCGCTGATAAACGTGAATACTGTAAGTGCACGGCATTAACCTTCGTTTCCACACTTCTCCTCCATAATTATACAACAATTACTTTCTCTCTTAAACACCCTGTATAGAATCTTCCTTTACTACACTCTCATAACTTCACAATTATTACATTCAACTATTCGAAAAACTTAAGAGACTCCCCTGCGTCCCTTCGTAAATTTACGTAACTCTTTTACGTTCATTTCTCCTTAATCTGCACGGTAATTCAACTATAAACTTCTACTTCAATACATATACTTCCTTTACTTAACATTTCTCCTCTATAATTGATACAACATCGCCTCGTGCTCGTAATTTCATTTCTGTAATAAATCTCTGTACTTTCACCTTTCTAATCACCCTGTGATTTAATTTCGTTAACTTTCCTCTTCACGTGTTTAAATTCAGCTTTACATTTTATTACAACTTTTCAAGAAATATCAGTAAATATTCATATTCTTAACAAAAGATATAAGTTTGACTTCATTCCATTAATATTTGTTTAACAAACTCATTTATGTTTTTTAACGCTCTAAATTTCATTAGACATATGTGTTTAAGCTTTTCGTAATACTTTCGTTCATAATAAATTTCTGACACTCGAATCAACATCATGAGTTGTCGAAATATTCTTTACACTTCGTGACATTACTTCTTAAGTATACTGTACTTAAATTTGCTCCAATAAAATTCATTTTACTTCAATTATAATCTTACTCCTTCTTTACTTCGTTCAACGTTCCATTCCTTTTAAATAGTTTACTCTACATTCCATTTTATTTTTAACGCTCTAAATTCCTTTAATACAATTCCTTTCAATAATTTGCTTTCCTCTAAACAATTCCTTTATATTCCTTTTTTAACGCTCTAAATTCTTTGAATACAATTGGTTCTAAGTTACTCTGAACAATTCCTTCATATTCCTCTCAATTCCTTTATATTCCTCTCAATTTCTTTATATTCCATCGCTGCGATAAAACAGATTTAATTAAATTAAATCTAACGCAAGTGTGAAAATATTTACACGATTTTACTTTAATATAACCTTAGTGTTAATAGCATCATCATCATGCCAAAATTTCGTCCAAGTTACTGAAATTTTCCAAGAAATACGGCAAATAACTCCGTAGAAAAATATGAAAATCACAATAACAAGATCTACACAAATTTAATTACTTTGACAAAATTATACGTTTTAAATAATGCAGTTAAGAAAAATGCTGTTGAAAAATATGTGGTTGAAAATATGCGATTGAAAATAATGCGGTTGGTCAATTGGATAATCACACAACTAAACTACAATTCTACATTATAAAAGACAATTTTCTCACTACCTTGTGTTGACTTCTGTACTGCTGAAAATACTTGCATCGCTCCTTCCAAACCAAACTTGTCGTGTTCATAGCTATGTCCACAGCTATGAAGACCGGTTCTGTGACAGCAGCAGCTGGGCTCGCGGTGAATGACCTCGCCGTGTACAGCTCTGCCAACTCCCGTCTCTCCTTCGCTCCAAGTAGGCCGGCTTCGATTCTCCATCTCTTCAGAATAGACATCATGGTTTCTTCAGAATAGACATCGGTTTTCTTCAGAATAGACATCGGTTTTCTTCAGAATAAACATCACGGTGTAATACTGTCGTTTATGCAAGCGTTTCGTATCTCAAGATGTGTTAAAACTCTCGTAGAAAAGTGTGAGTTTTGCTCGGTGATGTTGCGCTTTGCGTAGATATTTGTAGCGTCTTTCATGCTAGTGAATCTGGAATTCAACTGACATCCTTGTAGTCTTCAACTTCCCCATGCTTAACTTAGCACATGTTAATATTCATATTCTTGATAATATAAGTGAGACCTCCCCGTTGCTGCCTTATAACTTGCATTTTCAATACAATGTTCGAATAAGCTTTTACACGTAGAAATACTGAGTAGCTTCTTGTCGAAAATGTTTCTAGCTATGTGGAATACTTTGCATAAGCACTGCAATATATAGTTGTAGCTTGCTCCCAAGTTACTGAAATTTCACTCTCCCTTACTTCCAACCTTTGTGAACCGTAGCACTATTTTAAAGATACTCGTTTATGCTCGAGGTCTTGTCTCGTTCAAATCTCAATTGGAAAAGAACTCTCTCGTCCTGCTCTCCGCATTCCTCAAGTTCTCGTCTCACTTCCTCTCCTCCCGTGGTGTGACGTAACTCCTACCACCTCTCCTGACTTCCGTCCGCAGTTCGACCTTCGCCTCTTCCCCTCTCTCATGACGTAACTCTCGCTTCAAGTGGCGTGATCTTTCTTGTAATGTGAACCTCCCACTTTCGTATAATGGAATATATGTCCATCTTTAAATCATTCCTACTTCCTTGCTTTTTATAAATGCATAAGATCTATAGTATTTCACTCATTTCCATACAGTTTTTCCCATATTACTCAAATTTTTAATAAATAAAAAATTGTATCCACTCATTTATTTTCTGGGGTCTTGGTTCATCTCCCGATCAGTTCTTGAGTAATGACCTTCAATAAATTCTGGCGCAGTACCAAACTCAAAACTCACAAAGGAAAGGATTGCGGTGTACAATTCTAATCTGGTTGATATTTAGTACACAATATTCCTACAAAGTTGTACAATGACGTAGTGAAAACCGCACGGCCCACTTTCAGTTTTGAACGGCAATATTGAACGCCAAAAACCAGCCGGGGGTCGGCATGACCGAGGAGGTGGGAAGAGGTAAAGCTGACCTTGAATCCTAGCAACACGCGATGGCTCCCGGCGACCTGCCTTGCTACGTTGCATTCCCCACCTTTCACCTTCCCCTCACTCTTCTACCTTCTCGATTAGAGTATTAAATGCAACATAATGTGATGTTTTGCGCTTGACTAGGGTAAACCGTACAGTCATTGGCACTCTGACAGTTTCATTTATTTGAATATAATAGTATTTTTACAACAATAGCATTGCCACAGAGTGATTTATCTTTCCAATCTATTACTCCTTGGCCTCTATACTTTACCTTACTGCGACCAGGTGAACAGTTTTGAAGTGAATGTTGGACCAAATTGGTGTTGTTCATCACTGCTGGTATTTGGTTGACATCTTACCATTTTGCTCAGGTTACTAGTTCCAAACTTCGATGTTTGGAGCTCAGTATACACACTGTATTTTAAGGTTAAGTGTGAAAAATTGTTGAATACGCCTTAATGTATTCGTTCTGTGTTTATGAAGCACTCTAACCTATTTATTATTCTGTGTAATGGGAGTGCCAATTACTGTATTAAAAATAACGATAAAATTCAATACTTCGCACCCTGGTTTTCACAGTCTTGTCCCATGTCTAAGGTCTTGAGCAATGCGTTTCAAGTGGGAAAGAATATTGTTCAACATGTTTGTATTAAAACAGGAGGCACACAAAGAAAAGAAAGGTGCCAGGAACTGTACCTGACCAAGGTGCCAACAAATAAATTTAGGTGCCAAGTACTGTCTGATTGCTCACTTAATATTTCATAACCGATTTATAATATTTTAAGGCTCTATATTTAGTTTATTAATATTTATAATCAATATGTATAATGTACAGAACATGAGACCAAAAAATAATAATAAGACAAACAACAGCAGATTTTCTGATCAAAATTATTTATGTAATTCCTTAGTGTCCTTAAAGTGCCAATAACTGTACAGTATACCCTATACTGTAAATGAATAAAATTACCTTTCATTAATTTCCTTTTTACTCTTTATAATTCTTGAAAAAATTGATGCGAACTGATAAGGGAGTGTCTGGATAAGGGTGTACCAATTTTGCAAATCGGTACATGTTCATCTTATCTTCGAGACGCAGCTGGAGCTCCAGGTCTGGGCAGATTCTCACGAGAAAATACACCAGCCCCCTTCTGAGAATTCCATTCACCAAATTGGCACCTGGGTACTGCTGAAATGAGATCGCCTAGCCCCTTCCGACATGATTTGTGCCCTTGTGTGTGCTGTCACCTCAAGGTTTATAATAAATGGAAAAGAGGGATAAGTCAAGCTTTGATCCGTGAACTTTTGAAAGGTGAACAATTCCTGTCAGTCTCATTCGCTAAGCTTTCTGCCAGGATTTCTGCCCTTCGTGCGAACTGTCACTTAAAGTATTATCCGTGATAGACACTCGTCAAGAGAGAGAATCGAGCCTTGTGCCTGCAAACTTTGGAAAAGCGAACATTACTGTCAGCTGCATTCGCCAAGTTTTATTCTGAGAAAGATCTTACAAAGAACATTGTGTAACACCTCGACTCCTAGAAGGTTTCTACGCAGTAACCTGCATGAGCTGATATTCCATAGTACCCACTCAAGACCTTGAACCCTGGCTTTTGTTTTGGCCGGTTGTGCAACTAGTCGCAGTTGGTGCTACTGGAGGGATGTGGTGGGGATACACTGATATACAAGGGTGGAATCTGTGACAAGGGAACAGTACGAGACGAAGGTTGGTGACGGAAGGACTTAAAAGCGATCGCCTCCGGGGGAACTAGAGCCAGTTCCTCCGGAGGGCTGAAATAAAGCAGGTGGTATGAATTTTGTTTAGAAGGGGCAACCTTTCGGTGGAACACTAAACTGTGTCATTTTGCTATGTCGTTAAGGCCATGTGGCGATGGACCGTATTTTCGGGCGGACTGACATTATTATTTTTAGTATGTAATATTTTGGAAGGGTTGGTACGATTTGTGTGGTACCTTTATATGTAATTACCGCGGAGTGGATTATTATTATCCTATTTCCGGTTAGCTGGATGGGACCCTCGTGGTTTTAACTTTGGTCAGAAAGACTGCTGAAGACGTTAAATCAGAAGCAGGCTTTCGGACCGCCTTAGTCGTATTAAACGGCTCTTAAATTACTTATGTAACCTTGTTTTGGAAGTGGCACAGAGTCTAACTTCATGTTATTATTCCATTAGTTTTGGCGTCAGGGGAATCATTCCTGATAAATTCGTTTCTATCACAAATGTAGGTGTGTCAAACCTTGCCAAACGGGTAACTGTCTGGTTTGTTTAAATTAAGTCATTCATTTGTGTTTAATTAGATCATATTTGTCAGTTACTTAATTAAGCGGTGGAACCCCGTCTCTTGTAATTGTTTTATTTTACTGCTCAATACATGTTAGCTTATTTCGATTTGTCATATTATTTATTGCATGAAGTCACTAGGAAGATTATTCCCCTTTTCATTCTTCATCTTTGGCAGGGTCAATTTAATACGGCCTGCTGAGGTACGCATTCAGCGTTCCACCCAACAAGCTGGTCTTGACATTGGTTTCGTCCCGCCTGTTCTCTCTTTCTAAATCAAATCGGGGATGTTCTTGAATACCAAGCAAATCGGAACATTCACTCCTAGGTTTTTTGCTGTGAACTCAGCTGGCCTAGCGAGTAATTAAATTAGGCCTTTCATGTGTTTTTTATTATTAATTCTGGGTGTGGTAATGTCATGTGATCATTTTTTTGATATGCTAATATTATTATTATTATTATCATTTAGGCCTATAAACAGGGTAAGGGGGGATGAGGCTAACTGTTACAACGCATTCAGCGTTCCACCCAACAAGCTGGTCTTGACATTGGTTTCGTCCCGCCTGTTCTCTCTTTCTAAATCAAATCGGGGATGTTCTTGAATACCAAGCAAATCGGAACATTCACTCCTAGGTTTTTTGCTGTGAACTCAGCTGGCCTAGCGAGTAATTAAATTAGGCCTTTCATGTGTTTTTTATTATTAATTCTGGGTGTGGTAATGTCATGTGATCATTTTTTTGATATGCTAATATTATTATTATTATTATTATTATCATTTTGGCCTATAAACAGGGTAAGGAGGGATGGGGCTAACTGTTACAATGGTAGCAGAGCGTGGTTTTGCTCTGTGATCTTGCCATTAGTAAACAATCCTTCCTATTGACTGATTGCAGTAATTAATTAAAATTAAATTCAGTAACTTAATTAATGTAGATTGGGCCCTCCATACTACTAATCTTTTCTCCAATAGGTAGGCTAGTAATTAGAGCAGAACCTAATACATGTTGTGATTTGATTTCATGTAAAATAACCGCTGTGTACACCGAAGACCAAATGAACAATTCTGTCGTCAGCTGTTAAGACGAGCAGATAGCCGAAAGTGGCGATCACGTGCGCTGGACGAAATCAGGACTGACGGGAGAGTAATGGCCGTGCTGCGTTGCCAGATTGACGAGTAGACCGGCTGAAGGAATTTCACACGTGGTGAGTTTTGATATGCTGTTTGTATGGTTTTGGGGTGGTTGTAAATTCATTCTGTTCTTGTAGGAACTAGTCCAGCTCAATTTTACTGCACCTGTGTTAAATCTACACCTCGGGAAGTGTTGTTTTGACTAAATTGTGTCACGTGTTTGAAATAATAAAAGTTTTGTCTGATTGGAAGTAGTTTTGGTAAAATTTAAATTATTGACGTTCTAAATTCTCTTGAAAATAGGCTGAAATTGATAAACTTGTATTTCCAGTAAGAATAACTTAGTGTCTGTTTTGATGTGCGTTTAGTACACGCCTGTTGAATCACGTAGTGATTTTGAACCATCATGGCAGACGTCTGTGACAAGTTATTATTTTATACAACTGATGTCAGTGAAAATGTGAATTGCGTGTGTGGATTTATCATCAGCAGGTTCCTTGGGGTAAATCTGTAATTATTCTTAATAATTGTTAGTGATGTAGGGCTGAAATTCTGCGTTTCGCTGTGCATAATACGTGTGAGGTATAATTGGTAGTGATCAGCTGTTCATTAGGCCAAACATTTCAAGTTTTGTTGTCATTTCTTTAGCTGGGGGTTAATTATTTCGCTGTTGGTAATTCTGTCAAATTAAATTGGACCGTGAGAGTATTAAAATTTGGTATTGTCAACTTATTCTGCGTTAAATTAATTCTGGAAAATGGTGGAATTGCTGTCTATATGTACGTTCGGTAATTGTGTTTTGAATGATGTTAAGTGTCGAATTGCGTGTGTGCTAATTCAGTATAAATGAATCAGGTGAGTGTTTATGTATGTATGATTTAGGTTTAAGTTGCTTAGTAATTGGGGGGAGAGTAAATTGTCTTGTTGTGACATGGGGATTTTAAGGTTAGATTGTCATCTAAATTGGTCAAGTATTAAATGGCTTTAATATTCAGTATATTAGTGTGTTTTCGTTGAGTGACTTACTAAGTGGGATATTTCTGGGAGGCAGTCACCTTCACGTCGCATCTCATTTAGGGTGTAAATAAATATTTTCCCCCGATTCGTGTCTTTCGTTTTAGGACGTTTTTCTACGATGTAAGGAGAACTGTGATTTCAGGGCTACAACTTTGGGTTGTTTTATCAGGTCCTTACGTGAGTTGATACTCCGTTGGCGTTATAGTGTCTTGACGATCCGAATACTAACATAGTGTTGTAAATGGGGAATTTTAGGATTGTTCAGGGAAGGGAGCACGTATGTCTGGTGGAGGTATGAATGTATTTCTGTGGTTCACTGTGTTCAGGATGAAAGAGTGTGTGTGATGCGATTTTTATTGCTGCCCTGAGTAGGAATCGAACTGGTGTTCTTTGGTGGTCAAAATTGTATTTATTTTCTTTGGTAATCCTTCAGTTTTTTTTAATCCTGCTGATTGAATGAAAGTCATGTGTGAATGAATTGATGTAAGTTTGCAATTTGAATTTGGGTGGGAGTAATTGAGGCCTAATTGCCAGTAACGTAAGATGGATTATTATTAATTTTATATTAGTTGTATTAGTTGCATTTTGAAAATGGACCTATTATGCAGATGTGCTTCGTATGGGGATCTACTGTCAGGAGTCCATTTAATTTGGGGTGTGAGTACCATCTTGATTGGGGCCGGGCAGGGTGTATATAGTATTTGCCCGAGTCGAGTGACTATAGGTATGGGACTTCGTTATCTCGGTGAAAGGCGAATTTTTTTTTTTGGGGTAGTTGAGGCCGCTCAGTCAGTGGGGAGTCGGGGTTAAAAGACCTCTACGGAGGCCCTCTTGGTAAGAGTCCGCAATACCATTAGTTTAGGTTCATGATATCTGTACGACTGCTAATTTGCATAATTGAATGTAATGGGTTATTGTCGTGGGTGGTAAAATCTTATAATGATATGTTTGAGAAGGATGTGTGATGGATGATGGATGAATGTTAGGAACTGGAGTCCTGTGTTCGAGTTCCAGTGATGAAGTTGGTAGCTCTGGGAATACTTGTTGATTTTTGGTATATATAAAAAAAATTATTTGGTAGTTCGGTAGGTGAAAGTTTTCCTTTAGGGAGATATCCTGCGGTGGCATGCTGAGTTGTCGTTGTATGTCAGCTGCTGTGTTCACTAGTCTGATTTTGAGATTTTTGGGAGGTTGCAATGCTTCGTTTGCGATGGCATTGAAATGGGCTGGTTCGTTAGTTATTCATAACTTGCAGTTTCTTGCTGTTAGGCGGCTAGGTTATTTCTATTGTGGTCGCATTTCTGAAGGGTTGTAGGTTCGTGAGATTTCATGTAGACTCCCGTTAGCTTGGGTGTGTTCACTTCACAATCAGCTGTTGTAGGCGTTCATGCATATTTGGATATTTTGATTCTGGAGTTTTCACTTGAGGGTGCTTCAGTGCATTAGTTGGTTAGTTATTTATAACTTGCAGCCTTGATCTGTTAGACCGCTAGGGTCTCTGTTGTAGTCTCAACTCTGAAAAGTTCTGGGTTCGTTAAAATTTCGAGTAGCCCCGTCATCTTGGGTGTGTGAGAGTTCGGCTGTTGCCACCGGATGTTCTGATCGATTGTGAGCCTTAGTGACAGTTAGTGTCCTGGGTAGTTACTGGAGTAATCATGTTTGGTGGTAAAAATAATTTAAATTCTCTGAGTAATAGAATGTTGATAGCTTGGCAGTTTTTTTAGTGCGAGGTTCCAATGTGGTTAGGTGCGAGCTGGATTTATGGGCTTATTTTGAAGATTTTAATTGCTTCGTGCCTTTGGGATGTAACATCTGTCACTTCTGTGATTTGTAATTCTGAATAAATTAGTTTTGATATTCTGGGAGAGATTTTATTGGCGTTAGCATTTGGTGAGATACAGACACGTGTTGTTAGTCAAGGAGGTTGTGAATTTTGAGATTTTAAGTAGCTTCGTGAAGTTAATGTTTTAAGAACGTTTTGATGACAGTGGTGAGTTGAAGCATCATGGGTTCGATTTGAGTGTGGTCATAAAGTGTCACCCGGTATTTGGATGGTAAATATTAATGGTAGGTGACACACGTTGTTAGTTGGAGAAGTCTGTAGTCTGTGGTAACGCCACGTAGAGAAATTTTCGGGGTTGTGATTGTCTGTGTTGTGTGATTGGAAGGTGAACCACGTGCACTTGGGTGTGTGTGACGCTTAGTGGGTGCCCTACCTTGTGTCGAATGTGTATTTATGTTTTGGTAATGTGTTGTACTGTCATCTTCTGAGGCGGCCATGCCTTTGTAGGGGAAGATGTTAATTACCCTCTGTGGGGTCGTGTGTTGACCGGAGGGGGAGCTCAGGTACCGAGCTGATTTTGTCGTGATGGCCAGGGTTTGGTGGCGCAAGTGTGATGTTCCTCCCGGTGTCAAAAGGGAGAGGACCTGTCATGTGAAGGACAGGGCGGTGTTTGTTTGTGTAGTGTGTGAATGACAGTGCATACTGTTTTAATAATTCACGTCAGGTTATGAACTGCAGTCCTCGTGCTGTTTTCCTGGTTCGCTAGTTGTCCTATAGAATTTAGGGTTATTTATGTTTTGTGTTGTCGCCGGGAACAAGTGCCCGTAGGCAGTTATGGAGTGGGAGCGTTGTGTTGTCGCCGGGAACAGAGCCCGTAGGCAGTTATGGAGTAGGAGACGTTGTGTGTCACCGGGAACAGTGCCCGTTGGCAGATATGGAGTGGGAGAAATATCGGGGTGACAGCCCGATGGAATTAAGGGCATTCTTATTATTAAGGTGTGAATGTGTGTGTGAATTATGTGGGCGACGTGGTTTTTCCTTATTTTGTTTGTCTTGCTGCTAGTGTGCTTGCGTGATAGGATGTTGTGGTCTCTGTTCCTCCTGTCCTTGGAGGCCACTGAGGGCAGTGTGGGTCAGGAACATGTAAAATTGAGCAAGACATGTAATTTGTGTTTGTGTGCATATCAAAACGAGCTCTGTGTGATGCCTTCAGTGCGGTAGGTAATTTTGTAATGTATTAACTTGAGCGGTGCCACGGGCGGTATAGTAAATGTAGTTCTGATGGAATGCCC
Source organism: Meconema thalassinum (assembly GCA_946902985.2). Classification (NCBI taxonomy): domain Eukaryota; kingdom Metazoa; phylum Arthropoda; class Insecta; order Orthoptera; family Tettigoniidae; genus Meconema; species Meconema thalassinum. The sequence continues at coordinate 22,987,502 of OX336392.1, forward strand.
CGTGCGGCATGTTAATGTAATTGTCATTGTGAATTTTGGAAATAGTTACGTGCTGTCCTGATTTCGTGAAGTCGCAGAAAAATGGTCCTTCGGTTTTGTTAAAGTAAATTCATTTTGAAACATTGTTTAAAAATTTTGGTGGGCAAGTTTGTAGGTGCCTTTGATTTGCATATTCTAAAGAAAAAATTCTGGGTTCTGTACACCTTAGTTAAATTTTAGTTATTCTTGCTAAGTATTGTAGTGAACTTTCAATTAAGCTTGTTAACGTCAGTCATATCGTATAGTTGGTTGCCCCTTTCGTGTGATTTTAATACTTCAGTGGACCTTTAATTATGCCCTGAACACTATCTCCTTGCGTAGAACCTTGTTTGAAGCCTCAAGTATCCCTTGTGACATGAAAGACTCTTAAGTGAACTTCGATGGCACACTAATGCTTCGAGTGATGTTTTTTTTTATCCTTCCTGGGATAACTTCAGCTGTTATGGGCTGGTTGGCTGGCCTGGAACGATTGTTCCCTCTAAGGGAACTGTATTTGGACCATACGCTGCTGTTCTGATGTGTGTTTCAGTGGTCACTATGTGGGACGTGTGCCACCAATCTGGGCCCAGTTTGGAGGTACCATCTAGGTCCCATGGCATCTTTCTACCCGAAGAGATCTACTTCAAGGTCCGCTGGCGGGGATTGGAGTAGCCTCTTCAGCTGCCAAGAGACCAGCTGGACACCATCACCCTGTTCATCATCCCCCCATCGTCTTCCTTTGGAGGAGGAGGATGTACCAATTTTGCAAATCGGTACATGTTCATCTTATCTTCGAGACGCAGCTGGAGCTCCAGGTCTGGGCAGATTCTCACGAGAAAATACACCAGCCCCCTTCTGAGAATTCCATTCACCAAATTGGCACCTGGGTACTGCTGAAATGAGATCGCCTAGCCCCTTCCGACATGATTTGTGCCCTTGTGTGTGCTGTCACCTCAAGGTTTATAATAAATGGAAAAGAGGGATAAGTCAAGCTTTGATCCGTGAACTTTTGAAAGGTGAACAATTCCTGTCAGTCTCATTCGCTAAGCTTTCTGCCAGGATTTCTGCCCTTCGTGCGAACTGTCACTTAAAGTATTATCCGTGATAGACACTCGTCAAGAGAGAGAATCGAGCCTTGTGCCTGCAAACTTTGGAAAAGCGAACATTACTGTCAGCTGCATTCGCCAAGTTTTATTCTGAGAAAGATCTTACAAAGAACATTGTGTAACACCTCGACTCCTAGAAGGTTTCTACGCAGTAACCTGCATGAGCTGATATTCCATAGTACCCACTCAAGACCTTGAACCCTGGCTTTTGTTTTGGCCGGTTGTGCAACTAGTCGCAGTTGGTGCTACTGGAGGGATGTGGTGGGGATACACTGATATACAAGGGTGGAATCTGTGACAAGGGAACAGTACGAGACGAAGGTTGGTGACGGAAGGACTTAAAAGCGATCGCCTCCGGGGGAACTAGAGCCAGTTCCTCCGGAGGGCTGAAATAAAGCAGGTGGTATGAATTTTGTTTAGAAGGGGCAACCTTTCGGTGGAACACTAAACTGTGTCATTTTGCTATGTCGTTAAGGCCATGTGGCGATGGACCGTATTTTCGGGCGGACTGACATTATTATTTTTAGTATGTAATATTTTGGAAGGGTTGGTACGATTTGTGTGGTACCTTTATATGTAATTACCGCGGAGTGGATTATTATTATCCTATTTCCGGTTAGCTGGATGGGACCCTCGTGGTTTTAACTTTGGTCAGAAAGACTGCTGAAGACGTTAAATCAGAAGCAGGCTTTCGGACCGCCTTAGTCGTATTAAACGGCTCTTAAATTACTTATGTAACCTTGTTTTGGAAGTGGCACAGAGTCTAACTTCATGTTATTATTCCATTAGTTTTGGCGTCAGGGGAATCATTCCTGATAAATTCGTTTCTATCACAAATGTAGGTGTGTCAAACCTTGCCAAACGGGTAACTGTCTGGTTTGTTTAAATTAAGTCATTCATTTGTGTTTAATTAGATCATATTTGTCAGTTACTTAATTAAGCGGTGGAACCCCGTCTCTTGTAATTGTTTTATTTTACTGCTCAATACATGTTAGCTTATTTCGATTTGTCATATTATTTATTGCATGAAGTCACTAGGAAGATTATTCCCCTTTTCATTCTTCATCTTTGGCAGGGTCAATTTAATACGGCCTGCTGAGGTACGCATTCAGCGTTCCACCCAACAAGCTGGTCTTGACATTGGTTTCGTCCCGCCTGTTCTCTCTTTCTAAATCAAATCGGGGATGTTCTTGAATACCAAGCAAATCGGAACATTCACTCCTAGGTTTTTTGCTGTGAACTCAGCTGGCCTAGCGAGTAATTAAATTAGGCCTTTCATGTGTTTTTTATTATTAATTCTGGGTGTGGTAATGTCATGTGATCATTTTTTTGATATGCTAATATTATTATTATTATTATCATTTAGGCCTATAAACAGGGTAAGGGGGGATGAGGCTAACTGTTACAACGCATTCAGCGTTCCACCCAACAAGCTGGTCTTGACATTGGTTTCGTCCCGCCTGTTCTCTCTTTCTAAATCAAATCGGGGATGTTCTTGAATACCAAGCAAATCGGAACATTCACTCCTAGGTTTTTTGCTGTGAACTCAGCTGGCCTAGCGAGTAATTAAATTAGGCCTTTCATGTGTTTTTTATTATTAATTCTGGGTGTGGTAATGTCATGTGATCATTTTTTTGATATGCTAATATTATTATTATTATTATCATTTTGGCCTATAAACAGGGTAAGGAGGGATGGGGCTAACTGTTACAAAGGGGAAGGTGGAGGGTGGGGACTGCAACGCTGCCTGTTGGCCTGGAGCCATCGCGTGCTGCTAGGATCAAGGTCAGCTTTACCTCTTCCCATCTCCTCGCTCATGCCGTCACCCGGCTGGTTTTCTGCGTTCATTATTGGCGTTCAAAATTGAAAGTGGCCCGTGCGGTTTTCACTACGTCATTGTACAACTTTGTAGGAATATTGTGCACTAAATACCAACCAGATTAGTTTTTTACACCGGAATCCGTTCCCTTGTCAATAGAGAAACATCGTAATACGCATATAATCCCTGACACACCTGTAAAGATTCTTGTGTGAACCCACCGTTGAGACTTGTCTAAACCAGCTACTGTTATTCTTTGTACAGGGCACCCGAGATTGTTCTCCGCAGTGCACAGTGGGTCAAAATCGAAATCTAGGAGGACAAAATTATTTATTTGCATAGTTAAAACTTCAAAATTTATTACTTCTACATCATTCGCATATAATTGTCGTTCACTATTCTGGGATATAAACGCATCTTACTGTTAATGTAAATCTGTCACCACTGTTCGAGCAGTCTGAATTGGAGGGTGAATGTAAGTGGATGTGGTTTGGTTGTCTTTGTGGTTACTGTGATGCTTTAAGATGGAATATGCAGCTGAAGGTATGATTTTTGTAACGTGTTTCAGTTATTAATGGGCGTAATTGTTACGTAATTTTAGTTATATTTGCATTATATAATATTAAACTATTATTTTTAAAATTATATTTTCACTTAGATGTATAGTATGTTGCGTCACTCTGCGTCACTTTCTACTTAATGCTAAAATGTAGATTAAGTCATGTAGTTTACGCCTGTTATAAGATTTTTTGCATCTTTTTGCAACTTACTTAGTTAATTTACGTTTTAGAAGATGCCGCGCGACCAGTTCTCGCACGTTTACAACTGTTTGAAGCACTGGGTTCGACGATTATGTCAAAAGTGGAACTTTGTGACCTTGTTAAAAGTAAATTAGGGGTAGAAAATTGTTCTGAAGAGATAACTGAATGCTATATCCAAATCTTAGTCATAGACAATTTCTTGCATGTGTAGACGTAGCTTAAAAATGTTGTTGATGTTTATTATGAAGTAAACAAATTATATACGTTGCTTTCACTCCAAATTCATGATTAAAACGTAAAAGTAATTTTGTCCCCATAGATTTCGATTTTGACTCAGTGTGCAGTGGGTACGTGCAGCTGTGAGTGGTTGAGTCATGAGTTAAATAGGCTGCACTGCACGGTGTCCTTCAAAGGGGGACTCCCCATGTGGGCTGTCAGTGTGTATTGCGATAAGCGAGCGAGCATGCATGGCTTCAGTGTGTATTACAGTAAGCGAGCGTTCAGATAGATTGGAAGAGTGCAACAGTATACAGGCGGTAATGTTTACTACTGAAGAGAGAGTTTTTTATGGTGGGATACGTTTTTCTTGAAGGCGATCGGTTTACAGAAAATGTAAAATTAAGATTTCAGGCACGGTTTCCTAATTCAAAGTGTCGAAACCGTGATACCGTTCGAAATTTGGTAAGTAAATTTCGTGTGACTGGCTCAGTTCACGATGTACCGGGAACAGGCAGGCCTACGCTTTCAACATACGAAAATTTTTGATGAAATCTCCGATATAATGCTGCGTAGTCAAAGTAAATCAACACGAAAATTAGCTCAACAAACAGGAATCTCTAAGTCGACAGCACATAAAGCTGTAAGAGACGAGCTTCAGTTGTTCCCTTATAAAGTTACCGTGGTTCATGAATTAAAACAAACTGATTACGGAAAAAGAGTGATGTACTGTGAATGGTTCCAGCATCTGTTATGAATGGCTGTGGTGAGTACAAAGTTTACTGTTTATTTGTTATGATGCAAGCGGCAGCCGTGCTACCAACGTAACTGCTGTAGCTAGCTCTCGCAGACGCTTGTAGGCGCTGCGGAGAACATTCCCGGACTTACTGTAAGAGTGACTGTACATCCATTATATGTTATGATATCAATAGCAATAGCATTTTAGATCTATCTATGAAAAACTCTCTCAAGTGTCAACTCAAAGGTTGGCAGTATTGTAGGACGTTTAAATACAGAGCCCAGACAGCTACAGTATATTGACGTAATGCTTCATAAGCTGTATATTACGTGCAACGAGGAGTTAAAATTCTCATAGTGAGGTACTGGGGTGAAGGCTAATAAAATACGAGATTATGTTCAAGTTGATTACATTGTATAATATCTCAGATGATCGATACGCTTAATAACCTCCAGAGAGAAAAATTTATGGCTAGGTTCTACGTTTCAAAATGTTATAGCTACCATATTCTGCAGTCTTATTACCAAGGAATATAAAAAGAAAGCAAGGGAATACAGCAGTAGCTTTTATAATATAAAACAAGATTGATTTTGAAAAGGACGGTAGGTGTTTTCTTTACTATTGAATACTATTTAATTAGGGGGTATACATAGTGCAACTTAGTGGATCACTCCTACACACAAGGGGTAGCAAAAATGGTATCTACTGTACATGCCATACTTTGAAAAATCGTTCACCTACTTTACGCAACATAAATAAGTTATTGTGGAAAAATCAGAATTATGAGACCAATCATGTGTTTGTCTATCCCCACTACTGCCATCTAAACAACTGCTTTTAACACAACAAAATATTATGTGGTAGTAATATTACCTCCGAACATCCGACTTATGCCATTGTTATTAACAGCACTGTTGCCAACTAATAGTAACAAGGGGTAAAGTACCAACCTTACAGTAACCCTTGAAGAACTCGCAAAAGTCTGACCCATTTTTGAGTTAACAAAGAAATATTATTAAATTAACTCTCTATAGGGCAAAACTATATTTTATTTTATGTTCGACCCTGACTATTATATGTCAGAAAACTGTACCATAAGGAGGCTCATTATAACACTAGTTTTCATTATGAAACAGTTTCTTGCCACCAATCAGAGTTCAAGAAACAGTTATTTGACCAATTACAGTAGATAATTAGATGCGCTGAGTTCCACGGCCTTCTAATTTAAATTTCACTGTCTGGCCTAATGTCATAGTAGGGTAATCGAGGAGGCCATGGTCAAATACAAGGCATTCTATGCGTCTCATGCGCTCTGTTCAGTACATAAAACTGGCGAAATCTCGACAGATATTTATGAATATTTATGTTCGAACATAAAATAGTTATAATAATTATCGTCGAACATAAACAGTCGTATGAAACTCGCCTATAATCGTAATTAATCGCATGGAAATTATAAAACTCGCATACGCTCATTTTATAAAAATACTGGTGTCTTAATTATTGCCATTATAGGCTCGTGTGTTCTTACAGTTTAATTCATTTTAATTGTTATAATTATTATTAATGTATGTATGTCTACCCCTTATTATTCCTGTTTTCCAACGGGGTCGGGGATGAGATGCGATGGAAGTCTTTGTGGCGATGGTTTTTACGGCCGGATGCCCTTGCTGACGCCAACCTCATGAGAGGAGTTAATGAGAAATGAAATGAATGATGGTGAATGAAACTGGGCAAGGATGTGGAAGGAAGCGTCCGTGGCCTGTCAGAAGGTACCGTCCCAGCATTTGCCTGGTGTTGAAAATGGGAAACCACGGAAAACCATTTCAAGGACGGCCGACGGTGGGGCTCGAACCCACGCGTCTACCGAGTCAGCAGAGAGCTTGGCCCCATTACCTAATGCTGCGCTTTAGCCAGCGTAGCCACTACTGTCGGTTATAATTATTATTAATAATGTTATTTTTTGTTTCTCTAATTGAATGTTCATAAATTTATTTTAAATTTATGTTCTTACATATTTAATTTTGATATTTTTATCGAATTAATTAACTAATTTCGAATTGATTTTTACAATTATATTCATACTTTTATAGTTATGTTCATTATATTAATTTTCATATTTCCTTTATTATTGAAGTTTTATTTTTATGAATTTTATTTATAGTTTAATATTGTATTTTCACATTATAAATGTTAATGCTTTAGTTTTAAATGTTACCCAACTCTTTACGTCCAGTAGATAGCCTACGTATATAATATTTGATTTTTAGAAATACCAGCACATCGGCATGAAAATTCTCCGAAATTTGGCTGAAAGATTCAACTATCAGCAACTTTGAAAGCATAAACTGACCTTATGACAGGTGGTTACTATAGAGACCACTATCCCATAAGAGGTTAAATGGTATACAGGATGCAATTTAATGGAGGGTCTTACCCATAAGGGGTTGCAAAATATGATATCTTAATGTCTTGTCCCCCCTACTAGCATCTAAACAGCCGCTCCGGTGATAACGTAGTTTTGTGTGGTGATAAGCACAATAGGAGTACCAACTTAATTGTTACATTTGTTATCGTTATCATGTTGGAAGCTCTTTTTCAGTGTTGCCTTGGTAATCGGAATGTAATGTTTATCAGTCGATTACATGAGATTGATAAATTATTTGTTTGTTTATTTATTAATCTCATGTAAATTCTTTTCAGGATTAGGGAAACTCCAATTACATCGCGGGTTCAAACCCGGCCGAAGTTGCCGAATTTTAAGAGCGTTAAAATCCCTCAGTATGCCTTCCTTCGGAGGGGAAGTAAAGCCGGCGGTCCCATGTCATAGATTTATGGAATGTAAAAGAACCATCCACTTGTGTGAAGCTAAATTATAGGTTAAATTTGACTAACGCTCTTAGGTTCCAACGTTCGTCGCCAGGAGCCGACGCCGGTGGCATCTAGTAACCAAGTTCATAACTAGTAGTCGTTAACGGTGGCGTTTGGTAGCAAAGCTAGGAACTACTTGAAAATTCAATGTCAGCAGTCCTTACATGAATTAAAAACACGTAACACACACGAATACAGCCATCACAATTAACACCGGTTATCAGACAGATTCTACACACACCAAAGTACACGGGCTACATGACCGCGTTGTCGGAGCCCCTAAACTGAGGAACCAACCAACTTTTGTGTACAATCGTATTTGCTGATTGAAAAACAATTAATTTCTGTTGAAAGTTAGTGGCAGATGATCTTTATGTTCCGCCCATTCAAAAACAATAACAACAACTCTGTTGCCGTTATTTTTTAACTGCTAGAATATTTGGGAAGTAGACTGTTTATTTCTTCGGGAAACAGCATCCTTAATAACAGTGTTCCTGCGCGAGTTTGTGACACATTTGCATTTTATATATTACATAGTTATTAGTGTTTTATGTGAGTCATGGGTTTGAGCCCCACTGTCAGCCATCCTTGCAATAGTATTCCTTGGTTTCCCATTTTCAACTCCAGGCAAATGCTGGGACGGTACCTGCTGACAGGCAACGGCCGCTTCCTTCCACATCCTTGCCCATTTTCATTCGCCTTCATTCATTTCATCTCTCATTGGTGGAGTTTGCCCCCAGAAAAACTCCAACTCATAGAGGGAGAACAGCATCAAGCGTTAGCTTGGATTGAATAGCATTAGGATGAAGCGTTAAGACTGAATTATGCATTAATGTGTGGGGCTGAAGGATTTCACACTCAAACATATAGGTTACAAAATATGCAATTTATTTCAGTTAATATCCTGCTTAAGTAAACAACAATGAGTAACATAAATTAATAACCACCGAAGAAAATACTTAAGATTCTTATTAAAAATTTCACGCCAAAGTTCAACTTAGTCTTCTTAAAATAGAAGATGCAATAAAATGTTCCAAAGAATGAGTGCTAAAAACTTATCTTATGTTTGGCGACACTTTGGCGGAGGGTATGTCCGGAGAGAATCATCCCGCAAGCGAAGAAATGTAAACAAAAAGGTGACAGTCAGTCTGAAAGACTAGACTTTGTATCATTTTAAATGACACAAATGCTGAAAAATGCTAGAAAGGCTCTTGACATGTTAGAAAATTATCTGCATAATAGTCATCTTGCTTTATAATACTTTACCTTGTTTCAAATTACTCGCGAACGGCAAGTGCAAACCAAGGGCAAAGCAAGGTCTAGCGTGGGGGATGCCTCACGCTCACCAGAGCGCGCGGGGACGTGCCCCTTCCATTTAGTCTAAAACACTTATAGTGGGCGACGTATTGAAGATAGAGATATGCTCTCGCGGACTTTTTGTAGAACTTTTCATGCTGACCAATTCTTACGCCCATAGTGTATTGATATTTTTAACGGTTTGCCCAGCGTAAGCTTAAGAAGCGCACGGACGCCAAGTTTGTTTTCGACTTTTTCACTGAAATCGTTACTGCTTGGCTTCCTTTTATCATACATAAATTATTTTCTACAGAATCTTTCCTCGAGATATCCTTTACAGAATGGTGAAAACCGCATCAAAATCCATCCAGTGGTTCTCGAGATTACCCGTGACATCCAAGAATCGGGGATTTTTGTCTTATACTAACGAAGTAGAGATTGTCGGGGAACACATGCACCAAGCGGTACTATGACGTCACACACCTCAATGCATCTCGGTACATTTCGTCCCGTCACCGTAACGTAACGCCAGACCCCAGCGTAAAGACGAAGTTGACAAGATCATTTAAAATGATAACACAGTCACATAAACCATTTGGCATGATGAGAAAAAGGAGAATGTCTTTCTTTGGACATTTGGAGCGGATGGAGCATCATCGACTTTCATATCGAATCCACTCATCAATCTCTAAAAAAAATTCCTATTGTAAATGGTCGATGCAAGTTAAAAAGGACCTAACAGAAGCTCGAATCAATCAAGCTCTGGTTTGGGACAGGAACCTGTTCAGAAAGGCGGTTAAATCAACTAGTAATCTACACCCTTTGACATCTGTGATGCGTCGCCCTCACTGCAAGTGGACGGAAGAAAGGAGAGCTGAACATTCGTCAAGAATGAAGATCTACTGGCAGACAAGAAAACAAGCTTTACAGTGATCATATGAGTGAAGAACATCGTGGTCCATTGATGGCCGAAACGACTCAAAAAAAAAAAAACCATTTGGCAGCCACAGTAGGCAACCCACTCCACACACTAGAGAAAGTATCACTGCGGTTGTTGTGCACTGGAGTGATTGGAGCATGTTTACAAACTTGGTTGGTCCTGGCTGACCGCGGTGCGTAGCAACTACTGTTGACATTCCTTCCTTGTATCTTTCCTCACTCCGAGGATTATTATTATAGGTCGTACATGACGACTCTCACTGCTGCACTTGAAACGTCTTGGCGAGATTATTTGAAGAGTATTGGCCTCAGAGTGGTGACCAAAAAGCAGATTGTAGAATGTTGGCAGTAGAGTAAGCCCGAAGAATAGCGGCCCAGAGTGGCCCGTAAAGTCGTGGTCGAAGAAAGGATGAAAAGTGGACATCACCAAGAGGATGGCTCAAGGTTTTATAGCGGCGAAAATCCGCCAAGGAAAGCATCTGACCAGAAACACCGCTGTTATTGGCTGGCCAAGGAAATGACGTCACGAGCTGAAGTGGCAAGTTGCTCTCAGCGGACGAAGCACAATGTTGTTCAAAGTGTGAAATGGCGAGGAGCACCTTGGACACTCAGGTAAGAAACTTTAATATCTTATATAATATGTGAATGTTATGCATATCAATTAAACAATTACTAGACTTCCAAAGTAATAATTGTCATTCGATGGTCTCGGATTACAAGAAACAAATTGACCGACAAATGGGCCATAAGCTACACAATGAAATATCACATCCTTGCCCAGTTTCATTCACCTTCATTCATTTCATCTCTCATTAACTCATCTCATGAGGTCGGCGTCAGGAAGGGTATCCGGCCGTAAAAGCCATCCGCCACATAGACATTCATTGCATCTCATTCCCGACCCCATTGAAAGCGGGAATAACAAGGGGTCTTTTATGTGATCGTGTGATTCCTATACAGCTGAAATCGTAGCACGCTACGAGGTGGACACATTTGCAGCGAGTAGGACGATCGGGTTTATCTGCCATTGACTTCCTGTCTTCACTGATCTCGACATGCCTTCCCCGGAGCATACTGGGCTCTCTCTTGAGTGACAACATTCAGCATGGCTGTAAATAAAAGTAGCTTACAGCCAAACTCCCAAAACTCTGGCTGTCAATCCACTCCATTCCACCCAGGTTATTTAGTCACCCCTCACTTTATCGAGTTCTCAATGCAGTGTGACATACGATGAACTCATTCTCACTGTCATCATACGAGAAGCAAGTAGTTCCGTGACGAACTAAAGGGTCTGCTTTCCTTAAAAGTTAAGATTCATGCGAATGTTAAATCTAGATAGACCTATCCAGAATAATGACGAAATTACGTTGGTATACGTTAGTATATTTAGCTTGAAAAAGATTTTTAGCCTACTTTTCACATTTTGCAAAAATGAGGAAAAAGTAGACTTATGAGATCGGGCAAATGTGTGTCTGTCTGTCTGTCTGTCTGTCTGTCTGTCTGTCTGTCTGGCTGTGTGTGTGTCCCCCCCTATCAACTCCTAAACGGCTGGAGCAATCGAAACAAAATTTGATAGGAGTAAAGATCAAATTCAAATTTGAGCTCCATATTGGATATCATGGAAGGTATGAATGGGAGCTATTTCAAAATTGGCACACGTATACATAATAATATTGCAGTTTAATTTCCAGGAGACCATACACGGCAGTGTTGCCAAAATGATTATAAGCTTGCTGATAAGTCCAATTTTTAAATGCATATAACTTCTACACTATCAATTGGAATTCAACCAATTTTCGTATGTTGTATGTGTACATAACCAGAAATGACTGAGCGTATTCTTAAGACCCACCAAGGCTGCCAACTGTTAATAAATGCTCCTAATTTATTTTATCCAAATACCAATATATCTGAAAGTATGAAAGCCGACAGCTTTAAACTATGCACACGTACAGTACCTGGCATTCTATATTAATTTCGAGTAACTTATATACGTCAGTGCTACCAACATGATTCTAGGCCTGCTGATATGTCCAACTTTAAATACATGTAACTTCCATACTATCATTTGGAGTTCAACCAAATTTCGTATGTGCTATGTGTACCATAACAGATATGACTATGCGTATTCTTAAGAGCAACCAGGGCTGCCAACTGTTAATATGTGCTGTCCCTATTTTTGTTACCCTAATATCAATATATCAGAAAGTATGCAAGCCAATAGCTCTAATCTTTGCACACGTATAGTACCTGGCATTCTAGATGAATTTGGAGTAACTAATATACGTCAGTGCTGCCAACATGATTCTAAGCCTGCCGATAGGTCAATTTTAAAATGCATGTAACTTCTATACTAACCAATGGATTTCATTCAAAATTGGCACAACAATAGATCATATTATTTCAGATTATTTCTGACCAATACATGCATGACATTGTTGCCAACATGATTTAACGCGCGCTGTTAGATCCAATGCTTATCTGCATGTAACGTCCATGCTATTCATTGGCCTTCATCCATATTTTGTATTCTGTACCTGAAGAGATGGAACTAAGAATATATTCAGTCATCAGGGCTGCCAACTGTAGTGCTCTATTAGGCTACATTATGCCAGGTATACAGTATTTCGAACTAATTAGAAATTGCGATATTAGCAACTTAATTTCGTCATTATTCTAGATAGGTTCATATAGTGTAGAATATTCATTGGCATGAAAAGTAAGCTCTTTAGTTCGTCACGGAACTCCTTGTTACCATTGTCTTTAAATTTTTTATATTTTTATTTGGGGTTAAAAATTATTATATTTTCAATTTTAATTTAGTGTATTTATTTTAGTAGAAGTCAATAGAAGAATTTAACTTCTGTCTTATGTTTTCAAAACATATGCTTTCATAAAGCTTTATAACTGAACCTGAAACAGTGTAGCCTAAAAAGGACTGCAGTTGGCAGCCCTGGTGACTCTGACTATATTCTTAGTTGCATTTCTTAAGGTACAAAATGCACAAAATTTGGTTGAAGTCCAAAGCATAGAATGGACGTTACATGCAGTTAGACATTGGATCTATCACCACGCAAGACATCATGTTGGCAACAGTGCCATGTATGTGATGCTCAAAATCTATCTGAAATATTATGATCTATTTTTGCGGCAACTTTGGATTAAATACATTTGCAAGTATAGAAGTTAAATAACATTAACCCCTGGCACTACAGCCCTTTAAGGGCCTAGGCCTACCAAGCGACCGCTGCACAGCCATTTGGCCTGCAGTTATTAGCGTGACGCGTGATCAGCACATCGGGTCCCCTTGGCCGTTAATCTTCGTTTTGGTGATTAGCCGCTGCCAGACAGCTACTCAATTGTCCTCACGAGGCTGAGTACACCCCATTGCAGCCCTCATGTCAGTTTCTAAAATCCCTGACGGAGTCGGGAATTGAACCCGGGGCCTCCGGGTGAAAGACAGGCGCGCTACCCCAACACAGTGGGGCCAGCCCTAGCCCTAAATGATAGAGAGAAATCCTACCTGTTCTTCACAGGAACCCAGGACTTTAACAGATGTAAACAGTGTATCCATTCTCCAAGGAAATGATCATTAAAATCACTACCTAACATGGGGGTCTGTTGCATATGCATCGATAACATTTGCACCTCTGATCTCATGTGAGGTTGAAGGAACATTCTCTGCTTTCAAACGCATTCTAAGTGGAAATAGAAATAACTTTACAGTAGAGAACTTAGAGAGATAATTGGTTATTTAATGTCAGAAAAGTGGGGATAAATCTTTTATTAAAACTCAGCAATCTTTCTAGGTTTATGCCGTGTCTTGTGTGGGATTTCGCCTAGGACACCAAGCTGGCTCATCAGCGGGCTCTTCGTGTCCCCGCACGGACCCGTCACAGGAGTAGCAAACTGCGCGCTATCCCCCTTTTATGAAGCGCACTTGCGGCTCTTTACTGCGAGAACTAAAAGCTCAAGCAGCCAAACCTCCATGTGAAGGCTTCCAAAAAGGTGGTATATTAGATTTCACGGCCGGTGAATTAAAACTCAGCAATTTTACCCCACACAAGACACGGCACAAACCTAGAAACATTGCTGAGTTACAATTCTAAAAACCTCAATAACCGGTCCGAACCTGGGCATTAGTATTTTACAGCTTGCCACGGTGGGTGAGTGGATAGCGTGTCGGTCTACTAACCCCAAGATTGCAGGTTCGCCCCTGACCATGGTAAGTGATTTTTGAAAGGCGGCAAAAATACGATACGCATGTCATACGATGTTGGCATGTCAAAGGACCCATTTAAATCTAGTTGGCCGTGTTCATAATGGCAAAATTAATCTCGGGAGTTTCCGCCAACACAAAGTTCCTCATTTCTCTACTAGAAAGTGCTATAGTGTTCAAGGAGCTTAGATATCTAACTTCCTTGACTTCCATAGTGATTCAAGGAACAATGAAATTCGACATGCAAGCTGCCCTCTGGGTGTCAAATAACAAAGCTTGCACCCGGCACCCGAGGCCATACGATGTTATTATTATTACATTACATTATGCGAACTGGCCAAAACTAAGGACCACGCAAATATCATTTCATTTCATTCTCATAGTTCTTTCTTCCTCTCTCTTCCTCCACACTCCCTTCATTCTTTCAGAGTGTTGCGCCTTTCTCTCTGCTGTCCATCTTCCTCCCCTGCATTCTCTCTTTTCTCCCACAAGAACCTTTATATTCGAAAGTATTTCCCTGAATTGTGTTCTGTCTCGACAGTCGTCATCTGTAATTTCGAACCTCCGGAGTTCTTTCTTCATCTGCTTGGTGTAATCCCCTTGGCTCTTCAGATTGTATATTTTATCGAAAGTGTTTATTTATTCTTGTTGGATCCATTCTAACCATTGGTCCATATAAACGTAAACGTATTTTCCTAATTGTTGTTTCCAGGTCATCCACCCTTTCATATATCTCCTTGTTTGATCGAAGTCTGTAGGTTCCCTGTACCGCTTTTGGGCCGTAAATCCTACTCAATATCCTCCTTTCAATCTTCAGATATTGAAAATTAAAATCCACAGCCTGCTTCCAGTCTCCGGATCAGGAATGGAATGAATGAAGCCCCCAACTAGCGGCGAGGATATGAACTGTGCTGGCGGCCGAGGCCTGTCGCACTCCTCTGGGGCAATGATTAAATGAATGACAGATGAAATGCAATGACAGTGGAGAGTGTTGCTGGAATTAAATTTTGACAGGGAAAACCGGAGTACCCGGAGAAAAACCTGTCTGCCTCCGTTTTGTCCAGCACAGATCTCACAGGGAGTGACCTGGATTTGAACCATGGACCTAGCGGTGAGAGGCCGGCGTGCAGCCGCCTAAGCCACGGAGGCTTCTATCTTCAGATATTATTATTATTATTACAAACCAAATTTCGCATTTTATGTTTCGTATTCGAAATGACGGAATGTTATGGCTTTCACGGTTAGATTAAAGAACTAACCTAACCCCGTGGCACTACAGCCCTTGAAGGGCCTTGGCCTCCCAAGCGACCGCTGCCCAGCCAATAGGCCTGTAGATATTGGGGTGACGCGTGGTCAGCGCGTCGGGTCCCCTCGGCCGTTAATCATGGTTTTCGTGACCCGGGCACTGTCTCACAGTCAGACAGCTACTCAATTGTCCTTACGAGGCTGAGTGCACCCCGTTCCAACCCTCACGTCAGTTTTAAAATCGCTGACGGAGCCGGGGATCGAACCCGGGGCCCCCGGGTGAGGGACAGGCGCGCTACCCCAACACCACGGGGCCGGCCTGTTAGAGTAAAGGTCATTTGTTATTCGGTTTGCGGTAAACTTGTGTTCCTCTTTGTGATATGTTACGTGTTTCAAAGTCAAATGATAGCGTACCTCTCTGAGTTACATACACAGTGCGAAGTGATATGACACTCAAGTTTAGGATTGTGTGTGCACTTCACAAATATTGACCGATGTGTGTGTGCTATTATGGTTGATGAAAATTTGATGTTGATGTTATAATGTAGCGTTTGCTGTGCGGCAACAAGATGTCCCTGAGGCGGAGCGAGGCAAGGGACTGGGACTGGGAAGCCACTAAGCCTCTATGAGCTCTAAGAGTGGTATTAAGTACAAAGCACAGGTGGGTATTACGCAAGACTACAGCGGTTGGGTTTTGTATCTTTATACCCGCTGTAGCCATTAACAAGGTGGCCAAAGTCCTGAACCTTTCTACATCAAAAGCGTTCAGAATCATTCTATGTTAAATAAAACACAATTCTGTCTAAAGTAATGTTTATCTTCGACAATGGCGAAATGTAAATATTATATGCCAGAAAAGGCTCATTATAGTACACGTTTTCATTATGGTACAGTTTCTCCAAACAGAGCTCAAGAAACAGTTGTGTGACCAATTAGGTAAGGATAGCATCGCACCTGCGCTGACTTTCATGACCTCCTAATTTTAATTTCACTGCGTGACTCGTATCAGAGTGGAGTATTCGAGGAGGCCATGGTCGAATACAAGGTATTCCCTGCGTCCCATTCGCTCTGTTCAGTACATAACAAGTAGTTCCGTGAAGAACTATACAGCCTATTTTCATATATCCTGCTCATGTTAATTGCCTCTATCAACATACAAAATTTCAGTTTAATTGCTGTAACAGATTCGTAGATATTGAGGACCGTTTAAATATTTCGGAAGGTCGCCATTTAGGATTGTTATATGTATAG